>OZ020507.1:134931536-135036927 GCA_963971375.1 Platycheirus rosarum
TTCAAATATAGCTTTTAATTATATCGTCTGATCTGTTTGAGGTCTAACTTAAGACTGCCGCCAACTATGTTATTTTCCCACCAGCTATTTCTGGTGGAAAGCTTCGTTCCCATGAATATATGCTGACTCGCTACTTTATGCATTGCGCGTGTATCCGATGCCATAAATATACTGTGCTTCAGTCCAATGGCAGATCAAATATCAGTTTTGTGCTTTTGTAACATTAATAAATGTATTTGGGCCAATAAACTGCTGACTCATCTGGGAACGAGTTCGGTCAAGATAAGTTTGGTTTTATTTAAAGCTGTATTGCATTGTGATAACTCCTCCCTTTTTGAAAATCTACGTCCCGTAGATCTTAGGTGTTAGATGTTAGATTTTGTATACAGGAAGTTCGGGGATGACTCTGCAGGAATGTTAGGTTTTGCATATATCTTTCTGCAGATACTGAGGACGATAAGAGCTCCAAATATGAGAAATCGATGAGAAAGTTTTGTGGCGTGAAATTTTTTTAAGAAGGTATCACAAACGGTAAGTTAAAAAGAAAGTTCGAGGTTATAAAGGGTGATACAAAATATTACTTTAAAAAAAGAAAAAAAAATCCAAAAAAGAAGGAAGGTGAATGAAGGATTGGAACCTGGGAGTGACGGTGTGACGACTGGATGGACCAACAGGACCACAAGACCACGCTTAGAGTGGGAAGATAGTTGACAAGCGAAAGTAGAAATACGTATCGAGTTATGAGAAATGTATATGAATATTAATGCAAATATGAAATAAAAACAAAAGGAAGTAAAGAGGGCATAAAGTTTCGTTAACTAGAACACACAAAGACGAAGTTCTATGGGTGAAAAACATGTGCGAATCTTGGAAAATTCTTAGATTTCGACCAGAAAATTCAAATTTTGACACATATATATGTGGAAAATTTGGAAAACGTTTTTGAAATCAGTTTGAGGTTTTTGCGGTCGAAATTTTTCAAGAAATTTGGTAAGAAAGTAAGGCCGGATCCACTTCCATGTTGGAAAAGTACATGTTCGTCAAGTTAAGAAGAAGATAGAAGGTCCAGACTGTAAGAAAATTTAATCAGTTGGTTTAAAATTCTGGAAGTGAAATATTGTGTGCGAAAAAAGAAAAAGTGGTAGCGTTTCTACACGTTACATTTTATTCCTTAATCGTATATCCTCAATCAACCTTGAAGATCAGAGTCACACTTTTTGAATATGGCGATGTTGTAAAAATCCAGGATAAGCTATGGTGATGTAGATAATGATAAGAGGATGGTATGGTTGTAAAACTTATATTTTTTTTGATAATCTTGGTTAGGGAGCTGCTGCAATAAAATTTATCGTGGAAGCGGTAGCCATGGATGTTTCACGTTCGTGAATCATGGGTGGGTTAAGCCACAGTTGGACTAATAATATCGAGTCTTTTGCTCTCCATTTAAATTTTTTCAAAATTCAAATAATAATTAATTTTTTTTTTTATTGGGATGACATTTCGGTCTAGAACATTTTATTTTTGAACAAATTCGAGAACTTAACATCATTTGTAATTTCGGCATGATAAAACGTGACGAACGTTCATAGTTACACGGCAAGAACCCATACCAATCAGACGAGCAAAGCCTTGGCCTTCAGCTAGTATGTCCAGCCGTTGTTATCTTTGAACACCCTTCATTTCAGCTGCCTGAGTTGGCCTTTAGATTCCTGCATGCTAAGGGGTCAGGATGGTGGTGTATAAGGAGTGAAGGTTTGCGAGAACTTTTAAGTGGAGACAAAAATGTGGTTTAGGATTATTTGGCAAGAGGGTTTTAGCACCACTCTCAAGGGTGGATGGAAGTTGCTTCTACCCAAAGTTTCTTGCATAGGTTCCGTTACAACGTGGGGTCGAATTCGTCCTTTTTGAAGGAAAAGAAATATGCCAAAGGAAAGGAAAATCAGAACTAGAGTAAAAATTTTGGTGATATATTGTTATTGAGTTTCGCGTTAAATGAAACGGTGATAGCAAGAGTTGTCGTCTGGTGAATGGGTGATAGAGTCCCTGTTCAGTCTGTTGTGGGCAGCGAAAGTTATTTCAAGTATTTCATTTAAAAATTCCAAATTTTGAAGTACATATATATTTAAATTCGATTTCTGTTATCGTTCAATCTCGAGCTTGGTTTAGATTCAAACGGTATAGAAAATTACTCGGCCCATTAGCTAAGTCTTTGTTACCTTTATTTTCTTATGATAAATACAACATTTATAAATTTTGATTTTTTTCTGATATATATTTTGAATCTGAGAGTAAATTCAGTTTTGATGATATATTTCGATTAGTTAGATTGTTTTTTTTTTTCTTTTTGATGGTTTAGTTTTTTTTGATTTATTTTTTTGGCCACAATAATTCTTCATTACAAGGTTTTTACGTTTACTCTTTCGTATACACATTGTTTTTTTTTAATGGACCTTAATGGATTTTCATTTCGATTTATAATTTTGTATTTTTATAAATTAGTTAAAGTAATTTTTTTATTTTGTGGGTTCCTTTTGGTTGTTGAAAGCAAAAGTAGAAATTTATTTGCGGAATCAAAGAATTGTTATATTTTGCAAGAATACTTTTTGTGAAAAACCTTCATTCGTTACAAAAAAAATTTAACTCACATTTTCGTTTTGTACTATTCACTGATACTTAGTTTGTTATCTTAGTTTGCTTTTGTATACCGAATTCAAATTTGCTAATTGAAAAATGCCACATAAGGAAAGGTCATCCATTTCAGAACTTCGCAAGCGCCGTAACTTGCGCAGCGAGCAGGAGGAAATCACTCACATTGTTAACGTGAGCGATACATTATGGAATACAAGTCATAATGGGAATAATGATAACGAACAATCTAATCAGTCTAATCCATTTCTTGCTGATCTCGAAAATGTAGGAGCTGCATCTTTGCAGGCACAAGAAGCTGCTAGGCAAAACCTAAATTTAAATCCGGATGCAGTACATCCACATGAAAAAGATAGCAGTACAGATCAGGAATAGGTAGAAATTGATGAAGATGAATTAATGACAGGTTACATTGAGGAAGTTGTAACAGCAGCAATAGGGCTTAACCGCGCTAGAGACTTAGAATTTTTGAGGAGCGAAGTAGAAAAAACTAGTTGTAGTTTGCACTTTGAAGTCGGGAACATAGTAAGACAGACCCTTGCGGCTATAACGCCGTCAACTACACCACAAAGGATAGGAGAGATTCCGCGGTCAATCGACTTCAACCTAGTGAAGATATTCATGCGCGCCCTCAAGCTCGTTCAACAACACATCCTACCAACCTAAACAATACTACTAATGCAGATGGCTTTTTGAGGCAAATAAATAATATAACCTAGAGCGATACTCTAGATAATAATTATAATACCTTTCCTGCCGGTAGAAGTTCTGCGAATAGCAAATTTCACCACTTTCACAAGTGAGGACTTAAGTTCGACAATAGTCAAATGACAGTTGACGATTTTCTGTTCAGACTCGAACGCCTCAAAATGAGTTACAACACGACTTGGGAAGAAGTGGTACTTAATTTTCACCATTTCGTAAAAGGTTCGGTAGAGAAGTGGTATTGGGGATATGTGAAAGCACACCCAAATGATAATTTGTTGGCCCTTCACTTGGCTTTGTTGGAGCAGTATCGAAGTCTAGAGACGGAAAATTCAGAAAATTGTTCGATAGACACCAGGGTCCAGCAGAGTCTTTCTATGACTTTTATATTGCAATCCAAGAGCTAAACAATCGGTTGAGAATTCCCAAACAGCCGCATGAAATAATTGAGTTGCTCAAACTCAACGTAAAAAAGAAAACGATGAACGCTTAATAACTTTTCATACGAACAGTCTACAAGAAATGGTATACGTATGCCGTAATATAGAAAAGTATCTTAACCATCACGAAAGTTCACAGAAAACCATACTCGAAAAAAATACAAAATTTACAACACCTACTCGTAAAAATATTTCTGAGTTAGCAGCTCAAAACAATAGAGAATCCAGTATGTAGATCCAGGAACATTACCTTGAAGCATTTCAGCTCAAGAGAGACAGTAAAAATCTTACTCGCTGGAATTGCAAGGACAAAGATCACTCTTTCTTTGAATTCCCAGATCCGCAGCGAAAATTGTTCTGCTTCAAATGTGGCCTAGATAATGTCATCTCCCCTCAATGCCCTAAATGCTCGGGAAACTACTCAAAGAAGAGTTCACTGACCCGGGGAACTGTTCACAGCGGCAAAATCCGGAAGCATAGACATTGAACCATCGAACTACATTAATTTCGCTACACCTGATAGCAAACATCCTTCTCCAATAAAAATACTGAAAACCGCAAAGAAGAAAACTCGGCTTCGGTGGTTAGCGTGCACACTCCACACAAATGTGCCCCCAAAACTTAACACGAACGTGTTCAAAATTATTACAAAGTAAGGCAAAGAATTTTTGGGACATAAAGTCTAAATAAAAATGTTTCAGATAAGATTTCGAAGTTGCGGAAGAAATTCAAGGAGAAAAAGAAACTTTATGAATCGATTGAATCAACTATCCTGTGCAATTTTTTTTTTTTTGTATAATTAACACGCGCACAAAGAATTATGTGTTTCCCTTTTAATGTAGAACATACTGCGCGGGCATTACGAAGATAGGGAGGGGAGAGATAGGAGGTGCTGATTAACATTGGTTTTGAATGTTAGCAGATCAAAATGGCAAGGGAAAATCTCGCCGGGTAAACCATTCCAAAATTGTGTTGTTCGGCTAAAAAAAGAATCCCTATATTTCACGGTACGTCTGAAATTGGGCTCAAGGATGAACTGATGAGCATTCCTTGTGAGACGAGTATTACGGGCGAAACTTTCAAGGGGAAGAATGCAACTGGAAAGACATGAAACATTGCGTCGGTGTTCGAGAGGGGCAATTGTTTCAGCGGCAGTTCTATCAATCTTAACGCTCGATTTTGTATTCTATCAAGCAGGTGAAGCCACGTTTGCGAAGCACCTGCACAGAGGTGGGAGTTATACTCAAATTTAGGCCGTATAAACGCTTTTTAAATTGTAGCCAGATCAGATGGGGAAAAATACTTCTTACACCGATACAGAAAACCTAAGCACTTAGCAGCATTCTTAGCGATCTCAAATATATGGTCGTTCCAACGGAGGTCGTCATTGACACACATACCGAGTACTGAGAACTTTTCATTTTCTTCGATGTAAGTGCCATTCATGGACAATGGCATTGGGGATATGTTTAGCTTTAACGACAGAAGACAGCATTGAATTTTCGAAGCACGAAACTCCACACGATTCCTTTTACCCCATTTGACAATGCTGTATAAATCGGAGTTTAATGAGCTTGACATATGGTACCATTGCAATTGTACTTCCGGAGGCGAAGGACGTGAATTATCGAATGAATATGAAAAGCTGAGTGTAGAGTCGTCAGCAAAACAGTTAGGTGGATTAGAAGTAACAGACAAAAGATCATATATAAAAAAGAGGAAAAGAGTCGGAGACAGAACAAAGCCCTGGGGCATACCAGCATTTATTTTGTATCCCAAAAGCACGCATTTTCGAAAATTCCTTGGAGATATCAAGAGCAATAATCTTACTTTCACCAAAGCAATGTAAAGATTTGTTCCACTGTTCGGTGAGATATGCCATCAGATCACCAGTGGAACGGTTGCTGCCGAAGCCATACTGACGTTCATGGAGAAGCTTTCGATCTTCGAGATATTCCTTAAGCTGACGGTTAATCAGTGTTTCCATGACCTTAGAAAGAAGGGATGTCAGTGCAATGGGTCGGTAGGAAGAGGGGAGGATGGGTCACCTTTCTTAGGGACAGGCTAGACAAATGCTGTTTTCCATCTTCTAGGAAAGATTCCATAAGAGTAAGAGCGATAGAAAAGCTTACGCAGTGGCTTTGCCAGTGTGGAAGAACACCTCTTCAGAAGAATCGGGCCAGCGGATTGGTGTATATCGAGATCTTTGAGAACTCTTGCTACTGTACGAGTGCGGAAAAAAATCTGTCCCATGGAAAAATTTACATTCTCAAGTACAGGAAACGCAACGTTGCTTTGAGGCAGCGTGGAGCTGGCAGCTAAATGGGCGGCGAGCAAGTTTGCCTTCTCTAAAGAGTAAACAATTGGTGTGTTATTGTCGATGAGCGTTGGAAACGAAAATGTCGAGGAGTTTTTTATATTTTTTTACAAATGACCAAACATTTTTACTGCCTTTGGGACACTGCAGATTTGATTGCTGTAATTTTTGGTCATGCAAAAATTTGGTTCTTTCAATAACGGAGTTGAATGAGTTTCTTGCTTGTTTGTGCTTTTTCCAACTTTCCTCTGCAGGGTTGGCTTTGTAAGAACGGAAACTTACTTCTTTAAGCCTGATAGCTTCTTTACACTCAGAATTAAACCAAGACTTTTCTTTAGGTTTGATGCTTTTTATTCTGTTTTACTCTGAATAACATTTGTGATCATTTCAGCACTTGCATCAATGTCACTATCGAGGAAGCATAGTGACGAGTTAAAGTTTCGGAAAAAATATTATTGCCAAACGGTCCTGGTGGGAAGTTTTTCTTTAACTGGATGGGTGGAGGATGAGAAATTAGCTGAAATGACACATTGGTCTGAAGTGCCAAATGGAGAAGTTACACCAATGGTATATTTATCAGGGTGAGAAGTAAGAAACAAGTCAAGAGTAAGGGCGGCTTGCCCAGCAATATCCGGTCTACGCGTTGAATCGCATGCTCGCTCTTGGTGTTATAGGGGAAAGCTCAAGCGCCTGGAGTTCACTGCTTGTTTTAGTGAGAAAGCCAGGGAATAAACGTCTATGTTTAGATTATCGAAAAGTTAAAACCAAGACAAAAGGCCATGCGTATCTAATGGCTAATATAGAGGATTTGCTATCGCGTCTTCAAAATACTCGTTATATATCTAGCGTGGACCTGAAGGATATTTTTTTTGGCAGATACCTTTGGATAAAGCATCAAGGGAGAAGACAGCCTTCTCTGTTCCGGGTTGGCCATTAATGCAGATCACGGTTATGCCCTTTGGTCTCAAAAATGCGGCCCAAACAATGTGTCAAGTAATAGACAAGGTGGTGCCAGTGGCTCTGCGAGAAAATTTTTTTTAGGAGACGTTTGTCTGAAGACTGATCAGGGTAAGATATCAGGTATTAGATATTTTCCCACTCCAAAAACGTTGAGGCAGGTTAGGAGCTTCCTCGGGTTGGCTGGATGGTACCGTCACTTTGTAAAAGATTTTACAACCCTTGCTAGCCCCATGACCAAAACCTTGAAAATAGGGAAAAAGTTTGAATTTGGAGAAGACGCGGTAGAAGCTTTCCATTTTGGTCAGTAATTCGTAATTTGGTGCGACGCTTCAAACTCAGGGATTGGGTGTGTTTTGTGCCAATTAGATGAGGATGATGCCTTGCAGAAATGCCTGGCAGCTATAGTTGGGGTAAAAAAATTTCGAACCTATTTGCAAGGACAGCCCTTCAGGATCATTACCGACCACGCGAGTTTAAAGTGGTTGATGAGGCAGAAGAATATGAGTGGACGTTTGGCTAGATGGAGCCTTAAGCTTCAGGGTTTTGAATTTACCATGGAACATCGAAAAGGTTCGCAAGAATGTGGTCCCCGATGCCCTATCTAGGATATATGAAGTAGATTTATTGAACCTTGATGAATCGATGGTGATAGAACCCTCTGACGTGTTGCATATCGATCTTGCAGACCCCGGCTTTCAATCCAAAAAATACTGCAAGCTTATTGCATCCGTCGAAAAACAAAAGGATCAGCTCCCTGACCTTCAAGTCTCGAACAATTTCGTGGTCAACCATTGCACAGGGATTCCTTTACATGACGACCTCATCTGGAAGCTTTGCGTTCCTGAAATCCTTACAGAACACTTGATAACGCTTGCTCACCGGCCATCTCGAGCTTCGCATGGCGGTATTTCGAACACGTTGCATCGATTACGAAACCAGTTTTATTGGCCCGGAATGGCAGTACAGGTCAACAAATATATTGGGAAATGCAATACATGCAAAATGACCAAAGCCTCTTAGTACCATGAGACAACCTATGGGAAAAGCCTTCGAAGTTGAAAGACCATTCCAGTTTCTTTTTATACATTTTTTTGGGACCATATCCACGGTTGAAGTTAGGCAACACCCATATCTTTATTGCGCTGGATCAACTCACGAAATTTGTCATGATAAAAGCAATTCGGAAAGCGAATAGCGATGTTGTAATAAAATTCTTGCAGGAGGAGATTTTCTGTGTGCTGGGTGTGTCTGAGACAATCGTATCGGACAATGGAAAGCAGTTTACGAGCAAAGAGTTCGAAAAGTTGATGTCTTCGTACGGTGTCAACCACGTCAGAACAGTAGCTTACTCACCTCAAGCGAACGCGAGCGAGCGGGTTAATTGCTCAATATTGGCAGCAGTTCGATCATATATTGACCAAGACCAGCGAAATTGGGACGCCAATATTCCCTATATAGCTTGCGCACTCCGCACTGCTTTACATTCGGCGATAGGAATGTCACCGTACGAGGAACTGTTCGGTCAAACCATGGTTGAACATGGTTCAGAGTACAAACTGCTACTTAAACTGGGTTGCTTAAGCAATGCTGAAATAAATGTTCTACCTAAGGAGGCAAAGATGAACATCCTGCATACCCACATAAAGGAATCTCTAGCGAATGCACACTTGAAATACGAAAATTCTTATAACACGCGCAGCAAGAACATTAAATTCGTGGTTGTGACATAGTCTACCGCAGGAATTTTATCTTGAGTTATGCGTCAAAGAAACTGAACGCCAAATTTTGTCCGAAATTCTTGGAAATGCGAATCCGAAAAGCAGTAGGTAATAACCTGTATCAACTTGAAGATTTGAAAGTGTATCATTGAAAAGACATAAAAAAATAGGTAAAACAAACAGCATTGATCTGCCCGGCTATCAGTCTGTGCACGAGACTCTCTTTGTATTTTTTTCCTGTTTCTTTAGCCTCATTATTTGAATTTGGTAGAGTTAGCAGGTTTGTAACAAGCTGTAGGTAGGTACTCTAACTATAGGGAGTATAACAGGGTAAGGCTAAGAATTAAAAAAGAGTAACGTGAGGTAAATAGTATTGCATATTTTTAGGGGTTTATTTCCATTAATGAACTGATTGAACGGATTTGAAACGATGAAAAAGTTGTGTGGCGTGAAATTTTTTTAATAAGGTATCACAAACGATAAGTTAAAAAGAAAGTTCGAGGTTATAAAGGGTGATCCAAAATATTACTTAAAAAAAAAAATACGTATCGAGTTATGAGAAATGTATAAAAACAAAAGGAAGTGAAGAGGGCATAAAGTTTCGTTAACTAGAACACACAAAGACGAAGTTGTATGGATGGAAAACATGTGCGAATCTTAGAAAATTCTTAGATTTCGACCAGAAAATTAAAATTTTGACACATATATATGTGGAAAATTTAGAAAACATTTTTGAAATCAGTTTCAGATTTTTGCGGTCGAAATTTTTCAAGAAATTTGGTAAGAAAGTAAGGCCGGATCCACTTCCATGTTGGAAAAGTACATGTTCGTCAAGTTAAGAAGAAGATAGATAGGTCCAGACTGTAAGAAAATTTAATCAGTTGGTTTAAAATTCTGGAAGCGAAATATTGTGTGCGAAAAAAGAAAAAGCGGTAGCGTTTCGACACGTTACATTTTATTCCTTAACCGTATATCCTCAATCAACCTTGAAGATCAGAGTCACACTTTTTGAATATGGCGATATTGTAAAAATCCAGGATAAGCTATGGTGATGTAGATAATGGTAAGAGGATGGTATGGTTGTAAAATTTTTTTTTTTTTTTGATAATCTTGGTTAGGGAGCTGCTGCAATAAAATTTATCGTAGAAGCGGTAGCCATGGATGTTTCACGTTCGTGAATCATGGGTGCGTTAAGCCACAGTTGGACTAATAATATCGAGTCTTTTGCTCTCCATTTAAATTTTTTCCTGTATAAGGAGTGAAGGTTTGCGAGAACTTTTAATTGGAGACAAAAATGTGGTTTAGGATTATTTGGCAAGAGGGTTTTAGCACCACTCTCAAGGGTGGATGGAAGTTGCTTCTACCCAAAGTTTCTTGCATAGGTTCCGTTACAACGTGGGGTCGAATTCGTCCTTTTTGGAAGGAAAAGAAATATGCCAAAGGAAAGGAAAATCAGAACTAGAGTAAAAATGTTGGTGATATATTGTTATTGAGTTTCGCGTTAAATGAAACGGTGATAGCAAGAGTTGTCGTCTGGTGAATGGGTGATAGAGTCCCTGTTCAGTCTGTTGTGGGCAGCGAAAGTTATTTCAAGTATTTCATTTAAAAATTCCAAATTTTGAAGTACATATATATTTAAATTCGATTTCTGTTATCGTTCAATCTCGAGCTTGGTTTGGATTCAAACGGTATAGAAAATTACTCGGCCCATTAGCTAAGTCTTTGTTACCTTTATTTTCTTATGATAAATACAACATTTATAAATTTTGATTTTTTCCTGATATATATTTTGAATCTGAGAGTAAATTCAGTTTTGATGATATATTTCGATTAGTTAGATTGTTTTTTTTTTTCTTTTTGATGGTTTAGATTTTTTTTGATTTTTTTTTTTGGCCACAATAATTCTTCATTACAAGGTTTTTACCTTTACTCTTTCGTATACACATTGTTTTTTTTTTAGTTAAAGTTATTTTTTTATTTTGTGGGTTCCTTTTGGTTGTTGAAAGCAAAAGTAGAAATTTATTTGCGGAATCAAAGAATTGTTATATTTTGCAAGAATACTTTTTGTGAAAAACCTTCATTCGTTACAAAAAAAAATTTAACTCACATTTTCGTTTTGTTCTATTCACTGATACTTAGTATGTTATCTTAGTTTGCTTTTGTATACCGAATTCAAATTTGCTAATTGAAAAATGCCACCTAAGGAAAGGTCATCCATTTCAGAATTTCGCAAGCGCCGTAACTTGCGCTGCGAGCAGGAGGAAATCACTCACATTGTTAACGTGAGCGATACATTATGGAATACAAGTCATAATGGGAATAATGATAACGAACAATCTAATCAGTCTAATCCATTTCTTGCTGATCTCGAAAATGTAGGAGCTGCATCTTTGCAGGCACAAGAAGCTGCTAGGCAAAACCTAAATTTAAATCCGGATGCAGTACAACTACATGAAAAAGATAGCAGTACAGATCAGGAATAGGTAGAAATTGATGAAGATGAATTAATGACAGGTTACATTGAGGAAGTTGTAACAGCAGCAATAGGGCTTAACCGCGCTAGAGACTTAGAATTTTTGAGGAGCGAAGTAGAAAAAACTAGTTGTAGTTTGCACTTTGAAGTCGGGAACATAGTAAGACAGACCCTTGCGGCTATAACGCCGTCAACTACACCACAAAGGATAGGAGAGATTCCGCGGTCAATCGACTTCAACCTAGTGAAGATATTCATGCGCGCCCTCAAGCTCGTTCAACAACACATCCTACCAACCTAAACAATACTACTAATGCAGATGGCTTTTTGAGGCAAATAAATAATATAACCTAGAGCGATACTCTAGATAATAATTATAATACCTTTCCTGCCGGTAGAAGTTCTGCGAATAGCAAATTTCACCACTTTCACAAGTGAGGACTTAAGTTCGACAATAGTCAAATGACAGTTGACGATTTTCTGTTCAGACTCGAACGCCTCAAAATGAGTTACAACACGACTTGGGAAGAAGTGGTACTTAATTTTCACCATTTCGTAAAAGGTTCGGTAGAGAAGTGGTATTGGGGATATGTGAAAGCACACCCAAATGATAATTTGTTGGCCCTTCACTTGGCCTTGTTGGAGCAGTATCGAAGTCTAGAGACGGAAAATTCAGAAAATTGTTCTATAGACACCAGGGTCCAGCAGAGTCTTTCTATGACTTTTATATTGCAATCCAAGAGCTAAACAATCGGTTGAGAATTCCCAAACAGCCGCATGAAATAATTGAGTTGCTCAAACTCAACGTAAAAAAGACAACGATGAACGCTTAATAACCTTTCATACGAACAGTCTACAAGAAATGGTATACGTATGCCGTATCTTAACGATCACGAAATTTCACAGAAAACCATACTCGAAAAAAATACAAAATTTACAACACCTACTCGTAAAAATATTTCTGAGTTAGCAGCTCAAAACAATAGAGAATCCAGTATGTAGATCCAGGAACATTACCTTGAAGCATTTTAGCTCAAGAGAGACAGTCAAATTCTTACTCGCTGGAATTGCAAGGACAAAGATCATTCTTTCTTTGAATTCCCAGATCCGCAGCGAAAATTGTTCTGCTTCAAATGTGGCCTAGATAATGTCATCTCCCCTCAATGCCCTAAATGCTCGGGAAACTACTCAAAGAAGAGTTCACTGACCCGGGGAACTGTTCACAGCGGCAAAATCCGGAAGCATAGACATTGAACCATCGAACCACATTAATTTCGCTACACCTGATAGCAAACATCCTTCTCCAATAAAAATACTGAAAACCGCAAAGAAGAAAACTCGACTTCGATGGTTAGCGTGCACACTCCACACAAATGTGCACCCAAAACTTAACACGAACGTGTTCAAAATTATTACATATAAAGGCAAAGAATTTTTGGGACATAAAGTCTAAATAATAATGTTTCAGATAAGATTTCGAAGTTGCGGAAGAAATTCAAGGAGAAAAAGAAACTTTATGAATCGATTGAATCAACTATCCTGTGCAATTTTTTTTTTTTTTGTATAATTAACGCGCGCACAAAGAATTATGTGTTTCCCTTTTAATGTAGAACATACTGCGCGGGCATTACGAATATAGGGAGGGGAGAGATAGGAGGTGCTGATTAACATTGGTTTTGAATGTTAGCAGATCAAAATGGCAAGGGAAAATCTCGCCGGGTAAACCATTCCAAATTCGTGTTGTTCGGCTATAAAAAGAATCCCTATATTTCACGGTACGTCCGAAATTGGGCTCAAGGATGAGCTGATGAGCATTCCTTGTGAGACGAGTATTACGGGCGAAAATTTCAAGGGGAAGAATGCAACTGGAAAGACATGAAACATTGCGTCGGTGTTCGAGAGGGGCAATTGTTTCAGCGGCAGTTCTATCAATCTTAACGCTCGATTTTGTATTCTATCAAGCAGGTGAAGCCACGTTTGCGAAGCACCTGCACAGAGGTGGGAGTTATACTCAAATTTAGGCCGTATAAACGCTTTTTAAATTGTAGCCAGATCAGATGGGGAAAAATACTTCTTACACCGATACAGAAAACCTAAGCACTTAGCAGCATTCTTAGCGATCTCAAATATATGGTCGTTCCAACGGAGGTCGTCATTGACACACATACCGAGTATGGAGAACTTTTCATTTTCTTCAATGTAAGTGCCATTCATGGACAATGGCATTGGGGATATGTTTAGCTTTAACGACAGAAGACAGCATTGAATTTTCGAAGCATGAAACTCCACACGATTCCTATTACCCCATTTGACAATGCTGTATAAATCGGAGTTTAATGAGCTTGACATATGGTACCATTGCAATTGTACTTCCGGAGGCGAATGACGTGAATTATCGAATGAATATGAAAAGCTGAGGGTAGAGTCGTCAGCAAACAGTTAGGTGGATTAGAAGTAACAGACAAAAGATCATTTATAAAAAAAGAGGAAAAGAGTCGGAGACAGAACAAAGCCCTGGGGCATACCAGCATTTATTTTGTGGGAATCAGACTTGAATCCGTCCAATACGACTTGTATTGAACGGTCCAGAAGATAGCTTCTAATCCAACGAACAAGAGTATCCTCGATCCCAAAAGCACGCATTTTCGAAAATTCCTTGGAGATATCAAGAGCAATAATCTTACTTTCACCAAAGCAATGTAAAGATTTGTTCCACTGTTCGGTGAGATATGCCATCAGATCACCAGTGGAACGGTTGCTGCCGAAGCCATACTGACGTTCATGGAGAAGCTTTCGATCTTCGAGATATTCCTTAAGCTGACGGTTAATCAGTGTTTCCATGACCTTAGAAAGAAGGGATGTCAGTGCAATGGGTCGGTAGGAAGAGGGGGAGGATGGGTCACCTTTCTTAGGGACAGGCTGGACAAATGCTGTTTTCCATCTTCTAGGAAAGATTCCAGAAGAGTAAGAGCGATAGAAAAGCTTACGCAGTGGCTTTGCCAGTGTGGAAGAACACCTCTTCAGAAGAATCGGGCCAGCGGATTGGTGTATATCGAGATCTTTGAGAACTCTTGCTACTGTACGAGTGCGGAAAAAAATCTGTCCCATGGAAAAATTTACATTCTCAAGTACAGGAGGCGCAACGTTGCTTTGAGGCAGCGTGGAGCTGGCAGCTAAATGGGCGGCGAGCAAGTTTGCCTTCTCTAAAGAGTAAACAATTGGTGTGTTATTGTCGATGAGCGTTGGAAACGAAGATGTCGAGGAGTTTTTTATATTTTTTTACAAATGACCAAAAATTTTTACTGCCTTTGGGACACTGCAGATTTGATTGCTGTAATTTTTGGTCTTGCAAAAATTTGGTTCTTTCAATAACGGAGTTGAATGAGTTTCTTGCTTGTTTGTGCTTTTTCCAATTTTCCTCTGCAGGGTTGGCTTTGTAAGAACGGAAACTTACTTCTTTAAGCCTGATAGCTTCTTTACACTCAGAATTAAACCAAGACTTTTCTTTAGGTTTGATGCTTTTTATTCTGTTTTACTCTGAATAACATTTGTGATCATTTCAGCACTGGCATCAATGTCACTATCCAGGAAGCATAGTGACCAGTTAAAGTTTCGGAAAAAATATTATTGCCAAACGGTCCTGGTGGGAAGTTTTTCTTTAACTGGATGGGTGGAGGATGAGAAATTAGCTGAAATGACACATTGGTCTGAAGTGCCAAATGGAGAAGTTACACTAATGGTATATTTATCAGGGTGAGAAGTAAGAAACAAGTCAAGAGTAAGGGCGGCTTGCCCAGCAATATCCGGTTTACGCGTTGAATCGCATGCTCGCTCTTGGTGTTATAGGGGAAAGCTCAAGCGCCTGGAGTTCACTGCTTGTTTTAGTGAGAAAGCCAGGGAAAAAACGTCTATGTTTAGATTATCGAAAAGTTAAAACCAAGACAAAAGGCCATGCGTATCCAATGGCTAATATAGAGGATTTGCTATCGCGTCTTCAAAATACTCGTTATATATCTAGCGTGGACCTGAAGGATATTTTTTTTGGCAGATACCTTTGGAGAAAGCATCAAGGGAGAAGACAGCCTTCTCTGTTCCGGGTTGGCCATTAATGCAGATCACGGTTATGCCCTTTGGTCTCAAAAATGCGGCCCAAACAATGTGTCAAGTAATAGACAAGGTGGTGCCACTGGCTCTGCGAGAAAATTTTTTTTAGGAGACGTTTGTCTGAAGACTGATCAGGGTAAGATATTAGGTATTAGATATTTTCCCACTCCAAAAACGTTGAGGCAGGTTAGGAGCTTCCTCGGGTTGGCTGGATGGTACCGTCACTTTGTAAAAGATTTTACAACTCTTGCTAGCCCCATGACCAAAACCTTGAAAATAGGGAAAAAGTTTGAATTTGGAGAAGACGCGGTAGAAGCTTTCCATTTTGGTCAGGAATTCGTAATTTGGTGCGACGCTTCAAACTCAGGGATTGGGTGTGTTTTGTGCCAATTAGATGAGGAAGGTATTGAACGGCCGAGTTATTACCATTCCCAAAAAAATAGCGTATCTTTCAGATGCCTTGCAGAAATGCCTGGCAGCTATAGTTGGGGTAAAGAAATTTTGAACCTATTTGCAAGGACAGCCCTTCAGGATCATTACCGACCACGCGAGTTTAAAGTGGTTGATGAGGCAGAAGAATATGAGTGGACGTTTGGCTAGATGGAGCCTTAAGCTTCAGGGTTTTGAATTCACCATGGAACATCGAAAAGGTTCGCAAGAATGTGGTCCCCGATGCCCTATCTGGGATATATGAAGTAGATTTATTGAACCTTGATGAATCGATGGTGATAGAACCCTCTGACGTTTTGCATATCGATCTTGCAGACCCCGGCTTTCAATCCAAAAAATACTGCAAGCTTATTGCATCCGTCGAAAAACAAAAGGATCAGCTCCCTGACCTTCAAGTCTCGAACAATTTCGTGGTCAACCATTGCACAGGGATTCCTTTACATGACGACCTCATCTGGAAGCTTTGCGTTCCTGAAATCCTTACAGAACACTTGATAACGCTTGCTCACCGGCCACCTCGAGCTTCGCATGGCGGTATTTCGAAAACGTTGCATCGATTACGAAACCAGTTTTATTGGCCCGGAATGGCAGTACAGGTCAACAAATATATTGGGAAATGCAATACATGCAAAATGACCAAAGCCTCATAGTACCATGAGACCACCTATGGGAAAAGCCTTCGAAGTTGAAAGACCATTCCAGTTTCTTTTTATACATTTTTTTGGGATCATATCCACGGTTGAAGTTAGGCAACACCCATATCTTTATTGCGCTGGATCAACTCACGAAATTTGTCATGATAAAAGCAATTCGGAAAGCGAATAGCGATGTTGTAATAAAATTCTTGCAGGAGGAGATTTTCTGTGTGCTGGGTGTGTCTGAGACAATCGTATCGGACAATGGAAAGCAGTTTACGAGCAAGGAGTTCGAAAAGTTGATGTCTTCGTACGGTGTCAACCACGTCAGAACAGTAGCTTACTCACCTCAAGCGAACGCGAGCGAGCGGGTTAATTGCTCAATATTGGCAGCAGTTCGATCATATATTGACCAAGACCAGCGAAATTGGGACGCCAATATTCCCTATATAGCTTGCGCACTCCGCACTGCTTTACATTCGGCGATAGGAATGTCACCGTACGAGGAACTGTTCGGTCAAACCATGGTTGAACATGGTTCAGAGTACAAACTGCTACTTAAACTGGGTTGCTAAGCAATGCTGAAATAAATGTTCTACCTAAGGAGGCAAAGATGAACATCCTGCATACCCACATAAAGGAATCTCTAGCGAATGCACACTTGAAATACGAAAATTCTTATAACACGCGCAGCAAGAACATTAAATTCGTGGTTGTGACATAGTCTACCGCAGGAATTTTATCTTGAGTTATGCGTCAAAGAAACTGAACGCCAAATTTTGTCCGAAATTCTTGGAAATGCGAATCCGAAAAGCAGTAGGTAATAACCTGTATCAACTTGAAGATTTGAAAGTGTATCATTGAAAAGACATAAAAAAATAGGTAAAACAAACAGCATTGATCTGCCCGGCTATCAGTCTGTGCACGAGACTCTCTTTGCATTTTTTTCCTGTTTCTTTAGCCTCATTATTTGAATTCGGTAGAGTTAACAGGTTTGTAACAAGCTGTAGGTAGGTACTCTAACTATAGGGAGTATAACAGGGTAAGGCTAAGAATTAAAAAAGAGTAACGTGAGGTAAATAGTATTGCATATTTTTAGGGGTTTATTTCCATTAATGAACTGATTAAACGGATTTGAAACGATGAAAAAGTTGTGTGGCGTGAAATTTTTTTAAGAAGGTATCACAAACGATAAGTTAAAAAGAAAGTTCGAGGTTATAAAGAGTGATCCAAAATATTACTTTAAAAAAAAAATACGTATCGAGTTATGAGAAATGTATAAAAACAAAAGGAAGTGAAGAGGGCATAAAGTTTCGTTAACTAGAACACACAAAGACGAAGTTGTATGGATGGAAAACATGTGCGAATCTTAGAAAATTCTTAGATTTCGACCAGAAAATTAAAATTTTGACACATATATATGTGGAAAATTTAGAAAACATTTTTGAAATCAGTTTCAGATTTTTGCGGTCGAAATTTTTCAAGAAATTTGGTAAGAAAGTAAGGCCGGATCCACTTCCATGTTAGAAAAGTATATGTTCGTCAAGTTAAGAAGAAGATAGGTCCAGACTGTAAGAAAATTTAATCAGTTGGTTTAAAATTCTGGAAGTGAAATATTGTGTGCGAAAAAAGAAAAAGTGGTAGCGTTTCGACACGTTACATTTTATTCCTTAATCGTATATCCTCAATCAACCTTGAAGATCAGAGTCACACTTTTTGAATATGGCGATGTTGTAAAAATCCAGGATAAGCTATGGTGATGTAGATAATGATAAGAGGATGGTATGGTTGTAAAACTTATATTTTTTTTGATAATCTTGGTTAGGGAGCTGCTGCAATAAAATTTATCGTGGAAGCGGTAGCCATGGATGTTTCACGTTCGTGAATCATGGGTGGGTTAAGCCACAGTTGGACTAATAATATCGAGTCTTTTGCTCTCCATTTAAATTTTTTCAAAATTCAAATAATAATTAATTTTTTTTTTAATTGGGATGACATTTCGGTCTAGAACATTTTATTTTTGAACAAATTCGAGAACTTAACATCATTTGTAATTTCGGCATGATAAAACGTGACTAACGTTCATAGTTACACGGCAAGAACCCATACCAATCAGACGAGCAAAGCCTTGGCCTTCAGCTAGCATGCCCAGCCGTTGTTATCTTTGAACACCCTTCATTTCAGCTGCCTGAGTTGGCCTTTAGATTCCTGCATGCTAAGGGGTCAGGATGGTGGTGTATAAGGAGTGAAGGTTTGCGAGAACTTTTAAGTGGAGACAAAAATGTGGTTTAGGATTATTTGGCAAGAGGGTTTTAGCACCACTCTCAAGGGTGGATGGAAGTTGCTTCTACCCAACGTTTCTTGCATAGGTTCCGTTACAACGTGGGGTCGAATTCGTCCTTTTTGGAAGGAAAAGAAATATGCCAAAGGAAAGGAAAATCAGAACTAGAGTAAAAATTTTGGTGATATATTGTTATTGAGTTTCGCGTTAAATGAAACGGTGATAGCAAGAGTTGTCGTCTGGTGAATGGGTGATAGAGTCCCTGTTCAGTCTGTTGTGGGCAGCGAAAGTTATTTCAAGTATTTCATTTAAAAATTCCAAATTTTTAAGTACATATATATTTAAATTCGATTTCTGTTATCGTTCAATCTCGATCTTGGTTTAGATTCAAACGGTATAGAAAATTACTCGGCCCATTAGCTAAGTCTTTGTTTCCTTTATTTTCTTATGATAAATACAACATTTATAAATTTTGATTTTTTTCTGATATATATTTTGGATCTGAGAGATTGTTAGATTGTTTTTTTTTTCTTTTTGATGGTTTAGATTTTTTTTGACTTTTTTTTGGCCACAATAATTCTTCATTACAAGGTTTTTACGTTTACTCTTTCGTATACACATTGTTTTTTTTTAATGGACCTTATGGTATGGTATGGTATTGGGGATATGTGAAAGCACACCCAAATGATAATTTGTTGGCCCTTTACTTGGCCTTGTTGGAGCAGTATCGAAGTCTAGAGACGGAAAATTCAGAAAATTGTTCGATAGACACCAGGGTCCAGCAGAGTCTTCCTATGACTTTTATATTGCAATTCTAGAGCTAAACAATCGGTTGAGAATTCCCAAACAGCCGCATGAAATAATTGAGTTGCTCAAACTCAACGTAAAAAAGAAAACGATGAACGCTTAATAACCTTTCATACGAACAGTCTACAAGAAATGGTATACGTATGCCGTAATATAGAAAAGTATCTTAACGATCACGAAAGTTCACAGAAAACCATACTCGAAAAAAATACAAAATTTACAACACCTACTCGTAAAAATATTTCTGAGTTAGCAGCTCAAAACAATAGAGAATCCAGTATGTAGATCCAGGTACATTACCTTGAAGCATTTCAGCTCAAGAGAGACAGTCAAATTCTTACTCGCTGGAATTGCAAGGACAAAGATCACTCTTTCCTTGAATTCCCAGATCCGCAGCGAAAATTGTTCTGCTTCAAATGTGGCCTAGATAATGTCATCTCCCCTCAATGCCCTAAATGCTCGGGAAACTACTCAAAGAAGAGTTCACTGACCCGGGAACTGTTCACAGCGGCAAAATCCGGAAGCATAGACATTGAACCATCGAACCACATTAATTTCGCTACACCTGATAGCAAACATCCTTCTCCAATAAAAATACTGAAAACCGCAAAGAAGAAAACTCGACTTCGGTGGTTAGCGTGCACACTCCACACAAATGTGCACCCAAAACTTAACACGAACGTGTTCAAAATCATTACAAAGTAAGGCAAAGAATTTTTGGGACATAAAGTCTAAATAATAATGTTTCAGATAAGATTTCGAAGTTGCGGAAGAAATTCAAGGAGAAAAAGAAACTTTATGAATCGATTGAATCAACTATCCTGTGCAATTTTTTTTTTTTTTTTTGTATAATTAACGCGCGCACAAAGAATTATGTGTTTCCCTTTTAATGTAGAACATACTGCGCGGGCATTACGAAGATAGGGAGGGGAGAGATAGGAGGTGCTGATTAACATTGGTTTTGAATGTTAGCAGATCAAAATGGCAAGGGAAAATCTCGCCGGGTAAACCATTCCAAATTCGTGTTGTTCGGCTATAAAAAGAATCCCTATATTTCACGGTACGTCCGAAATTGGGCTCAAGGATGAACTGATGAGCATTCCTTGTGATACGAGTATTACGGGCGAAAATTTCAAGGGGAAGAATGCAACTGGAAAGACATGAAACATTGCGTCGGTGTTCGAGAGGGGCAATTGTTTCAGCGGCAGTTCTATCAATCTTAACGCTCGATTTTGTATTCTATCAAGCAGGTGAACGCACGTTTGCGAAGCACCTGCACAGAGGTGGGAGTTATACTCAAATTTAGGCCGTATAAACGCTTTTTAAATTGTAGCCAGATCAGATGGGGAAAAATACTTCTTACACCGATACAGAAAACCTAAGCACTTAGCAGCATTCTTAGCGATCTCAAATATATGGTCGTTCCAACGGAGGTCGTCATTGACACACATACCGAGTATGGAGAACTTTTCATTTTCTTCGATGTAAGTGCCATTCATGGACAATGGCATTGGGGATATGTTTAGCTTTAACGACAGAAGACAGCATTGAATTTTCGAAGCATGAAACTCCACACGATTCCCATTACCCCATTTGACAATGCTGTATAAATCGGAGTTTAATGAGCTTGACATATGGTGCCATTGCAATTGTACTTCCGGAGGTGAATGACGTGAATTATCGAATGAATATGAAAAGCTGAGGGTAGAGTCGTCAGCAAAACAGTTAGGTGGATTAGAAGTAACAGACAAAAGATCATATATAAAAAAGAGGAAAAGAGTCGGAGACAGAACAAAGCCCTGGGGCATACCAGCATTTATTTTGTGGGAATCAGACTTGAATCCGTCCAATACGACTTGTATTGAACGGTCCAGAAGATAGCTTCTAATCCAACGAACAAGAGTATCCTCGATCCCAAAAGCACGCATTTTCGAAAATTCCTTGGAGATATCAAGAGCAATAATCTTACTTTCACCAAAGCAATGTAAAGATTTGTTCCACTGTTCGGTGAGATATGCCATCAGATCACCAGTGGAACGGTTGCTGCCGAAGCCATACTGACGTTCATGGAGAAGCTTTCGATCTTCGAGATATTCCTTAAGCTGACGGTTAATCAGTGTTTCCATGACCTTAGAAAGAAGGGATGTCAGTGCAATGGGTCGGTAGGAAGAGGGGGAGGATGGGTCACCTTTCTTAGGGACAGGCTGGACAAATGCTGTTTTCCATCTTCTAGGAAAGATTCCAGAAGAGTAAGAGCGATAGAAAAGCTTACGCAGTGGCTTTGCCAGTGTGGAAGAACACCTCTTCAGAAGAATCGGGCCAGCGGATTGGTGTATATCGAGATCTTTGAGAACTCTTGCTACTGTACGAGTGCGGAAAAAAATCTGTCCCATGGAAAAATTTACATTCTCAAGTACAGGAGGCGCAACGTTGCTTTGAGGCAGCGTGGAGCTGGCAGCTAAATGGGCGGCGAGCAAGTTTGCTTTCTCTAAAGAGTAAACAATTGGTGTGTTATTGTCGATGAGCGTTGGAAACGAAGATGTCGAGGAGTTTTTTATATTTTTTTACAAATGACCAAAAATTTTTACTGCCTTTGGGACACTGCAGATTTGATTGCTGTAATTTTTGGTCTTGCAAAAATCTGGTTCTTTCAATAACGGAGTTGAATGAGTTTCTTGCTTGTTTGTGCTTTTTCCAATTTTCCTCTGCAGGGTTGTAAGAACGGAAACTTACTTCTTTAAGCCTGATAGCTTCTTTACACTCAGAATTAAACCAAGACTTTTCTTTAGGTTTGATGCTTTTTATTCTGTTTTACTCTGAATAACATTTGTGATCATTTCAGCACTGGCATCAATGTCACTATCCAGGAAGCATAGTGACCAGTTAAAATTTCGGAAAAAATATTATTGCCGAACGGTCCTGGTGGGAAGTTTTTCTTTAACTGGATGGGTGGAGGATGAGAAATTAGCTGAAATGACACATTGGTCTGAAGTGCCAAATGGAGAAGTTACACCAATGGTATATTTATCAGGGTGAGAAGTAAGAAACAAGTCAAGAGTAAGGGCGGCTTGCCCAGCAATATCCGGTCTACGCGTTGAATCGCATGCTCGCTCTTGGTGTTATAGGGGAAAGCTCAAGCGCCTGGAGTTCACTGCTTGTTTTAGTGAGAAAGCCAGGGAATAAACGTCTATGTTTAGATTATCGAAAAGTTAAAACCAAGACAAAAGGCCATGCGTATCTAATGGCTAATATAGAGGATTTGCTATCGCGTCTTCAAAATACTCGTTATATATCTAGCGTGGACCTGAAGGATATTTTTTTTGGCAGATACCTTTGGATAAAGCATCAAGGGAGAAGACAGCCTTCTCTGTTCCGGGTTGGCCATTAATGCAGATCACGGTTATGCCCTTTGGTCTCAAAAATGCGGCCCAAACAATGTGTCAAGTAATAGACAAGGTGGTGCCAGTGGCTCTGCGAGAAAATTTTTTTTAGGAGACGTTTGTCTGAAGACTGATCAGGGTAAGATATCAGGTATTAGATATTTTCCCACTCCAAAAACGTTGAGGCAGGTTAGGAGCTTCCTCGGGTTGGCTGGATGGTACCGTCACTTTGTAAAAGATTTTACAACCCTTGCTAGCCCCATGACCAAAACCTTGAAAATAGGGAAAAAGTTTGAATTTGGAGAAGACGCGGTAGAAGCTTTCCATTTTGGTCAGTAATTCGTAATTTGGTGCGACGCTTCAAACTCAGGGATTGGGTGTGTTTTGTGCCAATTAGATGAGGATGATGCCTTGCAGAAATGCCTGGCAGCTATAGTTGGGGTAAAAAAATTTCGAACCTATTTGCAAGGACAGCCCTTCAGGATCATTACCGACCACGCGAGTTTAAAGTGGTTGATGAGGCAGAAGAATATGAGTGGACGTTTGGCTAGATGGAGCCTTAAGCTTCAGGGTTTTGAATTCACCATGGAACATCGAAAAGGTTCGCAAGAATGTGGTCCCCGATGCCCTATCTAGGATATATGAAGTAGATACCTTGATGAATCGATGGTGATAGAACCCTCTGACGTGTTGCATATCGATCTTGCAGACCCCGGCTTTCAATCCAAAAAATACTGCAAGCTTATTGCATCCGTCGAAAAACAAAAGGATCAGCTCCCTGACCTTCAAGTCTCGAACAATTTCGTGGTCAACCATTGCACAGGGATTCCTTTACATGACGACCTCATCTGGAAGCTTTGCGTTCCTGAAATCCTTACAGAACACTTGATAACGCTTGCTCACCGGCCATCTCGAGCTTCGCATGGCGGTATTTCGAACACGTTGCATCGATTACGAAACCAGTTTTATTGGCCCGGAATGGCAGTACAGGTCAAGAAATATATTGGGAAATGCAATACATGCAAAATGACCAAAGCCTCATAGTACCATGAGACAACCTATGGGAAAAGCCTTCGAAGTTGAAAGACCATTCCAGTTTCTTTTTATACATTTTTTTGGGACCATATCCACGGTTGAAGTTAGGCAACACCCATATCTTTATTGCGCTGGATCAACTCACGAAATTTGTCATGATAAAAGCAATTCGGAAAGCGAATAGCGATGTTGTAATAAAATTCTTGCAGGAGGAGATTTTCTGTGTGCTGGGTGTGTCTGAGACAATCGTATCGGACAATGGAAAGCAGTTTACGAGCAAAGAGTTCGAAAAGTTGATGTCTTCGTACGGTGTCAACCACGTCAGAACAGTAGCTTACTCACCTCAAGCGAACGCGAGCGAGCGGGTTAATTGCTCAATATTGGCAGCAGTTTGATCATATATTGACCAAGACCAGCGAAATTGGGACGCCAATATTCCCTATATAGCTTGCGCACTCCGCACTGCCTTACATTCGGCGATAGGAATGTCACCGTACGAGGAACTGTTCGGTCAAACCATGGTTGAACATGGTTCAGAGTACAAACTGCTACTTAAACTGGGTTGCTAAGCAATGCTGAAATAAATGTTCTACCTAAGGAGGCAAAGATGAACATCCTGCATACCCACATAAAGGAATCTCTAGCGAATGCACACTTGAAATACGAAAATTCTTATAACACGCGCAGCAAGAACATTAAATTCGTGGTTGTGACATAGTCTACCGCAGGAATTTTATCTTGAGTTATGCGTCAAAGAAACTGAACGCCAAATTTTGTCCGAAATTCTTGGAAATGCGAATCCGAAAAGCAGTAGGTAATAACCTGTATCAACTTGAAGATTTGAAAGTGTATCATTGAAAAGACATAAAGAAATAGGTAAAACAAACAGCATTGATCTGCCCGGCTATCAGCCTGTGCACGAGACTCTTTGCATTTTTTTCCTGTTTCTTTAGCCTCATTATTTGAATTCGGTAGAGTAAGCAGGTTTGTAACAAGCTGTAGGTAGGTACTCTAACTATAGGGAGTATAACAGGGTAAGGCTAAGAATTAAAAAAAGAGTAACGTGAGGTAAATAGTATTGCATATTTTTAGGGGTTTATTTCCATTAATGAACTGATTAAACGGATTTGAAACGATGAAAAAGTTGTGTGGCGTGAAATTTTTTTAAGAAGGTATCACTAACGATAAGTTAAAAAGAAAGTTCGAGGTTATAAAGGGTGATCCAAAATATTACTTAAAAAAAAAATACGTATCGAGTTATGAGAAATGTATAAAAACAAAAGGAAGTGAAGAGGGCAAAAAGTTTCGTTAACTAGAACACACAAAGACGAAGTTGTATGGATGGAAAATATGTGCGAATCTTAGAAAATTCTTAGATTTCGACCAGAAAATTAAAATTTTGACACATATATATGTGGAAAATTTAGAAAACATTTTTGAAATCAGTTTCAGATTTTTGCGGTCGAAATTTTTCAAGAAATTTGGTAAGAAAGTAAGGCCGGATCCACTTCCATGTTGGAAAAGTACATGTTCGTCAATTTAAGAAGAAGCTAGAAGGTTCAGACTGTAAAAAAATTTAATCAGTTGGTTTTAGATTCTGGAAGTGAAATATTGTGTGCGGAAAAAGAAAAAGTGGTAGCGTTTCACCACGTTACATGTGATTCCTAAACCGTATATCCTCAATCAACCTTGAAGATCTGAGTCACACTATTTGATAGGATATCACCCGGTATACGCTACGGGAAAATTGTCACTGCAGCAACATCAATTTTCACACCACGAAAAGTTTCGCCAGTATAAAAAGTCCGCCACCACGAAATTTCCACCAACATAAAGTTCCCCCTACAGAAAAGAAAATCCACACCACCAAAGAATAACCAGACTAACAACCAACGACTCAGCAAGTATAATAAGGTTACACAACTCATCAAAAATCCAAACCCAGACAACTGTCAACGTTAGCAGCAGCTTTATACGACATACACACAAAATCAAGCAGCATAACCCTGATCATAGTGTTAAGCAAGAACACCTGATCGTGAGAACGACAACGACCAAAGATACTTACGACCACTGCAACACATTCATCGTACAAGAACAGCTAACCATCAAAAAACGATAGTTGCATCATAATCTCAACAAAAGTTCTATTAACAGCAACTTTATATAGAACAAGAGCATGCGACCACTACATCATACAACATTCAAGGACATAAACTAGACAACCATCAAAGCACCAACAACAACAAAATCTATAAACCACCAATTTGTATAACTATCAAGCTAAGTACTAACCGTCAGTTAAGTAGATATTCTCTTTTATTTCAACTTAAAGTTATAAATTCATAAATTAATTAATATAATGTACAACAAATATCGATACTTAATTTCCTTCAACATTTTAGATCCGATTATATAGGCTAAAGTCATATAACAATCATTCATAAAAGAGAAAAGTTAATCTCTTATCATCTCTTGAATTTGTTTCGTAATAAAACTGAACATAAATTGGATATAATAATGAACAGAAGTTGTTGTGTTATCTTGATTGGTGAACGAAAATCACAGATTTGTGAAAAACACTTTTTTACTTGCGATTATAGGGACTATAAGGCAAGTTATGCATTCGTAAAAAAAAAAAAAAAATTCTAACAATCAAACATGCCATTACGATGATAGAGAAGTCAAAAAAAGTGGGTCCGGAAATTCCGTCCGTCTGTCTGTCTGTCTGTCTGTCTGTCTGTCTGTCTGTCTGTCTGTCTGTCTGTCTGTCCGTATCGATATCTACAGCCCAAACGGTTGGGCCGATTTGATTCAAACTTGGTATATAGTATTTTTAGAGTGCTCTACCCGACAGTTTTTGGAATTGGCATTCTAGCTCCAAAACTAACGGTACCTGCCATATAACTTTTAATGAAAAACTTATTTTTCTCGAAAACGGCTCCTACGATTTTGATAAAACTTTCAGAATGATGTTTTCTGTGCAAAATCTATCTTTTAATTATAATGGATTTTTCAGAAAAAGTTTTATATTGGTACCTCCCATATAACCGGTTTTTTAAAATCAGACTTTCTCGTTAACTGATTGACGGATTTTGATGAAATTTTCAAAATATGTAGAGCTTTATGATTTACATAATACTGCTTTTTAAAATTTTCAAAAACATTTTTTTTTAATTTTTAATAATTTTTTTAAAAAAATATTTTGTTTTTTGAATATTTTGAAAACGGTTTAATAGATTTTTTTTTAATTTTTTCTCCTAGTATAAGCTTTAGATTTCTTTGAATTGATATACTCAAAAAAAATTTAAAATATGTTTTCGAAAAGTTTTTCAAAAAAAACATTTTTTTGAAAAAACTGGTCGAACGATTTTGAAATGAAAAATTCATAAAATATAAAACAGCAAAAGACATAAGATGGCTTACAACATTTTTTCCAAAAAACGTTATGAATAGTGTTTTTTTGATTTCATAAAAAATTTTCCCCCAAATTTTATTTCATATTGCTCGGCTAAGCCCTAGCCATTAGTCAAATAAAAGAAGGTGACAACCTACATACATATCTACCTATTTTAAAGCATTTCATCATCATAAAAGCACATAGAATAAATAATGAGCCTATGATAAACACACAAAAACAACTAACAAATAAAAAGAATTATTCGATTACTACTGAATGCAAAAATTTCAATCGAGAAAACAAAAGTTTACACCTTCCTATAAATAAACAAAACCACTGTGTTAACTTTTAATATTGTCGCTTTACCTTATATTTAATACCTACCTTCCTTCCAACCTTATTATAGGTAAATAATATCCTTAATAAATTCCATTAATACCTATCCACATCATACGTTTATCGATCCATCAAACATAATTCAGCTATTTTAATTAATTTGATTTCAAAAAGTAAATTATTGTTATTGGGACCTATATAGGTCCCTATACCTAGCATTATTGTCCTACTGCTGATTCCCACGAATCTTTATGTCAGTTGTTCAATTTTTTTCATACCAAAACGAAAATTAAACTGAAAAAAGTCCTTTATATCTTTCTATTAGCAAATTATATTATAAGCACTAAACAACAAGTGGAAAGATAATGCACTAAAAAACTGCAAAAGCTAACAATCCTATATATTTATGTGTTTATCCCTTTATCGTGACGCATGTTCGTTCGAGCTTCAAACCACAACGATTCTAAAGAAAACATTAAAATTAAATCTTTGTCAAAAAGACGCCTGTACCTAAAAAGGATTAGCACACGGGAGCAAGTACGTGCGACCCAGTCGTGCCTTTTATTTATTAAATTGTTTTATACGTATATATTTTCTTGTATATATTATTGTTTCATATTATTAAAATTTGCTTTTGAAATAAATTATAGAACGTGGTCTAAAAAAAATTAAATGAAAGTTTAATAATTTAGTTGAAAATCCAAAATGGGAAGATATTCAGAGATTATCTTTTAGGTTGTAATAAAGACATTTTTCATGGACTGTTAAGACTACTTTAAAGGGTGAATATGGCGATGTTGAAAGAATCCAGGATAAGCTATGGTGATGTAGATAATGGTAAGACGATGGTAAGGTTGTAAAACTTATATTTTTTTTTGATAATCTTTGTATTCCTGTATGCTAAGGGGTCAGGATGGTGGTGTATATAGAGTGAAGGTTTGCGAGGATTTTTGAGTGAGAAAAATGTGTTTTAGGATTATTTGGCAAGAGGGTTTTAGCACCGCTCTCAAGTGTGGATGGAAGTTGTCTCTACCCAAAGTTTCTTGCTCTACCACATAGGTTCCGTTACAATCTCTTGCACATTGTCAAGTTATTCATGGAAAGACAGTTGCCTACTATGTCATATTATATCTTTTTTTTTTGGTTAATTACCATCTTTGAAAATTACAGGTCGATTTGCTTTCCATTGATTATCAAAGGTCTTGTAATAAGAAGATTATATTCCTCTCTTCCTACCTTTGGTTTGGAAATCCTGCGGTTTTATTCATGTTAGTTTTATTTATACAATCCCGGTTTCAATCAAGTAAAGCTTTTAATTAAATCACCTGATCTGTTTGAGGCCTAACTTAAGACTGCCGCCAACTATGTTATTTTCCCACCAGCTATGCTACTTTATGCATTGCGCGTGTATCCGGTGCCATGAGTATACTGTGCTTCAATCCAATGGCTGATCAAATATCAGTTCTGTGCATTTGTAACATTAATGTCGATCTTAAGCTCATAGAGGTCGGACGTCGGGTCGAGGTGCGCGCACAAATAATTAAAACAACAGTCAAAAAAAAAAAAATTATTGCGCATTGTTATCGCGAGTGTTAAAAAAGATAATATTACACACTCCTTTGAGAAATTGGCAAAACCTCCTCGCGTGTGCTGTAAAGAAAATAACAATATCCACTCGCGACTTTGGAAGATGATAAGATGCCCATTCGCGCTGTGGAAAAATAATAATAATCACTTGCATAACAAATCAAATTATCCTCTTATCTGTCCCAACCCTTTGTGCTTAGCTTAACTGCCTCTTTCTTATCTACTGCAGGCATCGTTTGACCATCTTATGCTTGCAGTAAATGGATAAGGGCATCTTAGTTTTTCCTATTGTGCTGAATATTTAAATTGATTTTTTGTATGCAAGCTGTCTTATGGGCATAACACTAAAACAGTTTGTTTATTACAGATTAATTTGGATTTTCACTGCATGGTTCGACTTAGTCAGAATTGTGTTTTGTGTGTAAGTATTTTTAAATGGTAAGTGATTTTTGTGTCGTGTATTCTAATGTTCGTGGTATAAGAAAGAATTTCTTTCACGTGTACGTCTATACTGTTCAATACAGGCCAGCTTTTTCGGCATTAAGTGAAACCCAGGTTGGAGTAAATACTGATTTATCAGAATTTGCTCTACATGGGTATAGCTTGGTGCCATTACTCTTTTCCCATCATGGTCTCGTAGTCTATGTTAGGAATGATATTGCTTGCCAGAGCCTTCCCCAGTATGGGCAATGTTCCAACACGGACTTTAACTTCTTGTGGCTCAAATTCACTGTCCGCAAGCATGTCATTCATTATTATTTTATTAACAGGAGTCCAAATCTCGACAGCAATTCGACTTGTAACGAGTTTGATGCGCTGTCTGATTTCATCTCGAAAATTGTTTCCCTTTATCCTCGCACTGAAATTGTTATTGCGGGTGATTTCAATATACACAATTCCAATTGGCTCCGCTATTCTGGTCGGACAACACCCGAAGGAAAGTATGTCGAGCTCTTTGCTGGGTTACATAACCTTACCCAACTGATCGATGTGCCAACGCGTATACCGGATGTTGCTGTGCAAGCCGCCCATACTCTTGACTTGTTTCTTACTTCTCATCCATTAGTGTAACTTCTCCATTTGGCACTTCAGACCATTAAGTTATTTCAGCAAATTTCTCATCTTCCACCCATTCAGTTAAAGAAAAACTTCCCACCAGGACCGTTTGGCAATACGAGAAAGCCAACTGGGACGGCCTGATTATTTTTTTCCGAAACTTTAACTGGTCACTATGCTTCCTCGATAGTGACATTGATGCCAGTGCTGAAATGATCACAAATGTTATTCTTCTAGGGATGCGTGTTTTTAGCCCCTCCTGTACTTGAGAATGTAAATAATTTTCCCAAGGGACAGATTTTTTTCCACAATTGTACAGTAGCAAGAGTTCTCAAAGATCTCGATATACACAAATCCGCTGGCCCGGTTGGTATACCCCCGATTCTTCTGAAGAGGTGTTCTTCCACACTGGCAAAGCCACTGCGTAAGCTTTTCCATCGCTACTACTCTTCTGGAATCTTTCCTAGAAGATGGAAAACAGCTTTTGTCCAGCCTGTCCCTAAGAAAGGTGACCCATCCTCCCCCTCCTCCTACCGACCCATTGCACTGGCATCCCTTCTTTCTAAGGTCATGGAAGCACTGATTAACCGTCAGCTTAAGGAATATCTCGAAGATCGAAAGCTTCTCCATGACCATCAGTATGGCTTCGGCAGCAACCGTTCCACTGGTGATCTGATGGCATATCTCACCGAACAGTGGATCAAATCTTTACATCGCTTTGGTGAAAGTAAGATTATTGTTTTTGATATCTCCAAGTCATTTGATAGAGTTTGGCATGAAGCTCTCTTATTTGTCATCAATAATACTCTTGTTCGTTGGATAAGAAGCTATCTTCGGGACTGTTCAATACAAGTTGTATTGAAAGGGTTCAAGTCTGATTCCCAAGAAATAAATGCTGGTGTTCCCCAGGGCACTGTTCTGTCTCTGGTTCTTTTCCTCATTTTTATAAATGATCTTCTTTCTGTTACTTCTAATCCACCTAACTGTTTTGCTGACGACTCTACCCTCAGCTTTTCATATTCGTTCGATAATTTCCGTCCTTCGCCTTCGGACGTACAATTGCAACGGTACCGTATGTCAAGCTCATTAAACTCCGATTTATACAGCATTGTCAAATGGGGTAATAAGAATCGTGTGGAGTTTAATGCTTCGAAAACTCAATACTGTCTTCTGTCGTTAAAGCTAAACATACCCCCAATGCCATTGTCCATGAATGGCACTTACATCGAAGAAACCGAAAGGCTCTCAGTACTCGGTTTGTAAGTCAACGACAACCTCCGTTGGAACGACCATATATTTGAGATTGCTAGGAATGCTGCTAAGTGCTTAGGTATTCTGTATCGGTGTAAGAAGTACTTTTCCACATCTGATCTGGCTACAATTTATAAAGCGTTTATTCGCCCTAAACTCGAGTATAACTCCCACTTCTGGGCAATTGCTTCACAAACATCACTTCACATGCTTGATAGAATTCAAAATCGAGCGTTTAGATTGATAAGAAATAGAACTGCCGCTGAAACAATTGCCCCTCTCGAACACCGACGCAATGTTTCATGTCTTTCCTTATTTTGTCGTTTCTTTTATAAAAAAATGTTCACTCGAGGTAGCCAGCTGCATTCCTCCCTTTAAAAGTTTCGCCCGTAATACTCGTCTTGCTTGGAATGCCCATCAGTTCACCCTTGGGCCCAATTTTTGACGTACCGTGAAATATAGATTTCTTTTTTTATCCGTACAACACGACTTTGGAATGGTTTACCCGGCGAGATTTTCCCTTGCCATTTCAATTTGCAAGCATTCAAAACCAATGTTAATCGACACCTCCTATCTCTCTCCTCCCTATCTTCCTAATGCCCGCGCAGTGTGTTACATTAAAAGGGAAACAAGTAGTCCCTTGTACGCGCGTTTATTATAAAAAAAAAACAAATGTATTCGGGCCAATAAACTGCTGACTCATCTTGAAACGAGTTCATTCAAATTAAGTTTGATTTTATTAAAGGCAGCCTGTATTGTATCATGAGAACTCCTTCCTCTTTGAAAATCTTCGTCCCGTAGATCTAAGATGTTCTTAATGTTAGATTTTTGATACAGGAAGTTCGGGGGATGAATCTGCAGGTCTGTTAGGTTTTGCATATATCTTTCTGCAGATATTGAGGACGATAAGATCTCAAAATATGACAATAATAGCTTCCGTAAGTACAGATATTCTTAGCTCTTGAGTTAGATTGCCAAGGCTTTTTATGTTCTGGATGCTAAGACCATGTACGTATCCGATGTCGATCTCATGGTCTTGGTGTGTCATATTCACCAGAGCTGATTGCAGCCTTCTAGCAATCTTGAAACATTATTAGAAGTAAGTTCAGCTCTAAAATTTGTGACGAAGATTGTGTCCTCTTTATGTGCTCTAAAATTTCCTCAACGTTGGTTTGGAAGGTGCAGGAGGTTGGTTACGCAGCTATGCTCTGAAATTTTCTTTATCGCTTGGTTCTTGCAGATTGTCAAGTTATTGATGGAAAGACAGTTGCCTACTATGCCATATTATGTTTTTTTTTGGTTAATTAGCATCTTTGAAAATTTCAGATCGATTTGCTTTCCATTGATTATCAAAGGTCTTGTAATATGAAGATTATATTCCTCTCTTTCTACCTTTGGTATGGAAATGACGTACAGCAACATTGATCTGTTGGTGAAGATTGATGGTTTTCCGTATTCAATTGCTTCGATTTCATTAGCGTATGATAAGGTTTCTAATTCGCTAATAATCCTGTTTATTTCTTCGGCGTTCAGAAGATTTGTGTGGAACTATCTTGTTTATTTCTTCTTTCAAGGCCAAGATTTTATCTATGGTGTCTTGTTCGAATCTCCCCGAGATTTTATCCTTAATTCCATTTTCAGACCTGTCAATCTCCAGATTTATTTTCTGTGTGATGTCTCGAACAGTGCCAAATAAAAAAAATTCGTTAATTTTGTACTGGTGATTGTTGTTTTCCATTATTGCATCTTCACTTTGGAGAATTTTGTTCCAATCGGAGGCATCAGGACTACCAGGTTTCCACTTCCAGGCTGATCCTATTTAGTCTATGTTTTAGTCCTTGCTTTTCTTATTTGATTGCCTTTTAGCATTTGATGGTATAATTGCTAATGACATTGGTTAAGCCGACTATTGGGGCTTCGTAATTGAAAAGTTTGAAAGCCTCAGCAGCGACTAAAAGTGATAATCTGTGAAACAGTTACCAAAAGAGAAAAGTTTTTTGTTTCATTATGTATGTGGTTCGTATCCTACTGTGTAGTTGTTAAAACAATAATTATTTTTAATTTTTAATTTTTAATTACAAAAACAAAATAATTTTGATTTTTTTTTTATATATTTATTTAATTTTTTTTTTAAACACAAATTTAACACAGTTTTTTATTTATTTTAAATGCAACGCGTTTCGGAATAAATTCCATCGTCAGGTGTAGTCAAAGTTTGTATTATATAGTTCTATTACCTAGGGCATTATTTGTATGGATTAGTTGTTTTTTTTTTTTTTTATAATTAACGCGCGCACAAGGGATTATGTGTTTCCCTTTTAATGTAGAACACACTGCGCGGGCATTACGAAGATAGGGAGGGGAGAGATAGGAGGTGCCGATTAACATTGGTTTTGAATGTTTGCAGATCAAAATGGCAAGGGAAAATCCCGCCGGGTAAACTATTCCAGATTCGTGTCGTTCGGCTAAAAAAAGAATCCCTATATTTCACGGTACGTCCGAAATTAGGCTCAAGGGTGAACTGATGAGCATTCCTTGCGAGACGAGTATTACGGGAGAAACTTTTAAGGGGAGGAATGCAACTGGCTACTTCGAGTGAACATTTTTTGTAAAAGAAACGATAAAATAAGGAAAGACATGAAACATTGCGTCGGTGTTCGAGAGGGGCAATTGTTTCAGCGGCAGTTCTATTTCCTATCAATCTTAACGCTCGATTTTGTATTCTATCAAGCAGGTGAAGCGATGTTTGTGAAGCACCTGCCCACAGGTGGGAGTTATACTCGAGTTTAGGGCGTATAAACGCTTTATAAATTGTAGCCAGATCAGATGGGGAAAAGTACTTCTTACACCGATACAGAAAACCTAAGCACTTTGCAGCATTCTTAGCGATCTCAAATATATGGTCGTTCCAACGGAGGTCGTCGTTGACACACATACCGAGTACTGAGAGCTTTTCGGTTTCTTCGATGTAAGTGCCATTCATGGACAATGGCATTGGGGGAATGTTTAACTTTAACGACAGAAGACAGCATTGAGTTTTCGAAGCATTAAACTCCACACGATTTCTATTACCCCATTTGACAATGCTGTATAAATCGGAGTTTAATGAGCTTGACATACGGCACCGTTGCAATTGTACGTCCGAAGGCGAAGGACGTGAATTATCGAACGAATATGAAAAGCTGAGGGTAGAGTCGTCAGCAAAACAGTTAAGTGGATTAGAAGTAACAGACAGAAGATCGTTTATAAAAATGAGGAAAAGAGTCGGAGACAGAACAGAGCCCTGGGGCACACCAGCATTTATTTTATGGGAATCAGACTTGAATCCGTCCAATACAACTTGTATTGAACGGTCCAGAAGATAGCTTCTAATCCAACGAACAAGAGTATTATCGATCCCAAAAGCACGCATTTTCGATAAGAGAGCTTCATGCCAAACTCTATCAAATGCCTTGGAGATATCAAGAGCAATAATCTTACTTTCACCAAAGCGATGTAAAGATTTGTTCCACTGTTCGGTGAGATATGCCATCAGATCACCAGTGGAACGGTTGCTGCGGAAGCCATACTGACGGTCATGGAGAAGCTTACGATCTTCGAGATATTCCTTAAGCTGACGGTTAATCAGTGTTTCCATGACCTTAGAAAGAAGGGATGTCAGTGCTATGGGTCGGTAGGAGGAGGGGGAGGATGGGTCACCTTTCTTAGGGACAGGCTGGACAAATGCTGTTTTCCATCTTCTAGGAAAGATTCCAGAAGAGTAGGAGCGATGGCAAAGCTTACGCAGTGGCTTTGCCAGTGTGGAAGAACACCTCTTCAGAAGAATCGGGGGTATACCATCCGGGCCAGCGGATTTGTGTATATCGAGATCTTTGAGAACTCTTGCTACTGTACGAGTGCGGAAAAAAATGTGTCCCATGGAAAAATTTACATTCTCAAGTACAGGAGGGGCAACGTTGCTTTGAGGCAGCGTGGACCTGGCAGCGAAATGGGCGGCAAGCAAGTTTGCCTTCTCTGAAGAGTAAAAAATTGGTTTGTTATTGTCGATGAGCGTTGGAACCGAAGATGTCGAGGAGTTTTTTATATTTTTTACAAATGACCAAAAATTTTTACTGCCTTTGGGACACTGCAGAATTTTTTGCCGTAATTTTTGGTCATGCAAAAATTTGGTTCTTTCTATAACGGAGTTGCATGAGTTCCTTGCTTGTTTGTGCTTTTTCCGATTTTCCTCTGTAGGGTTGGCTTTGTAAGATCGGAAACTTACTTCTTTGAGCCTGATAGCTTCTTTACACTCAGAATTAAACCAAGACTTTTCTTTAGGTTTGATGCTTTTTACTCTGTTAGGAATAAAAGCACGCATCCCTAGAAGAATCATATTTGTGATCATTTCAGCACTGGCATCAATGTCACTATCGAGGAAGCATAGTGACCAGTTAAAGTTTCGGAAAAAGAAATTCAGGCCGTCCCAGTTGGCTTTCTCGTATTGCCAAACGGTCCTGGTGGGAAGTTTTTCTTTAACTGGATGGGTGGGGGATGAGAAATTAGCTGAAATGATACAATGGTCTGAAGTGCCAAATGGAGAAGTTACACTAATGGTATATTTATCAGGGTGAGAAGTAAGAAACAAGGCAAGAGTATGGGCTGCTTGCCCAGCAACATCCGGTATACGCGTTGACACATCGATCAGTTGGGTAAGGTGATGTAACCCGGCAAAGAGCTCGACATACCTTCCTTCGGGTGTTGTCTGACCAGAATAGCGGAGCCAGTTGGAATTGTGTACATTGAAATCGCCCGCAATAACGATTTCAGTGCGAGGACAAAGGGAAACAATTTTCGAGATGGAATCAGACAGTGCATCAAACTCGTTACAAGTCGAATTACTCTCAAGATTTGGACTCCTGTAAATAAAACAATAATGAATGACATGCTTGCGGACAGTGAATTTGAGCCATAAGAAGTTAAAGTCCGTGTTGGAACATTGCCCATATTGGGGAAGGCTCTGGCAAGCAATATCATTCCTAACATAGACCACGAGACCATGATGAGAAAAGAGTAATGGCACCAAGCTATACCCATGTAGAGCAAATTCTGATAAATCAGTATTTGCTCAAACCTGAGTTTCACTTAATGCCAAAACAGCTGGCCTGTGTTGAACAGTGTAGACGTACACGTGAAAGAAATTCTTTCTTAAACCACGAACATTTGAATACACGACACAAAAATCACTTACCATTTAAAAATACTTACATACAAAACACAACTCTGATTAAGTCGAACTGCGCAGTGAAAATCAAAATTAACTTCTGTAATAATCAAACTGTCTTAGGTGTTATGCCCATAAGACAGCCTGTTAACAAAAAATCAATCCAAACATTCAGCACAATAAGACAAATTCAGATGCCCTTATCTATTTACCGCAAGCATTGTATGGTCATACGATGCCTACAGTAGATAAGAAAGAGGCAGTTAAGCACAAAGGTCTTGGGACAGAATAGAGGATAATTTGTTATGCGAATGCGTTTTATTTATTTTTTTTTCTTCTTCAGCGCGAGTGGGCATCTTTTTCATTCATCCTACGACGCGAGTGAACACTATTATTTTTTTTTTACAGCACACGCGAGGGTTTTTTTTTCTAATTTCTCAACGAGCGTGTATTTGTTGTTATTGGTGTTATTTATTCTCATTAGCTGTTGTCTCTTTTTAATTTGATGTGGCGTAGTGCGGTGTCGTATAGTGGGCTGATCTTTTGGATCAATGTGTCGTTCAATCCTCCTAAATTATTTTTATAATTTAAATTTATAAATTAAATTTCATATTCAAGTATTCTCCCTTTCTTGCAATATTGAAGTGGCGTCAGGCTATGTCGAAGTCAGTATTAATTGCATAGTTGGATTTTGAGTTTTAGTTTGGTTTATGTTCTTTAAACCTGTCAATGAATGCTCTCTCTGTTTGTCAAATATAGAATTTTTTTCAATCATTGCCTCTCAATTTCTATACATCTGTGCTGGTTTTGTTGTCAAATAATTGTTAAGGATGTAGTAGTTGTGTTAAATTGTTGTTAGTTTTAAATGATATGGTGTAATTTTCTTTTTTAAACCGATTTTTTATTATTTGTGGTAAAATATTAGTGTATTCTATTAAAATATACTGTGTGGCTTCTTTTGTGTTGTTGTTGTTCATGTTGTTGGTTTTCTTTCTATTTATTTTCATTTTGTTGATTAGTTTGTCGATTATGTTTGGATTATATCCATATTTATGTGCAATGTATTTTATAGTGTTGACTTCGTCTTTGTAATCGGTTTCATTCATTGGAATAATTAAAAACCGATGGATCATTGCATTGTAGGCTGAAGTTTTTGGGCTTGTGGGTGGTGTGAATCGTTGTGGATGTTGATATCGGTGGTGGTTGGCTTTCGGAATACTGCTATTAACCCACTTAAAGGTAAACCCATGGCCAGGCCTTGGATTTATGTGTAATAGTTGTTATTAAATGTGAAATAATTTTGTTTTAATGTTGTTTTTAGTAAAATTACTAATTCGTTTATTTGATTAGTATATAATTTGGCTGTTGATTCTAAATTATTTTTTTTTGTTATTGTTACATATTTGTGATGTCATATGAGATCATTTTATAGTTCGGTAGTATATTTATTGTTTTTTATTTTATTGTTTAATTGTGTGAAATTATTAATTCTGTGGTTATGTTGAATATTTGCGTTGTTTTTGATAACTTGTTGTAGATTTTTAACAAGTTTATAACTAGGTGCTGTTGTGTAGTTGATGAGTGGTCTAATGGGTACATGTTCTTTGTGGATTTTAGCAAACTTGAGGATTGAGGGGCTTTGGCGTTTATTTGTTATAATTTATGTTTGATTGGGCTAGGAAAAAGAAAATTGCATTTGTTTATTGTGTTACAGATGTTTTTGAAGTAGAGTTTTTTTTTTATATAATTAACGCGCGCACAAGGGACTATTTGTTTCCCTTTTAGTGTAACACACTGCGCGGGCATTAGGAAGATAGGGAAGGGGAGATAGGAGTTGTCGATTAACATTGGCTTTTAATGTTTGCAGATCAAAATGGCAAGGGAAAATCTTGCTGGGTAAACTATTCCAAATTCGTGTTGTTCGGCTAAAAAAAGAATCCCTATATTTCACGGTACGTCAAAAATTGGGCTCAAGGGTGAACTGATGAGCATTCCTTGCGAGACGAGTATTACGGGAGAAACTTTTAAGGGGACGAATACAGCTGGCTACTTTGAGTGAATATTTTTCATAAAAGAAACGATAAAATAAGGAAAGACATGAAACATTGCGTCGGTTTTCGAGAGGGGCAATTGTTTCAGCGGAAGTTCTATTTTCTATCAATCTTAACGCTCGATTTTGTATTCTATCAAGCAGATGAAGCGATGTTTTTGAAGCACCTGCCCAGAGGTGGGAGTTATACTCGAGTTTAGGGCGTATAAACGCTTTATAAATTGTAGCCAGATCAGATGAGGAAAAGTACTTCTTTCATCGATACAGAAAACCTAAGCACTTGGCAGCATTCTTAGCGATCTCAAATATATGATCGTTCCAACGGAGGTTGTCGTTGACACACATACGGAGTACTGAAAGCTTTTCGGTTTCTTCGATGTAAGTGCCATTCATAGACAATGGCATTGGGGGTATGTTTAGCCTTAGAGACAGAAGACAGCATTGAGTTTTTCTCAAAATATGCGTGGATTACAAAGAAAAAAGACAGATCAGATTTTAAGCGTGTTCTTTATTCAACAGAGGTAAGAATTCAAGAGAACGAATTCTTACAAATTAGCTTTAAGTATTGTTATACATTATTTAATTCAGTGATCGTAACAAATGAGCATTATGTAAGGTTAAAAGTTATGTTTGATTTATAATTTTAATATTGTATAGTTTCAACACTCCCCCTCAATAATAAAATGATTAATAAAAACGTATTCCAAAACTTGTAAAGCAAAAGTAATGTTAGACTTTTGGTAGCCATTCGCAACCATCTCATTCGTCGGAAGATATTTCAGACGAACAGTAACTTCTTCAACTGCCTGTCGTATGAAATTGTATTTATAGTGAATGTCCTCGAGTATTTATAACCATATTCTGCTATATGTTTAGCACTCTGGTTGTCACACAAAATAGTTGTTGCTTCAAAGCTGGAGAAGCTTAACTCTTCAAGTAAGTAGCGAATTGCTTCCCTGGCTCCTTCAGTTAATGCGATGAACTCTGCCTCAGCGCTGGAGGTGGCGACAGTTTGTTGTTTTCTAGATTCCCAGCTTATGGCAGCACATGCAAGTACAAAACAATAACCACTTTGAGATTTCGAATCATTCATATCCTCGGCCCAACTTTCGTCAACGTAACCAACTAAGGGTTACCCTGTTTTTCTGAATTCAAGTCTTGCATATTTAGTAGAATTTAAATAACGAAGTAAATTGATAGCAGTAGTCCAATGTTGCCTTTTTGGATTTTGGTTAGATTCAGAAAGTGTGCTTACACTATAAGCAATGTCGGGACGACTTAATATTGAGAGACGCATTAATGATCCTATAAGTTCTTGATATTTTAAATATTCTATTTGCTTATTCTCAACGTTAGTACTTGGTTCCTTCACAAGCTTTAGCTTAGCCTGCATTGGTATGTAATATGGTTTCGAGTTTTGCAAATTGTATTTTAGAGTTAGTTTTTAAATGTAATTACTCTGGCATATTGAGAGCAAATCCTGCTCCTTAAATATTTCTAATCCATTACATAAGGATGGATGTCTCAGATTTCTAATTTCAAAACTTTGAGAAAGACTTTGTTTTAATTTCGAAATAAAGATTCTTTCATTCGATGCTATGACTATGTCGTCAACGTATATACCTAATATTGTTTTTAAATTATAGCTATGCATTCGAAAATAAATGCAGTTCTCGTATTTGGATTGTTTTAATTCAAATAATACCACTCTCTACTGGCCTGTTTCAATCCATATAATGCTTATGGAGACGACAGACTTTATTGGGATGAACATCATCAACGAAACCATCTGGCCGTTTCTTTAAAATTTCCTCTTTGTCTTTAGAAAAATAAAGTGTAGCTTTCCGTTAACACGCTCCCTCGCCTACAAAGATTCGGGAATAAAGTGAAGTGTTTGTTGTGTGAACTAAGTGTAGGGCAGTTGTCTAGAGAGATAAGGAAAAATTTCGATTTGAATAGTATTGTATCGGTTCTCCGGACTTATATACCGGATTCTGAATGGAACCTTAAAAAAAATAGTCCAATCGGACAGCAGTTTAGACACCAAGCCCAAAATACAGACAACATACATGCTCATAATAGAACAGAACAACCTAGCTCTTATACTAATAAATAAGGGCAGAATAGAACTTTTAATAATTATAATAATAATAACAGATCAGGACAGAGTAGAGATTATAATAACAGTAGGTCAGGTCAAGCTATAATGATCTATCCCAAAACATTCAATCCATCAAGTCAAATTAGAAACAGTTACGAAAATCCACAACCTATGGAAGTGAATAATTTAGCTAGCGGCAGTGACTGTCAGTGAGACCGTTGGTAATGAAGAATTGAAAGAATATATAAGGCTCTATTAGATACTGGCTCTAGAGTCGGTTTAATTAATTCCTCTAGCCATTTCCCTATTTTTGACGAGAACGTAATTTTTCTAAATACCATAAACAAGAAAACAAAAGAATCCATTCAAATAGTCGTGACGGATGTACCCAAAGAATTCTGGATGGGAAGGCATAGCAAATTAAAATGGCATAAAATGCATTTAATTAATAAGCACTAAGACCTCCTCATAGGAATGGATTTAATCAGGAAAAATGTCACAGAAATTAACATAAAAAAAAGATTCATGCAATTTATCAATACGGTAAAAATAAACTTATATTCAGAAGAAACACCAAACATTCATTATTTCAAACTTTCAAGTGTAAATGCAGATGAAGTAGATCTTTCACATTTAAACAGTCATGAAAAAGAAGAAGTAAATAAAATCTTAAAACAGTACCAAAGTTTGATTTATAAGGAAGGTGACCAGCTTACGAAGTACCAAATAAATTCAAGACTTTATAGATTACCTCCAAACATGAAGAGGAAGTTAGGAGACAAGTGATGGATATGGAAAAACAGGGCATTGTTAGAAAATCTAATAGTAGATATTCCTCTCCAATTATGGTTGTCCCGAAAAAGGTTGGTAAGTCTGGTGAACAAAAATTCAGGCTTTGTGTGGATTATAGGAATTTAAATGAAATAACTTTTGACGACAAGTACCCTCTGCCTAATATAGACAGTATATTAGACAAGTAAGGGAGAGCCCAGTATTTCACGACATTGGACTTAGCTAAGGGCTACTACCAAATTAAAACGCATCCGAAAGATATTCATAAAACTGCATTTGTAACTCCAAACGGTTTATATGAATTTACTGGAATGCCTTTTGGCCTCAAGAACGCCCCAGCGACGTTCCAAAGGCTGATGAATGAAATACTGAGGGACAAGATCTGTGTCGTATATCTTGATGATGTCCTTATATTATCCACTAGTCTAGAAGAACATCTCAATGCCATCTCCACAATATTTAATACACTGGCCAAACATAATCAAAAGGTCCTGTTTGTCAAATGCTCTTTTCTTCAAACAGATACAGAATTTTTGGGCCACACCTTGACTGAAGAAGGCATGAAACCTTATCCAGAAAAAGTTAAATGTATCTTAAATTATAAATTGCCATCAACAGAAAAAGAGTTAAAATCTTTTCTTGGTACAACAGGATTAATTTATCGTAAATTTGTAAAAAAAATACTCTAAAATAGCTTATCCTATAGTAAAATTACTAAAGAAAAATGGCAAGATAAATACAAAAGACCCCGAATACATACAATCTTTTGAAACTTTAAAACAAAATATCACTAATTATCCTCTGCTAAGATTTCCAAATTTTGAAAAACAGTTTACTGTGTTAACTGATGCCTCTAATTTTGCAATTGGTGCTGCACTCACCCTAGAAGGTCAAGGTTTGTTATGCGTCGAGATCCCTGAACGACAATGAAAAGAAGTATTCACCGACTGACAAAGAATTTCTTGCTATTGTCTGGGCCGTGACATATTTTAGACCGTAAATAAAATAAATTTAAAATAATTACAGACCACCAACCCATTAAGTACCTTAACAAAAAATATAACGGGAAAGAATTTTCTGCAAGAAACCAGGGATGGTTACTCAAATTATCCGAATTTAACTATGATACAGAGTATTTAAAGGGTAAAGACAATGAAGTTGCAGACTTCTTGGGCCGCATCAAGGATGTTGACCAGATAGATGATGAGTCTGAATCAAACTAGGCAACAACTCATTCAGCACCAGAACAGCAGTTAGATCATTTTCCAATAAAGGAAGTTATAGTAAATAAATATAAAACGCAAATAATTCTTTCTAATTCCGTTTTTGTAGAAGTCGAAGTCAGTCTTGGTAGAAGAATCATTCATGTTGATATGACTAAAAATCAGTCATACTGGGAAGATCTTTTCAAACGAACCATGAACAAAGGAAAAGTAGGCATTTATACAGAATTATCGTACCATGAGTATAATAAAATTCAAAAATGCCTTATAAAACTTTTTAGGGACAATAAGAATTTGACTTTTACTAAATGTACACTAAGAGCTCTCGAGGTAGGAACTGAAGCAGAAATTTGTAAGCAAATTTCCTTATATCATGTTAAAGAGAGTAGTCATTCCGGAATTATTGAAACGTATAAAACCTTAAAAAATAAATTATACTACACAGGACTGGTCAAACAAATATCTATAGGGAACTGTCAAACATGCCAAGAAGGTAAATATGACAGAAAACCTATTAAACCTAAATTTCGAACTTCCGAAACTCCAAAAGAAGCCAATGATATATTACATATGGATATTTACCACTTTAATGAGTTTTTTTAACTTACATTTTTGGATAAGCTTACGAAAAAAGCTTATATCTATAACTTAACTAGTAAAAATTGGGTAAACAAACTCGAATGTATCGAAGAACAATTTACTAAGCTTGGAAATCCAAAAAAAATAGTTTGCGACAATGAATTCAAGTCAGAAAACCTACAGGATTTTTTCAGAGAGGAAGGAGTACAATTTCACTTTACCAAGCCAAACTCTCATACAGGAAACTCTGACATTGAACGTTTTCATTCAACCCTTCTTGAAATTTTGTTAACACTCTAAAATAAGGACTTTACTACTAATAGAAAGATTCATAAGGCAGTTAAAATTTATAATAACAGGTTCCACTCAACTTTAAGATTGAGTCCAAATAAAGCAATAGAGGCAGAACCATTGACCATAACTAATAAAGCTAACGAACGTAAGACATATATTATACATAAAAGAAATTTAGATAGGAAAGAATATAATGAACAAAGAAATGAAGGATTTATAAGAAATTAAAAACATTTACGTCATAAAAATGAACCTTACTTCAGAAAAAAATAATTACATAATATTCATCCAACAACGGTTAAAATACCTAATAAATTCGCAGGTTCTTATTTGGTGGACAATCATGATGACAGCAATGGTAGCGGAGGCAGCTCTGCTCATCTCTCAAATACAAACTGACCAGGGATTTACAGGTACAATGGAACTAACTAATCAGACACAAGTCGTTGTTCATATTATAGATTCAGAAGAAATAATGGCCGCAGTCGAAACTCTTGAAATAAATTTGCTTAAACTAAGAATTAAAAATAACATCAATGAGATTAATAATATCAAATCAAAAGTAAGAGCCTAAGTTCCCACCTTCCGTCAAAATGGAGGTCTTGTTAACTTTATTGGAACCGGTCAGAAGTGGTTATTCGGAACTATGAGAGACAATGACAGAGAAGAAATTTTAGATCATCTTAAAGTTGTAGATATTAATAACAGTAATGCAATAGAAAATTTAAATAAACAGAACAAACAAATTATGAATAATATAAACAGTTTTAAGAAAATAATAGAAGAAGACGAAACACATATATCCGAAGTGTTCAACAATGTAGTAGACAGTCAAAGAAATTTAACTATTAAACTTTTATGAACAGACCAGCATTTAAACCTTAAATTTCTCGAAAATAAAATTGATAACATTCTGGACAATATAGCCTCTGCCAAACAAGGTATCTTACATCCTAGTATATTAACAGGAACAGAAATAGTAGCAACTGATTAAGATTTTTTTAAATTAAAATATTCCAAAATAGGGCATTTACATTAAACGGAACCAAATTGATTTAAGCTATAAAACTTCCAAAAAGTTATATTCAAACTCAGTTAAAAATGATATTACCATTGCCTAACAAATATTTCAAGGAAATAGATGTAAAACCATTAGATTGAATTAAATGCAACAAAATATGTTTACAATTCAGACAATATTTATATAAAAGATCTAAAAAAGTTGATAATTGTTTAATTGAAGGAATAAAATAAATTAAATATTAAATATTAAATTAAAATAAATAATAAAACTTTAATTGAAAATATAGAGCAAAATCTAGTCGTATGTACAAATTTCAATATCGAACTTTAATATGGAATTTGTACATAAATTTTCTTATGAAGAAGATCAAAATGTGATCATTAAAGAAAAACTTAATTTTGAAACCGTACTTGAAATGTACCAAATTGAAAATATAAAACGCATAAATGAATTAAGGTACCATAAGAATAATAATTACATCATAAGCTCGATCACAATTTTTACTGTACCTATGTATTGTCATAATTGTAATTGGAGTTTTAATTTTTATAAAACAAAGAAAAATTAAAAACGTAGAAATTAATGTAAAAAATATAGAAACTAAAATTGGTACATACAAAATTCAGGAGAATCTTGAATTAAAGGGGGGTGAAGTTACACAAATGCAAGTCAGCAAACTTGACGACGGAACATTTGTGTTGCTTCGTAACCCATAAATGCATCACTTTCCCGTGGAACTTCATAATATTCGAAGGCTATAGGAAATTGAATGCATTAACCTTTAATTTATGTATGTATCTTCTATGGTAAGGTAAGAAAATCGTTCGGTCGTTGTCGACTGAAATATATTTAAGTATTCATTAAATAAAGTTCAGAGTTAAAGAAAACACGTCTTCTCTTTTTATTTAACTCGTGCGTTATTACTTCTCAAACATATAATTCAATTGTTTGTTTCTTTCTCTACCTGGATTTTAAAACTATTGAATACATTCAAATAATTGCTCTTTCTTTGCGAAAAGTATACGAAGATTTTCCGTGACCAATCATCAATAAATGTTACAAAATAAATACGTTTTGTCAAAGACTCTGTTTTGAATGGACCCCAAAGGTCAGTATGAACCCTCTCAAGAAGAGGTTTTGTAGATTTTTCATTCTTATTCGGAAAAGGAAGTCTAGTTTGCTTTCCTCTGAAGCAAGTGACGCAACTGACCGCGGAAGAATTAATCTTAGGTAGACCTTGAACCATGTCTTTTTCATTTAATTTTCCAAGAGATGCCATATTAAGATGCCCGTATCGACGATGCCATACTTCTTTTTCATCACTTTGTTTTTCTTTCTATGACTTGACAAATCTTTACTTTTTCTTCTGACCTGAAAATGTTCACTAAGTACAAGCTTTTGTGTTTCCTAGCCTCAAGTAAAACTACATCATTTTTAAGTATCAGCCCACCTTCTCCTTCTATAATTACTTTGCAACCTTTATCTGTTGCCTTACTAGCTGATATAAGATTGCTTCTGAGCTCAGGAATGAAAAATGTATCATAAAGACAAATAGTTTTTGGTTTTCCACATACTAAAACATCCAGTTTGACTGTTCCAATACCTTTAATGTTCGCAAATTTATTGTTTGCGACTTGAACTAATCCAATGTATTTTTTCTCTATGCTAACGAAACTATCTTCCAAACAGCACATATGTGAGGTAGCGCCATCAACGCTCCTATTCTTATCACTTGCTTCCAAAAGACAGACTAGTAAGACATCCATAGTAGTGTGACAACAAGAAGGGCATTATCCAATTTGCCACCTATCTCACGTAACCGATTGTCAATCAAATTAAAATTAATCAGATGTTGCTCCATATTTTGGCTATCGTTCATTTTAAAATTAAGTAACTTACGGAATTCTTCCAATTTGATTCGTGTCCCCTTACGATAGTATGTCCTCTCTAGGAAGTCCTTTCGATGATGGTATTCCATGAACTTGCGACACTTGATCTGGAGCCACTGAGATGATAATCTCACTTCTAGGTCCCTGTTAATCCATTCTTCCGTAGCAGCTGCATTTGCTTCATCTCCTGGCCTTACATCGTCTCCATTTACGTATTTCCACAAACGATTCTTGTGGAGAATAGCCTGCATCTGATGCTTCCAAGTGAAAAAACTGTTTCCATCAAACAATGGAATTTTTCCTGATAACAATGCCATTTTAATTAAATTAAATTAAATAGTACTTTTTTCCGATTCAATTTATTTCTTTACTTGATCTGGGCCCATAATCTCTTAAAATATGCGTGGATTACAAAGAAAAAAGACAGATCAGATTTAAAGCGTGTTCTTTATTCAACAGAGGTTAGAATTCAAGAGAACGAGTTTGGAAGGAGTGGGAAAAAGGAAAAAGAGAAAAATTTCTTACAAATTAGCTTTAAGTATTGTTATAAATTATGTAATTCAGTGATCGTAAAAAATGAGCAATATGTAAGGTTAAAAGTTACGTTTGATTTATAATTTTAATATTGTATAGTTTCAACATTTTCGACGCATTAAACTCCACACGATTCCTACTACCCCATTTGACAATGCTGCATAGATCGGAGTTTAATGAGCTTAACATACGGTACCGTTGCAATTGTACATCCGAGGGTGAAGGGCGTGAATTATCGAACGAATATGAAAAGCTGAGGGTAGAGTCATCAGCAAAACAATTAAGTGGATTAGAAGTAACAGACAGAAGATCATTTATATAAATGAGGAAAAGAGTCGGACACAGAACGGAGCCCTGGGGCACACGAGCATTTATCACTAGTGGAACGGTTACTGCGGAAGCCATTCTGACGGTCATGGAGAAGCTTTCGATCTTCGAGATATTGAAAAAATCTGTTCCATGGAAAAAATTTACATTCTCAAGTACAGGAGACGCAACGTTGCTGTTAGGCAGCGTGAAGCTGGCAGCGAAATGGGCGGCGGCCTCCTCTGAAAAGTAAACAATTGGCTTGTTATTGTCGATAAGCGTTGGAACCGAAGATGTTGAGGAGTTTTTAATATATTTTACAAATGACCAAAAATTTTTACTGCCTTTGGGACACTGCAGAATTTCTTGCCGTAATTTTTGGTCATGCAAAAAATTTGTTCTTTCAATTACGGAGTTGCATGAGTTTCTTATTTGTTTGTGCTTTTTTCGATTTTCCTCTGTAGGGTTGGCTTTGTAGGATGGGAAACTTACTTCTTTGAGCCTGATAGCTTTTTTCACTCAGAATTAAATCAGGACTTTTCTTTAGGCTTGATGCTTATTACTCTGTTAGCAATAAAAGCACACATCCCTAGAAGAATCACATTTTTGATCATTTTAGCACTGGCATCAATGTCACTATCGAGGAAGCATAGTGACCAGTTAAAATTTCGGAAAAAAATATTCAGGCCGTCTTAGTTGGCTTCCGCTTGTTATTTGAATTATGTTATGTTTTTTGTTTGTATTTTTTCCTAATTTTTTCTAGACTAAAGAGATGCCAGTGAAGAACCAAACATAAAAAAAATTACAGCTCTTTTTTAAATAAATTTTTATATATTTATAATTCTTACAAAATTAAATAGAAGCATAACTTCCTAATGAATTTGCATACTTTGCTTGCATACAAAAAGCCAATTTAATATTCAGCACAATAGGACAAGTTCAGATGCCCTAATCTATTTACCGCAAGCATTGGATGTTCATATAATGCTTACAGTAGATAAGAAAGAAGCAGGTAAGTATTGTGTGTATTTTTTTTTCTTTCAACGACGCGAATGGGTATTATTTTATTCTTCACAACACACGCGAGTGGTATTTTTTCTCTTTTTCTCAATGAGTGCGTATTTTTACTTGCGATTTAGGTACTAAAATGCAACTTATGGATTCGTGCGAAAAAAAATCTAGCAATCAAACATGACATTACGATAATAGAGAAGTTGAAAAAAGTGGGTCCGGAAATTCCGTCCGTCTGTCTGTCTGTTAGCGCCGCTACAGCCTGAACGGATGGGCCGATTTGCTTCAAACTTGGTATTTAGTATTTATTAGGTAGTATCTCGGGGGGGTGTTTTTCATTTTTGCTCTAGGTCGAAAAATAACGGTTCCTGCCACACAATTTTCAACAAAAAGTAAGATTTTCTAGAAAACGGCTCAAGCAATTTTGATAAAACTTTCAGGGTGCTAATTTCTTACAATAATACATTTTTCAGTTGGAATACATTTTTCGAAATTTGTTCTATAACGGTACCTCTCATATAACTGGTTTTTTTTCAAATGCGGTTTTATCGTAAACTATTTTCCCGATTTTAATAAAAATTTGTACACAGAAAGTCATTTATAATTCAATTAATTTCGCATTTGAAAAATTTCAAAAACTTTTTTTTTCGATTTTTAATTTTTTTTTTAATTTGGTTTTCGAAATATTTTGAAAATGGGTGGATTTAATTTTTTTAAATAATTTTCCCAGATGAAAACTACTAGAAAAAAATTTCAAATATTTTTTTGAAAAGTTTTTCAAAAAAAAACGACTTTTTAAAAAAAACTGGTCGAACGATTTTCAACTATTTTTTTTTTCGATAGACATTTAGTTTTCAAATTTTATTTCATACTTCGTTTTTCCAAGAAAACTCTGAAACTAATTAAAAAAAATAAAGAATTTTCTAAAAAAAATTATTTTTTTTTAATAGACGTGTGGTTTTCAATCTTGCAATACTTTTTTCGGAGTTGGTCTTTTTGACAGCTGTCTCTTGATTTATGCTTAGTTTGGTTTGCGATTTCATAATGAATAGACTTACTCCTGAACAAAGTTTGCAAATTGTGCAAATTTATTACCAAAATAATGGTTCGTTTCGGTGGAGCAGAGTATTGAAAAAGACCCAAATGAGTCCATTCGGCATCGCGCGCGGAAGGATCTTGGCTTGCAGGCCTACAAAATCCAACTCGTTCAAGAATTGAAGCCGAACGCCCATCAAGCGCGTCACACGTTCGGTGAATGGGCCCAAAACGAAATAGCTACCGATCCCGATTTTAACAAAATTGGGAAAATTGTGCCTCGAGTGGAATTTATTCGAGCCAGCAACGGCGGCCACTTCCCCGAAATAATTTAAAGAACATAATGCAAACCCTTATCTTTATAATAAAGCTAGATTCTTGGCCTCAACATTAAACTATATGCGTTTTATTTCTTCTTGAAAACCACACGTCTAAAAAAACACCCTTTATATACATACATATGCAGCCACTAAGCAATTATCTAGCATAAGAACAAGTTCATGCGACGCAGTCGTGCATTTTATTTAAACTTTATTCGAAGATGTGACCGCACATATGAACAAGTACGTGCGATCCAGTCGTGCAATTTATTTATTTGCGATTATAGGTACTATAATGCAAGTTATGCATTAAGCAGATTAAAAATTTTGAGATAACAATCAAACATGACATTACTTTGATAGAGAGATATTTGAGTTACTGGCGAAATTCTATCTGTCTGTCTCTCTGTACGGGTGTCTATTGAACTACAGATGAAACCGATGAACCAATTGTCTTCAAAATTTAGAACTTAAGGTTGTTTTGACATTCTACAGAATGTTCAAATATTAACGAAACCTGTCAGTTATTTAAGTAAAAGTTTATTTTTCTCGAAAACTGTCCCAAGAATTTTTATGAAAAAAATCAGTGCACTTTTGAAGGTGTGGTATACGTACTGGTGAAAAAAAATGTAAGTTGGTGGGCCGTTTTTTTGTCTTCGACTTCCTCGGGAACCGCTTAACAAATTACAATCAAATTTGATATTCAGAAAAATGTAGATAGCCAAATTATTTCGATATAAAAATATTTTGGAATAACTTTTTGTGTATTTTTAATATTTTTCAAATGTATGTGAATTTTTGTAGTAATTTTGTTTTTAAATGTAAATATTTTTTTGTGTTTAAGTTTTCATTCTTGAATTATTTTTTTTGTTTTTTTAAAAAAAGTTGTTAAATAAAAGCTGTTTTATTTAAAAACTATTCCTAAGATTTTTTTAAATATTTTTTTAACTAAATAAAATGGGGTTTAAATTTTTCCGCTGAAAACAACTTTACGTACATTTTTCAAACAATTAAAGTTCAGAAAAGTTATGTGTAACTATATATTAATTTTATTTTTTAATAGTTTCTTTTATAACAATTTTTATTCGATTCTAATTTAACTTTTGCTCTTTTATCTTACAACTATTTGGTCAAGATTTTACTTAAAGTATAGAAATAAAAATTGTTCTTATAAACTACTTGACGTTTACCGTTTAGCCCATGGAAGCTAGGCTACAATTAATTACAGATCTGTTTGTGTACTTTATTTTTGTATAGTTAGCAATTTATTGTCAGCATTCAGACTTGTTCACTATACTCCTCCCTTGAAGTAGATGCCATATTGGGTTTGTACCGCGTTTCTTATTTGGCCACTCGTGATGTTTTCGTTTGTTTGAACCTGCCTTTAGCCCAGGTTCCTCTTTGTGTGATTTGGTCTACCATAAGGACGATGTCTCCAATTAAAGGTGGTTTAAAAGGCGTGAACCCTTTTGTGCGTCTGGTAATTGTAGAGAGATTATCTCTTAGTCAGCGTTACCAAAAGCGATCGAAATCTTTTTTGGAATAAGTCATTTTTTTCACAATACCCTGCCAACGTTTTTGAATACCGCGATCTGTTTTTGCCACTTATCGAACCCAATAAAAAATGGTTGGGAGTAATTGCCTCCAGGTTATCCGTCTCCATAGGAATATATGTTAGTGGAATTGACGATGCTTTCTGCGTCTATCTGCATGCTTTTTAAAAGTTCATCTGAAAGCTTGTGGGTAGGTGCTATGAGCATACCATTTTTTCCCAACAACCTCCCATATGTGGTGATACAGGTGGTATAAAATGCCTTTTTGTCACCCTTTAGTCAAATTCTTCCGCCAAATTCTCAGTTTCGCTGCTTTTAATTCTGCTCCTACAAAATTCGTGCCGTTATGGCTGTAGATTTCATAATACGTTCTCGCTCTGGCCGTAAAGTTACCTAAAGACAAAATGGAGGAGTCAGTAGTAAGACTATGAGCGATTTTTATGTGTACCGTTCTGATTGTCAAGCAAGTTATTGGTCCCATCCCAATTTTTGTTAAATCGATTTCGATGAAGAAAAACGGTCTGTTGAAATTGGAGGTCTGGCGGTATGCAATTGAGCCATTAATTGTGGTTGAGGCTGACCTTCCGCATTTTCACCAGTCTGGAAAAATGTTCGTATTATCTTGAAGATTTGGCGTATGTGATATTTTTATCAAATTTCGTTGTTCTGATGTTTTTATCGCCGATGGTAAGTGATGATAATAAATGGAGCAATTGCGTGTTCCTTTGGTAGGATGATTGGAAGCTTATCGTCATTCTCTTCTCCGTAGGCTAGCAGAATTCTTTTACCATTAACTCGAACTGTAAAATTTGTATCCAGGAAAAGATCCAAATTGAAAATTGGGCATCCTTTCTGAATGAATTTACCTTTTTTAGGCAGGCGATATCTTTCTGTATACAAACATCCTCCTGGGCTATTATAATAAGATTATTTTAGACAATTCTTTTGAAATTTAGTTTTTCTCTTAACAAAACGAGATTTTCACCCATTGCCAATCGGACCGTTCTGTTCGATCCAATATTTCACTAACAAACTCTTTATATTCTCTATGGTCTGACTGGAGCCAGAATTAAACATTTTTTTGAGTCGGACCTAAACAATTTTTAGTTTTTACAGTTAAAGGACTGTATGCGAATCGATTAAAGCTTTGGCTAGTCTTGATCTAACAACTGCTGCTTGTAGTTCAAGGCACGCAATTGTCAACGAATTAAGAGGTGACGCTCGTGCTTTTGGTTCAATAAGTTAACATTGTACGTCTTTGCCATTTGTATTTCTAATATATGCAACAGCGGCGAATCCATTCTCACTAGCGCCGATGAAGACGTGTAATTGAGTTTTCGCCAAAACATGAGATTCTCAATTGTTGGATTTCTGGTAGGTACTGGATCTATTTAAGCCTCCTTTCGTATTCAGCATCTTAAATTTCTGCGTCCAGATCTATTTGCAATCCTTAAATCTTTTGCACCAGTATTTTGACTTGTATTACAAAATGTGCTAATAGTCCTAGTGGGTCAAATAAGGTCAACAAGGTGCGAAGAACTTCACGCTTTGTTGGTCGCTCAGCGCTGAAGAAAAAGGCTGAACTTTTATGACCTCCCATCTCCACATCCTCTAGTACTTCAACTAGAGATTGGGTTTCAACCAATTTGGAAGGATGTTGGTGGCAGCAAACGAGAGAGTATGAAGAGTGTTACCACTAAGGTACTATATGGGCTCCTACGACATTTTCGGACCTCAGGCCTAAAAGGAGCGAACTATCCGGCTCTTCGTCCTTGGAGTCATAGCAAGGACCTGATCCTCCAGGTTGGGGATTGTGCCGTTGGGGTAAGTTTCCGGCCATGAAAAAAAATCAATTAGTTGCGAAGCACCCACAAGTCTCGGATACGGACGGATTCATTTATGACGGTACCTGCAAGCAAAATCTGGACAACGAATTTCGGATGTGTGGGCGGAATATTAGGTCCCTTAACAGGCCACGAGCAGCCGAATAATTCACGGAGGCCTTTTGACTGTTATAAAGCAGATATATCCGCCTTCGGGGTATGCGATGGGACGGACCGGCCAAAGAAGAATGAAAAACTGCGATATTTACTATGACAACAGGTAAACACAACAAATACAGTGCTTATTTGAATGTGGATTCGTAGTTGGAGGCAGGCTCCGTCAAGAGGTTTTCAACAATGCCCTAGATAAGAAATTAAGATTGTCCTAGGGAACTTTAAGGCCTAGCTATGGAGAGAAGATGTCTTTTATGGTACAATCGGACAACACAGCTTGCACGACACCCCCTCCGATAACGGATTTAGACTAATTAACTTTGCTACGGGGCAGAATATTGTAATAGCTAGTACCAATTTCCCACACCTCAACACTCAAAAAGGGACATGGAGATCCCTTGGTCAATCAACTGTCAACCAGATCGAGTCTCAAATAATTTCCAAAAGAATCCTTTACAGCGAGCACCAAGTATTGAAAACCCATGGCAACAATGCCAAAATGCCATCAGGGAAGCCGCCTCTGAAGTGCTGGGATCAATACGGCCACCACAACAAAACCCCAGATTTGATAATAAGTGGCGCTGCAAAGAAGGATCAGAATTGCCCGTGTACTCTACAAGCAGAACAGAAAAGAGGAACAGCAGCTTCTCAGAAAGAAAAAAATGGGCACGACTGAGTCGCACGTACTTGCTCTTATGTGCCTAATTACATTGGAAAACCAGATCTTTGACAAAACAAGTAACATTTACGTTGAAAACAACACAGTTTGAACTTATAAAAAGTATCAAGACCACAATACTAAACGGTTTTTTAGTAAAATTGAAGTATGCCATTACACGTCTTAAATAACAAAACTTTCACCTGTACGTCTACTCTGTTCAATACAGGCCAGCTGTTTTGGCATTAAGTGAAACCCAGGTTGGAGTAAATACTGATTTATCAGAGTTTGCTCTACATGGGTATAGCTTGGTGCCATTACTCTTTTCCCATCATGGTCTCGTGGTCTATGTTAGGAATGATATTGCTTGCCAGAGCCTTCCCCAATATGGGCAATGTTCCAACACGGACTTTAACTTCTTGTGGCTCAAATTCACTGTCCGCAAGCATGTCATTCATTATTGTTTTATTTACAGGAGTCCAAATCTCGACAGCAATTCCACTTGTAACGAGTTTGATGCGCTGTCTGATTCCATCTCGAAAATTGTTTCCCTTTGTCCTCGCACTGAAATCGTTATTACGGGCGATTTCAATGTACACAATTCCAATTGGCTCCGCTATTCTGGTCAGACAACACCCGAAGGAAGGTATGTCGAGCTCTTTGCCGGGTTACATCACCTTACCCAACTGATCGATGTGCCAACGCGTATACCGGATGTTGCTGGGCAAGCCGCCCATACTCTTGACTTGTTTCTTACTTCTCACCCTGATAAATATACCATTAGTGTAACTTCTCCATTTGGCACTTCAGACCATTGTGTTATTTCAGCTAATTTCTCATCCTCCACCCATCCAGTTAAAGGAAAACTTCCCACCAGGACCGTTTGGCAATACGAGAAAGCCAACTGGGACGGCCTGAATATTTTTTTCCGAAACTTTAACTGGTCACTATGCTTCCTCGATAGTGACATTGATGCCAGTGCTGAAATGATCACAAATGTGATTCTTCTAGGGATGCGTGCTTTTATTCCTAACAGAGTAAAAAGCATCAAACCTAAAGAAAAGTCTTGGTTTAATTCTGAGTGTAAAGAAGCTATCAGGCTTAAAGAAGTAAGTTTCCGTTCTTACAAAGCCAACCCTACAGAGGAACATCGGAAAAAGCACAAATAAGCAAGAAACTCATGCAACTCCGTTATTGAAAGAACCAAATTTTTGCATGACCAAAAATTACGGCAAAAAATTCTGCATTGTCCCAAAGGCAGTAAAAATGTTTGGTCATTTGTAAAAAATATTAAAAACTCCTCAACATCTTCGGTTCCAACGCTCATCGACAGTAACAAACCAATTGTTTACTCTTCAGAGAAGGCAAACTTGCTCGCCGCCCATTTCGCTGCTAGCTCCACGCTGCCGCATAGCAACGTTGCCCCTCCTGTACTTGAGAATGTAATTTTTTCCATGGGACAGATTTTTTTCCGCACTCGTACAGTAGCAAGAGTTCTCAAAGATCTCGATATATACAAATCCGCTGGCCCGGATGGTATACCCCCGATTCATCTGAAGAGGTGTTCTTCCACACTGGCAAAGCCACTGCGTAAGCTTTTCCATCGCTCCTACTCTTCTGGAATCTTTCCTAGAAGATGGAAAACAGCATTTGTCCAGCCTGTCCCTAAGAAAGGTGACCCATCCTCCCCCTCCTCCTACCGACCCATAGCACTGACATCCCTTCTTTCTAAGGTCATGGAAACACTGATTAACCGTCAGCTTAAGGAATATCTCGAAGATCGTAAGCTTCTCCATGACCGTCAGTATGGCTTCCGCAGCAACCGTTCCACTGGTGATCTGATGGCATATCTCACCGAACAGTGGAACAAATCTTTACATCGCTTTGGTGAAAGTAAGATTATTGCTCTTGATATCTCCAAGGCATTTGATAGAGTTTGGCATGAAGCTCTCTTATCGAAAATGCGTGCTTTTGGGATCGATAATACTCTTGTTCGTTGGATTAGAAGCTATCTTCTGGACCGTTCAATACAAGTTGTATTGGACGGATTCAAGTCTGATTCCCATAAAATAAATGCTGGTGTGCCCCAGGGCTCTGTTCTGTCTCCGACTCTTTTCCTCATTTTTATAAATGATCTTCTGTCTGTAACTTCTAATCCACTTAACTGTTTTGCTGACGACTCTACCCTCAGCTTTTCATATTCGTTCGATAATTCACGTCCTTCGCCTTCGGACGTACAATTGCAACGGTGCCGTATGTCAAGCTCATTAAACTCCGATTTATACAGCATTGTCAAATGGGGTAATAGAAATCGTGTGGAGTTTAATGCTTCGAAAACTCAATGCTGTCTTCTGTCGTTAAAGCTTAACATTCCCCCAATGACATTGTCCATGAATGGCACTTACATTGAAGAAACCGAAAAGCTCTCAGTACTCGGTATGTGTGTCAACGACGACCTCCGTTGGAACGACCATATATTTGAAATCGCTAAGAATGCTGCTAAGTGCTTAGGTTTTCTGTATCGGTGTAAGAAGTATTTTTCCCCATCTGATCTGGCTACAATTTATAAAGCGTTTATACGCCCTAAACTCGAGTATAACTCCCACCTGTGGGCAGGTGCTTCACAAACATCGCTTCACCTGCTTGATAGAATACAAAATCGAGCGTTAAGATTGATAGGAAATAGAACTGCCGCTGAAACAATTGCCCCTCTCGAACACCGACGCAATGTTTCATGTCTTTCCTTATTTTATCGTTTCTTTTATAAAAAATGTTCACTCGAGGTAGCCAGCTGCATTCCTCCCCTTAAAAGTTTTCCCCGTAATACTCGTCTTGCTAGGAATGCCCATCAGTTCACCCTTGAGCCCAATTTCGGACGTACCGTGAAATATAGGGATTCTTTTTTTAGCCGTACAACACGACTTTGGAATGGTTTACCCGGCGAGATTTTCCCTTGCCATTTCAATTTGCAAACATTCAAAACCAATGTTAATCGACACCTCCTATCTCTCCCCTCCCTATCTTCCTAATGCCCGCGCAGTGTGTTACATTAAAAGGGAAATAAATAGTCCCTTGTGCGCGCGTTAATTATAAAAAAAAAAAAAAAAAAGAATTTATGAAAAATATATTTCGAAAATTGTTAGACCGGTTTTGATAAAATCCTGTTTTTTATTTTTAGTTATTTGAAAAAAATTTAATTTTTAAATTTTAATATGCAAATTCTTAGATTTTGTTAATATACATGTGATTTAAAAAATTAAAATAAGTTTTTTGATTAGTTTTAAAAATATTGACTTTTAAAAAAAAAATTCAAAAATTAATTTTCATTACAAAAAAAAGTTATTAAAAATTTTGATATGCAGAATAATTAAAACTACCTAGATCTACTCAAATATAAAATTTACCGATTTTAGTATCTGACTAACGTCTGAATTCTGTTTGATTGCTTGTAAGAATTCCTTATTCATTTGGCTGTTTGCTCCTACAAAATTGGATCCATTGTCAGAATATAGATGAGTATTCTTTCCTCTCCTGCCGAAAAAAATGTCTTAAAGCTGCCATAAAAGCTTCTGTTGCCATATCGCTCACTGCTTCTAAGTGTATTGCCTTTGTTGACATACACACGAAAACACTTATATAGCCTTTAAATGATTTCTTTCCTCTTCCTTTCGAACATCTCATCAGTACAGGTCCAGCATAATCAATTTCAGTATGCTCAAATGGATGTGTATATTCAAATGGTAAATTCTGGTAAATTTCCCATTATCTGTCCTGCCACACATTGTCGATATCTTATGCATTTTGGACATAGTCTGATGCTTTTTTTTACAGCATTTTGTAATCCAACGATCCAGTACCTTCGCCTTATTATGGTTTCCATGACGCGAATGGATCTGTATAATGCTGCTTGATGTGTGTCTTCAATTATTGCTGTATATTTGGTTTGTTTAAAATAACTGTATGCTTCTGATTGAATTTTAAGTTAGATAAATGCAACCTGCCGCCTACTCTTAGAATATCATCTTTATCCAAGAAAAGATTTAAATTGATAATTCTATTGTTTGTATTGTTGTATTTTCTCTGTTGTAAACATTTTATTTCTATTTCAAATTCGCTTTTTTGATGATGTTTCACTATGAGTTTCCAAGCGTATTCTACTTAGTCTACAGGAGAAAAGTTTAAAAATGCAATTACACGCATCTTTTTCCGAATGAAGCGTATGATAAATGCTACTATTCTTTGAAGTTTTGTAAAACTTGAGTATCTTGTCATGAGATCATCTAAAAAGTGTTTATTGGTTTTGTCTGCAGCCATCATTAATACAGTTGGACGATTTGTTTCTTCACACTGTTTGGGCCACTTTTCTTTAGGTTCCTTAAGCCATTCCGGCCCGTTCCACCAAAGTGAGTGTTCGCTTGGTTGGTTCGTATATATTTCTCTTGATGCTACATATGCTGGGTTCTGCTTAGAGACAACATGTCCCCATTTAGCTTTAGGAATAAGTGCATTAATCTCATCGACTCGAGTTCGAAGAAATTTGTCTTTGGATTAATTATTTTGTATCCAACAAAGAGTTATTGTTGAATCACTCCAAGCATGTTCTTTATAATCTCTATTTATGACCTTTATAATTCTGTGCAAAAGTCTTGCTAATAGTAGAGTTCTAATTTCGGAACTGTTTTTCTGTATTTTATTGGATTTATTTTGCTCTTTTCACTTATCAGCGTAGTTGATGAGTTGATCTTCATATAGACCACCGCTGCGTATGCTTTTTCGGACGCGTCAGCAAGCCGTGTAGCTCAATTTTTGTTTTTTTTTTTTTTTTTTTTTATAATTAACGCGCGCACAAGGGATTATGTGTTTCCCTTTTAATGTAGAACACACTGCGCGGGCATTACGAAGATAGGGAGGGGAGAGATAGGAGGTGCCGATTAACATTGGTTTTGAATGTTTGCAGATCAAAATGGCAAGGGAAAATCCCGCCGGGTAAACTATTCCAGATTCGTGTCGTTCGGCTAAAAAAAGAATCCCTATATTTCACGGTACGTCCGAAATTAGGCTCAAGGGTGAACTGATGAGCATTCCTTGCGAGACGAGTATTACGGGAGAAACTTTTAAGGGGAGGAATGCAACTGGCTACTTCGAGTGAACATTTTTTGTAAAAGAAACGATAAAATAAGGAAAGACATGAAACATTGCGTCGGTGTTCGAGTGGGGCAATTGTTTCAGCGGCAGTTCTATTACCTATCAATCTTAACGCTCGATTTTGTATTCTATCAAGCAGGTGAAGCGATGTTTGCGAAGCACCTGCCCAGAGGTGGGAGTTATACTCGAGTTTAGGGCGTATAAACGCTTTATAAATTGTAGCCAGATCAGATGGGGAAAAGTACTTCTTACACCGATACAGAAAACCTAAGCACTTTGCAGCATTCTTAGCGATCTCAAATATATGGTCGTTCCAACGGAGGTCGTCGTTGACACACATACCGAGTACTGAGAGCTTTTCGGTTTCTTCGATGTAAGTGCCATTCATGGACAATGGCATTGGGGGAATGTTTAGCTTTAACGACAGAAGACAGCATTGAGTTTTCGAAGCATTAAACTCCACACGATTTCTATTACCCCATTTGACAATGCTGTATAAATCGGAGTTTAATGAGCTTGACATACGGCACCGTTGCAATTGTACGTCCGAAGGCGAAGGACGTGAATTATCGAACGAATATGAAAAGCTGAGGGTAGAGTCGTCAGCAAAACAGTTAAGTGGATTAGAAGTAACAGACAGAAGATCGTTTATAAAAATGAGGAAAAGAGTCGGAGACAGAACAGAGCCCTGGGGCACACCAGCATTTATTTTATGGGAATCAGACTTGAATCCGTCCAATACAACTTGTATTGAACGGTCCAGAAGATAGCTTCTAATCCAACGAACAAGAGTATTATCGATCCCAAAAGCACGCATTTTCGATAAGAGAGCTTCATGCCAAACTCTATCAAATGCCTTGGAGATATCAAGAGCAATAATCTTACTTTCACCAAAGCGATGTAAAGATTTGTTCCACTGTTCGGTGAGATATGCCATCAGATCACCAGTGGAACGGTTGCTGCGGAAGCCATACTGACGGTCATGGAGAAGCTTACGATCTTCGAGATATTCCTTAAGCTGACGGTTAATCAGTGTTTCCATGACCTTAGAAAGAAGGGATGTCAGTGCTATGGGTCGGTAGGAGGAGGGGGAGGATGGGTCACCTTTCTTAGGGACAGGCTGGACAAATGCTGTTTTCCATCTTCTAGGAAAGATTCCAGAAGAGTAGGAGCGATGGAAAAGCTTACGCAGTGGCTTTGCCAGTGTGGAAGAACACCTCTTCAGAAGAATCGGGGGTATACCATCCGGGCCAGCGGATTTGTGTATATCGAGATCTTTGAGAACTCTTGCTACTGTACGAGTGCGGAAAAAAATGTGTCCCATGGAAAAATTTACATTCTCAAGTACAGGAGGGGCAACGTTGCTTTGAGGCAGCGTGGAGCTGGCAGCGAAATGGGCGGCGAGCAAGTTTGCCTTCTCTGAAGAGTAAACAATTGGTTTGTTATTGTCGATGAGCGTTGGAACCGAAGATGTCGAGGAGTTTTTTATATTTTTTACAAATGACCAAAAATTTTTACTGCCTTTGGGACACTGCAGAATTTTTTGCCGTAATTTTTGGTCATGCAAAAATTTGGTTCTTTCTATAACGGAGTTGCATGAGTTCCTTGCTTGTTTGTGCTTTTTCCGATTTTCCTCTGTAGGGTTGGCTTTGTAAGATCGGAAACTTACTTCTTTGAGCCTGATAGCTTCTTTACACTCAGAATTAAACCAAGACTTTTCTTTAGGTTTGATGCTTTTTACTCTGTTAGGAATAAAAGCACGCATCCCTAGAAGAATCACATTTGTGATCATTTCAGCACTGGCATCAATGTCACTATCGAGGAAGCATAGTGACCAGTTAAAGTTTCGGAAAAAGAAATTCAGGCCGTCCCAGTTGGCTTTCTCGTATTGCCAAACGGTCCTGGTGGGAAGTTTTTCTTTAACTGGATGGGTGGGGGATGAGAAATTAGCTGAAATGATACAATGGTCTGAAGTGCCAAATGGAGAAGTTACACTAATGGTATATTTATCAGGGTGAGAAGTAAGAAACAAGTCAAGAGTATGGGCGGCTTGCCCAGCAACATCCGGTATACGCGTTGGCACATCGATCAGTTGGGTAAGGTGATGTAACCCGGCAAAGAGCTCGACATACCTTCCTTCGGGTGTTGTCTGACCAGAATAGCGGAGCCAGTTGGAATTGTGTACATTGAAATCGCCCGCAATAACGATTTCAGTGCGAGGACAAAGGGAAACAATTTTCGTGATGGAATCAGACAGTGCATCAAACTCGTTACAAGTCGAATTACTGTCAAGATTTGGACTCCTGTAAATAAAACAATAATGAATGACATGCTTGCGGACAGTGAATTTGAGCCATAAGAAATTAAAGTCCGTGTTGGAACATTGCCCATATTGGGGAAGGCTCTGGCAAGCAATATCATTCCTAACATAGACCACGAGACCATGATGAGAAAAGAGTAATGGCACCAAGCTATACCCATGTAGAGCAAATTCTGATAAATCAGTATTTGCTCCAACCTGAGTTTCACTTAATGCCAAAACAGCTGGCCTGTGTTGAACAGTGTAGACGTACACGTGAAAGAAATTCTTTCTTAAACCACGAACATTTGAATACACGACACAAAAATCACTTACCATTTAAAAATACTTACATACAAAACACAACTCTGATTAAGTCGAACTGCGCAGTGAAAATCAAAATTAACTTCTGTAATAATCAAACTGTCTTAGGTGTTATGCCCATAAGACAGCCTGTTTACAAAAAATTAATCCAAACATTCAGCACAATAAGACAAATTCAGATGCCCTTATCTATTTACCGCAAGCATTGTATGGTCATACGATGCCTACAGTAGATAAGAAAGAGGCAGTTAAGCACAAAGGTCTTGGGACAGAATAGAGGATAATTTGCTATGCGAATGCGATTTATTTATTTTTTTTTTTTTCTTTTTTTTTTCTTTTTTTCTTCTTCTTCTTGTTCCGATAAATGATTGCAGCCATCGAGGAATTTTTATTTCATTAAGACTTGATATGTGTTCTATAAAACTATTCAATTTGTTCTTCAAGTTCTCTTTAAGTTCACTATCCCATGAAATTATTTGAATCCATAGCTTTGCAACTACTGTGACTGGTGAAAGCCAACCCAATAGATTGAATATTCGGGCAAGATTTGATAATGCAATTCGTTTCGTAATTTCATCTTCAGCCGATAGATTTAAATAGAATTTAAATTCGTCTTGTTTTGGATCCCAATTAAGTCCTAGAGTCTTAACTGATTCGTTATATTTAATTTCAATAAGTTGATTGTTGCCTCAATTAGGAATGCTGTTAGTTATTTTTAAATCATTTTTCAACCATTTTCTTAAATGAAAACCATACTTTTTAAGTTCTGTGGATACATTCTGTTGAATTTCCGTCTTAAATAACAAAGAATTTATGAAAAATATATTTCGAAAATTGTTAGACCGGTTTTGATAAAATCCTGTTTTTTATTTTTAGTTATTTGAAAAAAATTTAATTTTTAAATTTTAATATGCAAATTCTTAGATTTTGTTAATATACATGTGATTTAAAAAATTAAAATAAGTTTTTTGATTAGTTTTAAAAATATTGACTTTTGAAAAAAAAATTCAAAAATTAATTTTCATTACAAAAAAAAGTTATTAAAAATTTTGATATGCAGAATAATTAAAACTACCTAGATCTACTCAAATATAAAATTTACCGATTTTAGTATCTGACTAACGTCTGAATTCTGTTTGATTGCTTGTAAGAATTCCTTATTCATTTGGCTGTTTGCTCCTACAAAATTGGATCCATTGTCAGAATATAGATGAGTATTCTTTCCTCTCCTGCCGAAAAAAATGTCTTAAAGCTGCCATAAAAGCTTCTGTTGCCATATCGCTCACTGCTTCTAAGTGTATTGCCTTTGTTGACATACACACGAAAACACTTATATAGCCTTTAAATGATTTCTTTCCTCTTCCTTTCGAACATCTCATCAGTACAGGTCCAGCATAATCAATTTCAGTATGCTCAAATGGATGTGTATATTCAAATGGTAAATTCTGGTAAATTTCCCATTATCTGTCCTGCCACACATTGTCGATATCTTATGCATTTTGGACATAGTCTGATGCTTTTTTTTACAGCATTTTGTAATCCAACGATCCAGTACCTTCGCCTTATTATGGTTTCCATGACGCGAATGGATCTGTATAATGCTGCTTGATGTGTGTCTTCAATTATTGCTGTATATTTGGTTTGTTTAAAATAACTGTATGCTTCTGATTGAATTTTAAGTTAGATAAATGCAACCTGCCGCCTACTCTTAGAATATCATCTTTATCCAAGAAAAGATTTAAATTGATAATTCTATTGTTTGTATTGTTGTATTTTCTCTGTTGTAAACATTTTATTTCTATTTCAAATTCGCTTTTTTGATGATGTTTCACTATGAGTTTCCAAGCGTATTCTACTTAGTCTACAGGAGAAAAGTTTAAAAATGCAATTACACGCATCTTTTTCCGAATGAAGCGTATGATAAATGCTACTATTCTTTGAAGTTTTGTAAAACTTGAGTATCTTGTCATGAGATCATCTAAAAAGTGTTTATTGGTTTTGTCTGCAGCCATCATTAATACAGTTGGACGATTTGTTTCTTCACACTGTTTGGGCCACTTTTCTTTAGGTTCCTTAAGCCATTCCGGCCCGTTCCACCAAAGTGAGTGTTCGCTTGGTTGGTTCGTATATATTTCTCTTGATGCTACATATGCTGGGTTCTGCTTAGAGACAACATGTCCCCATTTAGCTTTAGGAATAAGTGCATTAATCTCATCGACTCGAGTTCGAAGAAATTTGTCTTTGGATTAATTATTTTGTATCCAACAAAGAGTTATTGTTGAATCACTCCAAGCATGTTCTTTATAATCTCTATTTATGACCTTTATAATTCTGTGCAAAAGTCTTGCTAATAGTAGAGTTCTAATTTCGGAACTGTTTTTCTGTTTTTTATTGGATTTATTTTGCTCTTTTCACTTATCAGCGTAGTTGATGAGTTGATCTTCATATAGACCACCGCTGCGTATGCTTTTTCGGACGCGTCAGCAAGCCGTGTAGCTCAATTTTTGTTCCGATAAATGATTGCAGCCATCGAGGAATTTTTATTTCATTAAGACTTGATATGTGTTCTATAAAACTATTCAATTTGTTCTTCAAGTTCTCTTTAAGTTCACTATCCCATGAAATTATTTGAATCCATAGCTTTGCAACTACTGTGACTGGTGAAAGCCAACCCAATAGATTGAATATTCGGGCAAGATTTGATAATGCAATTCGTTTCGTAATTTCATCTTCAGCCGATAGATTTAAATAGAATTTAAATTCGTCTTGTTTTGGATCCCAATTAAGTCCTAGAGTCTTAACTGATTCGTTATATTTAATTTCAATAAGTTGATTGTTGCCTCAATTAGGAATGCTGTTAGTTATTTTTAAATCATTTTTCAACCACTTTCTTAAATGAAAACCATACTTTTTAAGTTCTGTGGATACATTCTGTTGAATTTCCATGCATTATCGGACCCTGTCATAAGGTCATCCATGTAGAAATCTTCTCGGATTATTTTTGCAGTATCATCGTTTATTTTACTGCAATTGTTGGCTATGTCCAGTAATGTCTGTACAGCCAAGAATGGCGCAGCTGACGTTCCATAAGGGACAGTAGTAAGTCGATACTCCTTTAAAGCTGTGTTTTTGTTGTCTCTCCACAGGATATGTTGGTATTCTTGATCATCTCTTGCTATTTTGATTTGCGGGTAAATTTTTCAATATCTCCGGTTGAAGCATATCTCCATAACTTCCATCTTAATATGATATCAAAAATATCTTTTTGCAGTCTAGGTCCTACCATCATTATATCGTTTAGGCTTTAACCATTTGATGTTTTAGCAGATGCGTCAAAGACCACCCGCAGCTTTGTAGTTAGACTGTTCGCTCTTATTATTGCTTGATGAGGTAAATAGTATTTTCCAATGTTAGCTTTTTTGACTTCTTGCATATGATCTAGTTCTAAATATTCTTTCATAAACTTCGAATATTCTTCTTTTATAATTTTGTCAGACTCAAATTTCTTCTCCAAATTAAGAAAGCGAGCTACGGCCTGTTTTTTAGAGTCTCCAAGTTCTTTATCTTCTTTGAGCGGGAGAGCCTTTATATACCTTCAATCGATGTCCACTTCTTTATTATTTGCGTAAGCTTCCAGGCATAGTTGTTCTTCAGTTTTTGAATTGGAATCATTCTGCGATACTTCTTCAATTTCCCAAAACTGTTCCAGATTTGTAACGGCAGTTATTAGTTTTTCGTTAATTGGTTTATCGTTTTTAATTATTCCAGACAATATTCATCCAAATTTCGTGGATTGTTCCAATACGCCATCAAGTTTTATTATTTTATCTTCTAGAATCTTGCCGTATAAATCACCTCCTATTAGCACATCTATTCTATCCGGTTTGTTGAATAATGGATCTGGGAGCATACAATTATTCTAGTGGTTAAAATAAAAATCAAAGCTTCGGCTTGGTTGAGTCTTAGCCAATGTTGGTAACACCAACGCTTCAATTTTGATTACATGTGTACTCAAAAAACGTGGCTTAAGTTCTAATAAAACTTTGCTCTTAGATACTCCCACTGTAGTATTTCCAATTCCTTGAAGTTCGGTTCTGTCTTTAGTGCGGTGAATGGCTAATATTTGTGCCATATTATCATTTTTTGGGATCCTTGGTCTATTAATGCTCGCATTATCACGAATTCACCGGTTTTTGATTTCACTTGTATTTGTGCAGTTGCCAGCAAAATGGCCGATGAAGTGCTTTCCTTCGTCACTGTTGCTGTTCTCCTTTTTTCTCTGCAGCAATGTCTTTATCGTGAAGAAACGTATTGTGGTTACGATTACAAATTTGGCATCTTTCTGTTTTGCTTGTGCATTTTGTATTTATTGTGTGGTCTAAGCACTCATAGCATAGTTTGGATTTCCGAGTCCAAATTCGTCGTTCCGCCACTTTCAGTTGTAAAAATTTTCGACAATTTTTTTTTTGGCAGCCAGACATTTGGCAATAAAAATATTTTATCTGGTCTGTAAAAAATGTGTGTTGTTTTTGGTTATTCTTGTGAGCATTGTTGCTTCCACTAGCTTTTCCTTTTATTTCCTCAAGTGTTTGAGACTGCTGCTCCAGGAATTGTAAAACGTCATCCAAGCTCTGGATTTCTTTCGTTTTTTTACCCCTTTCTCGTACTGCCTTAGGGTATCTCTGTCCAGTTGCCTTATAACCACTCTTGCTATAAATGGACATGCATCATTTAGTGGTATCTTAAGATTTTTCAGTGCGAATATGCACTCATTTGTGGTGTCTAATAGCTTTTTAACAGCACTTGCTGACTCGCCATTTATTGTTGGCTGATCAAGTAATCTGTTAACCAGAGTTGTGAACAGCAATCTTCGATTTTCGAATCTCTGTTCGAGCATACTCCATGCCGCTTCATAATCTCAGTCTCAGTAACGTTGAGATGCATGATGAGCTTTCCTGCTTCACCTTTGACTACAGACTTAAGTCTTAAAATCTTTTCTACGTTCGAGATATGCTTTACTTCATGAACTAATTTCACGAATAAATCACGGAAGGACATCCATTCGTTCAAATCGCCATAGAAGATTGGAATTTTAACTTCTTCCAGCTTCAGGTTGGAGGACTTCTTCTGAATCTCGGGTTTTGTTGCTCCCTCTTCAAGTATTTTTTGGACATTAAAAGCGCTATTTCTGATTTTTCGTAGATGTCTTCAATATTATTGTCATAATATCCGACGTCTACCCTGATCTTATTATAAATTAATTTCAGAGCATTGAATTTTTCCACCACGTCTTTTTCTTCTCGGGATGAGATTTTTTCTACTCCGACTGCCTCATCCACTTGACGTTTGAAGTTTTCATGCCGTCGGTAGAACATCTTAATGAGGTTTGTTTTCAATGTTCCCAATGTTGGTGCAAATGTTACGTCATCTTCTTGATTCTTCCTTGAAGACTTTGGAGCTGAATCATCATCATCTCTGGCTGAATCGGTGTTTTGGCTGCATCAAGCAACGCATTTATTTTGCTAATTTCACTTTCAATGCATTGGAAATAATTATCTGTGCTGATTGCAATTTCCAAATTTTTTGAGTGGATTAACTGGAAGTCGTTCCATATAGAACTTAGTCTATTTCTTATTTCCAACTCAGATTTTTGACTGGTTTTATTTGAGCTTGTTATAAATAAGCACAATTTCATCCCCTATTTTTTTTTGGGATTTGTACAGTTTATCATTTTTGTCCATTATAATTGATTTTTGGACTTTTTTTTTAACACTCATTTTTAATTCGGTGTCTAAGTCCCGATTACACTTACTTCACTGTCAGCCGTAAAGTACGCTATTGAAAATAATAATTTTGAAAGGTGATTAACTACATATATTTTCTTTGCTTATTAGCAATTGCGAAAATTTTACCAATCGAAAGCCTATACCGGATGTTGCTGGGCAAGCCGCCCATACTCTTGACTTCTTTCTCACTTCTCACCCTGATAAATATACCATAAGTGTAACTTCTCCAATTGGCAATTCAGACCATTGTGTTATTTCATCTAATTTCTCATCCTCCACCAGGACCGTTTGGCAAAACGAGAAAGCCAACTGGGACGGCCTGAATATTTTTTTCCGAAATTTTAACTGGTCACTATGCTTCCTCGATAGTGACATTGATGGCAGTGCTGAAATGATCACAAATGTTATTTTTTTAGGGATGCGTGCTTTTATTACTAACAGAGTAAAAAGCATCAAGCCTTAAGAAAAGTCTTGGTTTAATTCTGAGTGTAAAGAAGCTATGAGGCTCAAAGAAGTAGGTTTCCGATCCTACAAAGCCAACCCTACAGAGGAAAATCGTTTAAAGCATAAACAAGCAAGGAACTTATTAAACTCCGTTATTGAAAGAACCAAATTTTTGCATGAACAAAAATTACGGCGAACAAATCTGCAATGTCCCAAAGGCAGTACAAATATTTGGTCATTTGTTAAAAATATTAAAAACTCCTCAACATCTTCCAATTGTTTACTCTTCAGAAAAGGCAAACCTGCTCGCCGCCTATTTCGCTGCCAGCTCCATGCTGACGCATAGCAACGTTGCCCCTCCTCTACTTAAGAATGTAAATTTTTTCTATGGGACAGATTTTTTTCCGCACTCGTACAGTAGCAAGAGATCTCAAAGATCTCTAATTACACAAATCCGCTGACCCGGATGGTATACCCCCGATTCTTCTGAAGAGGTGTTCTTCAACACTGGAAAAGCCACTGCGTAAGCTTTTCCATCGCTCCTACTCTTCTGGAATCTTTCCTAGAAGATGGAAAACAGCATTTGTCCAGCCTGTCCCTAAGATAGGTGACCCATCTACCCCCTCCTCCTACCGATCCATAGCACTAACATCCCTTCTTTCTAAGGTCATGGAAACACTGATTAACCGTCAGCTAAAGGAATATCACGAAGATCGAAAGCTTCTCCATGACCGTCAGTATGGCTTCCGCAGCAACCGTTCCACTGGTGATCTGATGGCATATCTCACCGAACAGTGACACAAATCTTTACATCGCTTTGGTGAAAGTAAGATTATTGCTCTTGATATCTCCAAGGCATTTGATAGAGTTTGGCATGAAGCTCTCCTATCGAAAATGCGTGCTTTTGGGATCGATAATACTCTTGTTCGTTGGATTACAAGCTATCTTCTGGACCGTTCAATACAAGTTGTATTGGACGGATTCAAGTCTGATTCCCATAAAATAAATGCTGGTGTGCCCCAGGGCTCTGTTCTGTCTCCGACTCTTTTCCTCATTTTTATAAATGATCTTCTGTCTGTAACTTCTAATCCACTTAACTGTTTTGCTGACGACTCTACCCTCAGCTTTTCATATTCGTTCGATAATTCACGTCCTTCGCCTTTGGACGTACAATTGCAACGGTGCCGTATGTCAAGCTCATTAAACTCCGATTTATACAGCATTGTCAAATGGGGTAATAGGAATCGTGTGGAGTTTAATGCTTCGAAAACTCAATGCTGTCTTCTGTCGTTAAAGCTTAACATACCCCCAATGCCATTGTCCATGAATGGCACTTACATCGAAGAAACCGAAAAGCTCTCAGTACTCGGTATGTGTGTCAATGACGACCTCCGTTGGAACGACCATATATTTGAGATCGCTAAGAATGCTGCTAAGTGCTTAGGTTTTCTGTATCGGTGTAAGAAGTATTTTTCCCCATCTGATCTGGCTACAATTTATAAAGCGTTTATACGCCTTAAACTCGAGTATAACTCCCACCTCTAGTCAGGTGCTTTGCAAACGTGGCTTCATCTGCTTGATAGAATACAAAATCGAGCGTTAAGATTGATAGGAAATAGAACTGCCACTGAATCAATTGCCCCTCTCGAACACCGACGCAATGTTTCATGTCTTTCCTTATTTTATCGTTTCTTTTACAAAAAATGTTCACTCGAAGTAGCCAGTTGCATTCCTCCCCTTAAAAGTTTTTCCCGTAATACTCGTCTCGCAAGGAATGCCCATCAGTTCACCCTTGAGCCCAATTTTGAACGTACCGTGAAGTATAGGGATTCTTTTTTTAGCCGAACATCACGAATTTGGAATAGTTTACCCGGCGAGATTTTCTCTTGACATTTTGATCTACAAACATTGAAAACCAATGTAAATCGACACCTCCTATCTCTCCCCTCCCTATCTTCCTTATGCCCGCGCAGTGTGTTCTACATTAAAAGGGAAACAAATAGTCTCTTGTGGGCGCGTTAATTATAAAAAAAAATACTGGCAGACAGGCAGACAGACATTTTTTCTCGATCACTTTTTTAGACTTCTCAATGGTCGTAATTTCATGTTTCATTGTTATCTCAATTTTTTTATATTCACGAATCCTAAACTTGCCTTATAGTCCCTATAATCTCAAGTAAAAAGGGATCATGAGAACCGTGCAATCGAGCAAAAGGAGAGCTGTTATTGCATGAATGAAGTTTGAAAGTTTTACAAAAAGGTACTTTCAAAATTACAGGGCCTAAAGTGAAGTTTGCAAAGGTGATCAAGTGAACATCGTAGGGGAATCGCAGTCAATGCTGAGAATGTGGAAAAACTATTTCTTCAGACTGTATCACGGCGATGACGAAACGAATTCCGCTGTCAAGCAGATTGGTCTATCAGGGTGAAGTAGACCCACGATTCCACCCACCACATTTCGATAAAGGAAAGCTAGCTATATCTAAAATTAAGAGTAACAAATCCGCTAGATCCAATGGCCTAGCTGCCGAGGTCTTTAAAGCTGCAGCCGATGAATTGGCTAAAAGTATGCACCAATTCATAAGCAAGATAAGGTTAGAAGAAAGCATGCCCGATCCTTATTAGAGGAGACCTTGTGAACTGCACAACTCCTCAAAAATGCATACAAGTTCTTCTCTGCACCAGTTCTTTATTGTGTGAACGCCTAAAGCCATTCATCAACCTGATCCATATCAGTGCGGTTTTAGGCCAGGAAAGTCCACTATCTACCAAATATCCGCATGACGGCAGATCTTGAAAAAAAAAACAAAGAACTTGAAATAGATACCCACCACCTTTTCATTTCGTCAGGGTCGGTAAGGATATCACCAAGACCTTTGAAGTAAAAAACGGATTTAGACAAGGCGATGCGCTGTCATGCGACTTTTTCAATTTCAAACTTGAACTATTTTTAAAAGCCGGTCCAATTACTTGTGTCGACGATATTGACATAATCGGAAGAACACGGCTGCCAGTAGCGCTTTTGTGAGTATTGAGACGGAAGCGGCGAAGATGGGTTTAGCAGGCAATGAGGGCAAAATTAAGCATATTATGCTGTCATTAAGAAGATATAGCCAACATCGACATCTTGGAAAAACATCACCGTAGCCACCTATAACTTTGAGGTAGTAATAAACGTTGCCTAACTGGGCTCCGCTATTAACTCAGACAACAACACCAGCGCTGAAATCAAGCGAAGAATAACTCTTGCCATCGCTGCTTCTCCGGGATTAGAAGGCAATTAAGTATCAAAGCCCTCTCTCTGGCAACTAAATTGTCCCTTTATAAAAAACTCATCATCCCAGTCTCGCTCTACAGTGCAGAAGCATGGACGTGGCCAAAGGCGGATGAGGACACTTTAGGCTGTTTCGAGACAAAGATTCTCCAGGTGATTTTTGGTCCCATATGCATAAACGGAGATTGGAGAAGAAGATACAATGAAGAACTTTACCGGCTGTACAGCGACACAGACCTAGCCAAAAGAGTTAAAATTCTACGTCACAGATGGTTAGGTCATATAGAGCGAATGGACGTTGACGCTCCGGCCCTGAAAATTTTCAATTTCAAAGCAGAGGGACGCCGCAGTAAGAGAAGACCGAGACTCAGGGGGCACAAACAAGTGAAAGAGGAGCTCAACCGACTTCACTTGCGAAACTGGAGGCAGCCTGCTATGGACCGAGCTGCCTGGAAAAGCTTGTTGGTTGAGGCCCAGATTCATCTCAACTTTAGCGCTACCTAAGGTTGGTAAGGTAGTTAGCTTCACATCCATGTTAAGATTCTTTTAAACGATGGGTTTAGAGCTAAAGCCTTTAAGAACGTCGGAAAAATTTAAAATCCAATTTTTTTATAAGAAAACCTCCTTATTAATGTATATATCTGATATCTTTGGCTAGGTTGTTGGCTTCTTCCACAGATGCCTTGCTGTCGATAAGTTAAGCAACATTATGGTTTTCTTTGATTGCTTGAGTTGCTCTTAGGAGTTGGTCAGCAAATTGGTCCACGTTTGTCTGTATAACAAAATGTACTGTGTGTCGGCCCATAAAACCTTTCAAAATGTTGATCATCTTCCATCATTTTCACTTGGTGAAATATTTCCTGAATATCTCCACAAATAACGGCCCGGTTTTGTCGAAAATTCATAATTACTGATATTAAAACGGTAAGCTGATCGGGCCTATTAACAAACACGAGTTGAGCAATATTCCTTTAACGGCAGCAGCTGCGTCCCAAAAGATGCGAATTTTATTGGGTTTGTTCGTGTTTTGCACTGAAAGCATGGTAGGTACCACAATCCACGATATTTTTGAGCATATCTTTTAAGTACGTACTTGTCGATCGACATGTATCAATATTTCCGCGGTACTTGAAACTCGAAAGTTGTCGGAAATTATAAAAGTTTTTACCAGACGTTGCAGATTAGCATAATTACAATCACAAGTATGAAAGCTGTAATGTTTCCTTGAAGTCGTTCTAAACTTTTGCTGTTCACGCCATTCATGACCCAAATAAATGAAGCACAAGGATCTTAAATTCCATCTTCTTAAGCATTAAGGAGCCCTAGTCTGGCATTGGTAAGACCAATTAGAAGCCTAGGAGCTTCATTGTGGTAAGCTTGGATAGCGATTCTCTTAAATGCACGTACTTCCTTTGCATTTCGTCAATATCGAGTGATTGGAGCAGCAGTTGCAGGTTCTTAACGGTATGTACATTGTACATATTTGCGAATGTGCTTTTCGGAGTGTGATGCAGCACCAGATATTTGCAAGTTAAAAACTTCAGAACCTTCTTCCAATTTTGTTTACACTTCAGATTCTTTGATGTAGTAAGCTTAGAGCAAGCTTTTTTTACTACAATCAGAGGCTCATCATAAGTGCATGTGTTAGTTGTTAGTAAAGTTAAAATAAAATAAAATATTAATAGCCTTACACATGTACAAAATACAAAAACTAAATAAAATGTAATCATGTCAGTTATATATGTACAAGAAAACATTAAACAAAACAATCACGACAGTGAAGCATTGGTTCGAAATAAAGATTTTAATCCCACTTTACTTAAGTTAAAGTCTACAGAAGAAGCATTTAGATTAAAAAGTCTGCTCATTTGGTTTAGAGCTTCATGTATGCCATAGTTTGTTCTATGAAAGTCAACATGCAGAAGTTCCGATCCACGCAGGTGAGCATACTCAAGGTGGAGGCGTACGTAGCAATCGTACAAGGAAAGAGTAACATATGGATCACTAAATTCATTTGCCCAGGGTTTTATGAATCCTAGCATAGAGCTAACGTATTTTTTTTTTTTTTTTATAATTAACGCGCGCACAAGGGACTATTTGTTTCCCTTTTAATCTAACACACTGCGCGGGCATTAGGAAGATAGGGAGGGGAGAGATAGGAGGTGCCGATTAACATTGGTTTTAAATGTTTGCAAATTGAAATGGCAAGGGAAAATCTCGCCGGGTAAACCATTCCAAAGTCGTGTTGTACGGCTAAAAAAAGAATCCCTATATTTCACGGTACGTCCGAAATTGGGCTCAAGGGTGAACTGATGGGCATTCCTAGCAAGACGAGTATTACGGGTGAAACTTTTAAGGGGAGGAATGCAGCTGGCTACCTCGAGTGAACATTTTTTATAAAAGAAACCATAAAATAAGGAAAGACATGAAACATTGCGTCGGTGTTCGAGAGGGGCAATTGTTTCAGCGGCAGTTCTATTTCCTATCAATCTTAACGCTCGATTTTGTATTCTATCAAGCAGGTGAAGCGATCTTTGTGAAGCACCTGCCCACAGGTGGGAGTTATACTCGAGTTTAGGGCGTATAAACGCTTTATAAATTGTAGCCAGATCAGATGGGGAAAAATACTTCTTACACCGATACAGAAAACCTAAGCACTTAGCAGCATTCTTAGCGATTTCAAATATATGGTCGTTACAACGGAGGTCGTCGTTGACACACATACCGAGTACTGAGAGCTTTTCGGTTTCTTCGATGTAAGTGCCATTCATGGACAATGGCGTTAGGGGTATGTTAAGCTTTAACGACAGAAGACAGCATTGAGTTTTCGAAGCATTAAACTCCACACGATTCCTATTACCCCATTTGACAATGCTGTATAAATCGGAGTTTAATGAGCTTGACATACGGCACCGTTGCAATTGTACGTCCAAAGGCGAAGGACGTGAATTATCGAACGAATATGAAAAGCTGAGGGTAGAGTCGTCAGCAAAACAGTTAAGTGGATTAGAAGTAACAGACAGAAGATCATTTATAAAAATGAGGAAAAGAGTCGGAGACAGAACAGAGCCCTGGGGCACACCAGCATTTATTTTATGGGAATCAGACTTGAATCCGTCCAATACAACTTGTATTGAACGGTCCAGAAGATAGCTTGTAATCCAACGAACAAGAGTATTATCGATCCCAAAAGCACGCATTTTCGATAGGAGAGCTTCATGCCAAACTCTATCAAATGCCTTGGAGATATCAAGAGCAATAATCTTACTTTCACCAAAGCGATGTAAAGATTTGTGTCACTGTTCGGTGAGATATGCCATCAGATCACCAGTGGAACGGTTGCTGCCGAAGCCATACTGACGGTCATGGAGAAGCTTTCGATCTTCGAGATATTCCTTAAGCTGACGGTTAATCAGTGCTTCCATGACCTTAGAAAGAAGGGATGTCAGTGCAATGGGTCGGTAGGAGGAGGGGGAGGATGGGTCACCTTTCTTAGGGACAGGCTGGACAAAAGCTGTTTTCCATCTTCTAGGAAAGATTCCAGAAGAGTAGGAGCGATGGAAAAGCTTACGCAGTGGCTTTGCCAGTGTGGAAGAACACCTCTTCAGAAGAATCGGGGGTATACCAACCGGGCCAGCGGATTTGTGTATATCGAGATCTTTGAGAACTCTTGCTACTGTACGATTGTGGAAAAAAATCTGTCCCTTGGGAAAATTTACATTCTCAAGTACAGGAGGGGCTAAAAACACGCATCCCTAGAAGAATATCATTTGTGATCATTTCAGCACTGGCATCAATGTCACTATCGAGGAAGCATAGTGACCAGTTAAAGTTTCGGAAAAAAATATTCAGGCCGTCCCAGTTGGCTTTCTCGTATTGCCAAACGGTCCTGGTGGGAAGTTTTTCTTTAACTGGATGGGTGGAAGATGAGAAATTTGCTGAAATAACTTAATGGTCTGAAGTGCCAAATGGAGAAGTTACACTAATGGATGAGAAGTAAAAAACAAGTCAAGAGTATGGGCGGCTTGCCCAGCAACATCCGGTATACGCGTTGGCACATCGATCAGTTGGGTAAGGTTATGTAACCCAGCAAAGAGCTCGACATACTTTCCTTCGGGTGTTGTCCGACCAGAATAGCGGAGCCAATTGGAATTGTGTATATTGAAATCGCCCGCAATAACGATTTCAGTGCGAGGACAAAGGGAAACAATTTTCGAGATGGAATCAGACAGCGCATCAAACTCGTTACAAGTGGAATTGCTGTCCAGATTTGGACTCCTGTAAATAAAACAATAATGAATGACATGCTTGCGGACAGTGAATTTGAGCCACAAGAAGTTAAAGTCCGTGTTGGAACATTGCCCATATTGGGGAAGGCTCTGGCAAGCAATATCATTCCTAACATAGACCACGAGACCATGATGGGAAAAGAGTAATGGCACCAAGCTTTACCCATGTAGAGCAAACTCTGATAAATCAGTATTTGCTCCAACCTGGGTTTCACTTAATGCCAAAACAGCTGGCCTGTATTGAACAGTGTAGACGTACAGGTGAAAGAAATTCTTTCTTATACCACGAACATTGGAATACACGACACAAAAATCACTTACCATTTCAAAATACTTACACACAAAACACAATTCTGACTATGCATACAATCTTTTAGTAAAAGAAACGCATAACATAAGCTCCTCGCACCCAGAACATCAGTCTAGTCGTGAGGATACTTTTTCATTGTCCAATATTGATGTTTATAATACATGTTCTGCAATTTTCTCTAAGTCGAACCATGCAGTGAAAATCCAAATTAATCTCTGTAATAAACAAACTGTCTTAGGTGTTATGCCCATAAGACAGCTTGCATACAAAAAATCAATTTAAATATTCAGCACAATAGGACAAACTCAGATGCCCTTATCCATTTACCGCAAGCATACGATGCCTACAGTAGATAAGAAAGAGGCAGTTAAGCTAAGCACAAAGGGTTGGGACAGATAAGAGGATAATTAGACTTGTTATGCAAGTGTGTATTATTTTTTTTTTCTTCCACAGCGCGAATGGGCATCTTATCGACTTCCAACGATGCGAGTGGATATTGTTATTTTCTTTACAGCACACGCGAGGGGTTTTTGCCAAATTGTCAAACGAGTGTGTAATATTATTTTTTTTTAACACTCGCGATAACAATGCGCAGTAAATTTTTTTTTTTTTGACTTTTGTTTATTTATTTATGTGCGCACCTCGACCTGACGTCCGCCCTCTATGAGCTTAAGATCGACACTGAGTATTGAGTAAGTTCTAAGTTGGTGGTAAAATGAACGCCCAAATCCTTGAAACTAAAGACGCGACAGAGTTTGTGCTTCGAAATGTGGTAATCGAATGCACTTTTGATTCTTTTTATAGATAAAGTAATAGTCTGGCACAGGGCTGGATTAACCCTAAACGGGGCCCTAGGCAACCATCTATTTGGGAGCCCTTTTTCACGTCCGTTCCCTTCTTTTTTCGATTAAAAAATACAAACTTATATCTTTCCTAAAAAAATTATTGTCAGAATGTAATAATATCAATAAAATTACTATCTAAATTTTAAACATGTCGTTTTCTACATTTGTTTTCGGCAAATTTATCAATTATATCATCAATATCGATTTTTTTCAATAAATGTGACTCAATGCAAAGTATACCTAACATCTCGAGTTGCTCTTGTCGTGTTGTAGCTCTTTCAGCAGCTTTGATTCTTTTTAATTGCGAGACGGATCGTTTGGCAGAACAATTTGTGATCATTAATGTTAAAAAATCCGAAGAGCTATTTCTGTGTTAGGAAATACATCGGCTAATTGATCTATGATGACTATATGTTTTTTGTGCATCAGTGTATCTGGAGTTCACGTAACTTTGGAATTGTTTCATTTCAATGAAAAATTCTTCCAAATCTCTAGAATAAAAACGAACTTAGTTATTTATAGCTTCGTGGAGGTCTCCATCACTTAGAGAAAAGTTGATGAGAAATGCAAATCTCTCTGAAACTTCTAACTAACTAACCAAAAAAACATTTCAAACTTCCATATACACTTTCGCACGTCGTTTGATTTCACTGTGAAGATTGTCAATGATTTCGAGGAACCTTTTGTAATAAAATGATCGCGAGGCGAAAATCCTACTTCTGGAGCATTTCCGTCATTAGGTTGCTTCTTTCTACGACGAGTACGTTTTACGATTTCTGTATAACCTACACCAGGTAATAATTGTTTTGTTTTTTCCTCGAAATCATTGAACTTTTCACGGAATGAAACTAAACTCTCTTCTAACGATCCGTACAAAAAAGCACACGTTTGCAAATCTGCTTTTTCACTTTGCAATGACTTACTCACTGAACGCATAGCAGTCAAAATAGAAATCCATAAAATCAACATGAAACCAAATTCGAATTTTTGCATTTTATTCGCGATACACGTCGCCTCATAACGAGTATCAGTATTTTGTGATTCATCATCAGCAATGATTTCTAGAGCCTCTAATATGATATCAAATGAATCGTAAACTGCATTTGTCGCATTCGAATGTGCTTCCCAGCGTGTAGTTGACAATGTCTTCAAAGTTTTCTCATTGCTTATTTTATTTTTTAATACGCCCCAAAGATAGGTGGAAGCGGAAAAAAATTATATAATGTCTGCATAATGGCGAAAAATCTACTGCATAAAAACAGCACTTCACAGCATGCTCTCCAACCAAATTAAGGAAATGCGCGGAACAGGGAACATAGATCGCATTCTCATTCAAACTCAATCATACCAACCGGTTTGTTCGAATTAACTGTGAACGGATCCAACTAAAGTGGCGAACAGTACTCAAAGTTCTTACACTCTCACTCAGATATGAATATGGGAATAGTGTTGCATCTTCACTTTGTTTTGTTCTATTCGTGCTGGAAGAATATGAACAAAATGGGAAATTCGTTTGAAATTTTTGCACTGGATAGAGTTTTTTTCTAGTGGAGGTAAGAAAACGAATTTTCTTTAACCTGTAAATAAAAACTTGGAAGTCGTTTTTGTTTATTAAAGTAATGCTTTTATAATTTGCGTGTAAAATTTAACTAGCATCAAGTAGTGACAAAGTTGTTATTAAAAACCGTTGTGATTGTGTTATTGAAAAACTTATAAGCAAACACTTTTACAAGTGGAATTCAGTAGACAAATCTGCAATTATAGCGACTGAAAGACCTACTCCATTGCTGCCGGACGTGACAACAAAATTTTGCAATAAAAAAAGTGTAACTAAAATTTTATGTTTGTAAGAAAATTTTAGAAGTCTTTTTCATTTTTCGGGGGCCCCCTAAAATCGGGGGCCCCAGGCAACTGCCTATTCTGCCTACTTATTAATCCGGCCCTGGTCTGGCATTTTACAGGGTTAAGGGATATACCACTTTTTCTGCACCAAATAATAAAGCTATCAATATTTGCCTGCAGAAGACTTCGGTCTTCGCTAGATTTAATTGTCTTAAATATCTTCATGTCATCAGCGAATATAAGAATGTCACTTGATTGTATGCATGAAGTAACATTATTTATTGCCAAAATGAATACTAAAGGACCAAGATGGCTTCCTTGAGTTACGCCAGCGTGGGCCACGAAGGGGTCTGAAAGACAATTTTGACATATTCCCAGTCCAGTACAAGCGTACTGGCTCACGGTCACATTTTAAAGTAAGAGATGAACCTTAATCTAAACAGCAAGAGTGTCTTAAATTGAATTGCGTTTTCGTAAAGAATCACTGAACTATGTTTAAGAGAATGCAGTCAACGTCATGTGTTCTATGGTTAATGTAGCGCAACCGTACCAATTATCAGAGTAGCTTTACTAATGCTGGCTTGATCACTATCCGAAAATCTGACTATGGATATCTTGCTGTCTTGTGGTGAAGTTTAAGAATGGTCCAATCGTTCTTTCTGGAAACTGCTATTGACTGACTGACTCATTGTTGGCATGTTCCGATAATATCCAGGTTTTCTTCATTCGTAAAAGCTCAAAGCCCTGCACTTCGGTTGAAGTCTGCTATAAAGAGCAGCCATTCATCTGGGTTTTTTGGAAGGAGTGTAAGTCCTGTGCCATCAATTCACGCGCTGCAGTTTGATTCCGAGTTAAAACCGGAGAAGTGGGCTTATTACTTACGTCTTCATATATGTGGAGCTTTGTCAGACTGAATGTTGAACTGAGAGTTGATTTGGTTGTATGGACTGTAGAGACGTACTATTGGAAGTAGCTTATTCTTTAGGAAGCTTTGGATGCTTTTGATGCTTAAAGTATGAAGATTTGTGGTGATCTATTGGACGAGTTGAAGATGGCAGCACATTAGCATTGTGCAATTGTGCATAGATGTAGTGTTTGAGACTGGCGGGTTACGATGTTGTTTTTGTCTGTGTAACATGACTGTTAAAAGGGTTCAGTATATGCGAAAGGCTCCATATTGCCTTGCCTTTGGTGGTGTTGCACCAAATAGAAGACGCCTTCCAAGATCTTGAGCAGCTGAGCGTTTTCGAAGTTCTTTTTCGCTCGCTTGATTACCACTAACATGGCACATATCAGTGGGTGCTGCCATGATAGTTGTCTCTTGTATGTCGTTGGATGACAAGTAAGACTAACTAACTGCGGTTAGAACTAATTCGAGATAATGAGGTTTTAATGAATAATTTTCTACAAAAATTCTATTTTAAAAATGATCGATGCAATTTCACAGATTAACATAAAAATTAGTTTCTTTATTATAATAGACATACCATTTTCGCCCTTACTCCAACAGTTCTCGAGAAAATAGCAAATAAAACACTTAATATTTTTATCCTACCGGAATCGCAAATATGTTGAGATATAATGAACAACAAAACCGTGATTTACTCTAAAAACTTATTTATTAGAAAAAAAAAACATTTTATTCAACTTCCACATTGCTTAACAGGCTCTGGTTAACGTTCAGGTTGTGTCAAATTAATTTTAGGCAACATTTTGTACCATGGAATTATTTCCTCTGGAATCAGTCCTGCATCGCAAAGCTTAACAAGATCGGCCTTTTTTGGTGATGAAATTGGTAAAAAATTAATGTATGTTGATTTCAGTGTGGCATTTTTCTTTGGGCGACCTCTTCCAGCTACATTTATCTTCTTACAATCAGAAGTATGGTCGTATCTGTAAAATAAAGTTGTGGAGAATTAATTTTTTGAATTTTAGGCATTTTATTTTTAGCCATGATACTTTGTCACCACTTTCGTCTTTGTTTCGATTTTTTATCGTGCTGGCTGCTAGTTCTTGTAAATTATAGAAGTCGGAGAATTTTAATAGATTAAATTGATATTCGCTCTTTTTTTATCTCTTTTAGTTGACCTAGCCGATTGAAAGATTCTTGTCCAATCCGTCATTGTATACGCGCTCTTATTTTTCTTAGCTGACTCTATTGCGGAATGCATGGAGTCACATTCCATGTGTGAATGTCCTGACTCTAAAAAATTAAGTTCAACTCTGTTGAAATGGCTCAAATTTTGTACAGCGCACATTAAAACAACTGCTTCTTGTTGGTTTCTGTTCTGACCACCACAAGTGTCACAGAACAATGAAACATCTTTCACGGTTTTTGGCGATGTTTTGAGAAATCGCAACAAAATTGATCCTATCTCATTGCGCACTCGCTTTCCATTAAACTCGTTCCAAGTGTAACAGTGGTCAATTTCTACGTTTCCTACATAGATCAAAACGTAAACACATATTTTTTGGGAATAGTAAAACAATGAAACACTGGAATACGGCAACTGCAGGATACTTTGCAAATCAAAAGTGCAAGTACTGAATGAAGGATCAGTTTTGCATCTAAGCTTATCATTTTCTTTGGCTTCATTACAACAGTTTTTGCTCATGAGATGCATTGTGTATTCTGCTTCCAGTTCTTTTTTACCTGCATAAGAAGCTTGGTCATATTTTTCACACGTTTTTCGTTTTTTCGCTGACTATTTCTGTTAGTTTACATTCCTGGCAAAAATCATTACGATAAAGATCATAAAATTTCCAAATAGACAAATTGCTATCTAGGTAAAATTTCTTGGTAAATTTTCGCACATAATGGGATTCCATTACAGCAAAGCTTTCTATATGGCTTTTTACTAAAGATATTCCTGTTGCGCTTGTTTTATTCCCAGGCACTTTTAGGCCCCTTTTATCTTTGCCAGTAAATGACCCAAATTTTGAACCTCTAACTGCAGTGTTTATAGGTCCATTTGAAATGCATAGGGGTTTTTCAAAAAACTTTGCGCATACTCTATGTCTCCCAATACTGTTTTCTAAAAAATATATTTTAGACACATGAAGAGTTTTTTCAATGTTGGCACCAATTCTTCTGCGTTTTGGTAGTTCGGTTCGGACATGTTTTATAATAAAGTCTTTTTGCCTGTTATAATCGGAAATTCCCCAGTACGATTTGCAAATCGTATATAAATCAGAGATATAAATTGTACATTTAAACTTACACTTGGAACCATCAATGGATTTTAGAGCTTTAGCAAGATTGTTTTTTTTTTTTTTATAAGGAAGACATTAACTCCACAAGATTTTGAAACATTGGCTTTCCAGGTTTCTGGGTAATTTTCTTTCCGCCTTGTTAAATTTTTTGTATCGGTTTCAACCATGTAATCTGAAAAATCAGAAATTTCAGAAGCTTTTGGGTCTAATTTGGGTTAAAAAGTTGAATCTTTTTTTTATGATTAACGCGCACACAAGGGCCTATTTATTTCCCTTTTAATATAAAACACACTGCGCGAAAATTAGGAAGATAGGGAGGGGAGAGATAGGAGGTGTCGATTAACATTGGTTTTGAATGTTTGCAGATCAAAATGGCAAGGAACATCTCGTCGGGTAAACTATTCCAAATTCGTGTTGTTCGACAAAAAAAAGAATACCTATATTTCACAGTACGTCCGAAATTGGGCTCAAAGGTGAACTGATGAGCATTCCTTGCGAGACGAGTATTACGGGAAAAACTTTTCAGGGGAGCAATGCAAATGGCTACTTCGAGTGAACATTTTTTTTAAAAGAAACGATTAAATAAGGAAAGACATGAAACATTGCGTCGGTGTTCGAGAGGGGTATTTTTTTCAGCGGCAGTTCTATTTCCTATCAATCTTAACGCTCGATTTTGTATTCTATCAAGCAGGTGAAGCGACGTTTGCAAAGCACCTGACTAGAGGTGGGAGTTATACTCGAGTTTAGGGCGTATAAACGCTTTATAAATTGTAGCCAGATCAGATGGGGAAAAATACTTCTTACACCGATACAGAAAACCTAAGCACTTAGCAGAATTCTTAGCGATCTCAAATATATGGTCGTTTCAACAGAGGTCGTCGTTGACACACATAACGAGTACTGAGAGCTTTTCGGTTTCTTCGATGTAAGTGCCATTCATGGACAATGGCAATGGGGGTATGTTTAGATTTAACGACAGAAGACAGCATTGAGTTTTCGAAGCATTAAACTCCACACGATTCCTATTACCCCATTTGACAATGCTGTATAAATCGGAGTTTAATGAGCTTGACATATGGTACCATTGCAATTGTACGTCCGAAGGCGAAGGACGAGAATTATCGAACGAATATGAAAAGCTGAAGGTAAAGTCGTCAGCAAAACAGTTAAGTGATTAGAAGTACCAGATGGAAGATCATTTATAAAAATGAGGAAAAGAGTCGGAGACAGAACAGAGAACCTGGGGCACACAGGAAAAATCTCTCTCAGGAGGGGCAACGTTGCTGTTAGGCAGCGTGGAGCTGGCAGCGAAATAGGCGGCGAGAAAGTTTGCCTTCTCTGAGTAAACAGTTGGTTTGTTATTGTCGATGAGCGTTGGAACCGAAGATGTTGAGGAGTTTTTAATATTTTTTTACAAATGACCAAAAATATTTACTGCCTTTGGGACACTGCAAAATTTTTTGCAGTGATTTTTGGTCATGCAATAACGGAGTTGCATGAGTTCCTTGCTTGTTTGTGCTTTTTGTGATTTTCCTCTGTAGGGTTGGCTTTGTAGTATTGGAAACTTACTTCTTTGAGCCTCATAGCTTCTTTACACTCAGAATAATACGCCACAACGGTCTGAAGTGCCAAATGGAGAAGTTACACTAATGGTATATTTAAATAAAAAAATAATGAATGACATGCTTAGAAATCTAAGTCCGTGTTGGAACATTGCCCATATTGGGGAAGGCTCTGGCAAGCAATATCATTCCTAACATATACCACGAGACCATCATAGAAAAAGAGTAATGGAACCAAGCTACACCCATGTAGAGCAAATTCTGATAAATCAGTATTTACTCCAACCTGGGTTTCACTCAATGCCAAGACAGCTGGCCTTTATTGAACAGTGTGGACGTACACATAAAAGAAATTCTTTCTTAAACCGCGAACATTAGAATACACGACACAAAAATCACTTACTATTTAAAAATACTTACATTCAAAACACAATTCTGAATAAGTCAAACCATGCAGTGAAAATCCAAAATAATTTCTGCAATAAACAAACTATCCTAGATGTTATGCCCATAGGACAGCTTGCATACAAAAAATCAATTTAAATATTGAGCTTAATAAGACAAACTCTCGCGATAACAATGCACAATAATTTTTTTTTTTGACTTGTTTTAATTATTTGTGCGCGCACCTCGACGTCCGGCCTTGATGGGCTTAACATCGACCAATCTTCATTGGAATCTTCACTGAAATCCTTTTCTCCATCACTACTACAATCGTTATTGACAAGTCGTAGAGAGTTGTTTTGCATCTGCACAGAATCAAATGGAGTTAAGGATTTTATGAATTGAGATTGAAGTTCATTGAGTGCATCTGAGGTATACAGCATTGGCAAGTTAAATTCATTAAGTACGTTTGTGATTTTTTCCTGCCGTAAAAACATAAGAAATTGCAGTAAATGAAAAAAAAAATATCTGAAATTGTTGTTTTGGATCGCTTGATCGACATAGTGATTTGTTCTACCGATAGATTACTGAAAAATAAAGTATTTGGTGATATTAAGTCATTTTGGCTCAAACTTGCACTTAGTGACTTTTACCTGTCAACCGACGATGTAAAGAGTAAAATATGTGCCAAGAAGCGTGATAGGCATTGCACTTAAACCTGTTGCTTCCTACTGGTATATTGGATTTGCAGTAGTAGTGGCTTTTAAATGTAACACCCGGAAAGGAAAATTTAATATGAAGACACAAACGAGATATAAAATGTTTTTAATCATACTTAGCTAGGCTTTCGTTCTTATAAATATAATGCCTTTAGTGAAGTTCCAGGTGTTTGCGATTATATAGGTCTGGACACGCTGAAATAACTCTTTCTTAAATTCTGTAAATATCTAGATAGACCCCACTTTTTTAATATAAATTACTCAGTTCACTAATTATTTTCATTGAATAAGTAACCACTCTGTACCTATAAGTACGGTGACCATCCATTCCGTATTTCCTGTGACAGTCCCATATTTTACTTGTCTGTACCCGGTAAATTTATGAAAAACCCCGGACGTACAATTGTCCCGTATTTTAATTTTTTGTCCCGGGTTTGTCCCGTATTTGTATATGCATATTCGAATAACAAAACGTTCGATTTGTTTTTAAATTTTATTTGCATTAATTGTACATATAACTGATTTTATACTTTTGTCCAAAGTTAGTGTCAAAAGAACTGTTAGGCAACTATTGATGAATTTTTCATGGGCTGTAACGAATACTTAAATCAGTGGGATGTATCAAGAAACTTGAAGTTTTTGGTTGGGTAGTCCTCCAAAACGTCCCCACCTGGCTTTTTATAATTTACTTTTTTCCGAGTTCGGCTTGGGCGGGTTCAAATGCTCCAGTTGAAAGGATTTTTTCCATAATAAACAGTATTTGGACAAATGAAAAAACACAGTTAAATGCGAAACACTCGGAGCTATGTTAAAGATAAAATTAAACTATAATTTCTCTCAGAAATTTAAAAAAATATTTAAGACCAAACGAAAAATTAATCAACAAATTTTTGTTCAGCAAAAAATACCAACAATGATTTCTTTGATAAAAAGTGATTGAAGTTTATTTTCATAAACTTTGTTGAAGAATGTTTTCATTCATTGTGCTATGATTTTATATTCGTTTCTATTTGAGTTTTGTTTTTATTTTTTACCAAATAAAAAACTAAAAAAAAATATTTGCAATTTTTTAATTTACTGTAATTCACTGTATCGATAAGACATAATATCATGCATTGTTAGGTGAATCGTTTTATTTTAAACAAAGGGAAAATGGTAAACCGATTTATTGAGACAAATTAAAAAGCAAAAGATATTTTGGCATATTCATGGACAGTTTTTAATCTGTAGCTAAGTGAAAACTGAACAGACCTGCAGTTTAAGCTATTAATAAATCAATTAAAATCTACAAGTATTTTAATAATAAATAAAATGTAAATTGATATCGATACTGACAAAAAATTTAATAAACTAGAAGACGTGGACATAAAAAATGATTTCCAAACTGTGTGAGCAACAAGTTGTTTCGTAAATTTTTGCAAGGGCCTTAGTTTTTCTATGGGCATGTATTTATAATCCATAAAAACATCATCACAATAGACTGAGTGCTCTTCTTCAACTGTGTTCAGCTGTTCATTTGCAGTATATTTTTTTTATAATTAGCATACGCACAAGAGATTATTTAATTCCTTTTTAATGTAGAGCACACTTCGCAGGCATTAGAAAGAATGAGTGGGGAAGGGCAGGAGGTGTCGATTAATTGTTTTTTTAATGCTTGCAGATCAAAATGGCAAGTGAAAATTTAGGTGGGTAAACTATTCAAAATTCGTGTTGTTCGGGAAAAAAAAGAATCCCTATATTTCACGGTACGAAATTGGGCTCAAGGGTAAACTGATGAACATTCCTTGCGAGGCAGGTGTTGCGGGAGAAATTTTTAAGGGGAGGAATGTAACTGGCTACTTCGATTGAACATTTTTTGTAAAAGAAACGACAAAATAAGGAAAGACATAAAACGTTGTGTCGGTTTTCGAGAGGGGCAATTATTTCAGTGACATTTCTATTTCCTATCAATCTTAATGCTCAGAAAACCTAAGCACCTAGCACCATTTCTGGCGGTCTCAGATATATGGTCATTCCACCAGAGGTCGTCGTTGACACACATACCAAGAACTGAGAGCTTTTCGGTTTCTTCGATGAAAGTGCCATTCATGGACAATGGCATGGAGGGAATGTTAAGCTTTAACGACAGAAGACAGCATTGAGTTTTCGAAGCATTAAACCAAAGATAATATAACAAGTAAAGATGTCGCACATAGAACAAATTTCTGTGCTTGAAAATTTCAACCGTCAGATTTTAACTATGGTTCCAAAACATGTATCCAAGAATTAAATTGTTAAGAAACATATTAAAATTCTTCGATGAATGTAACAGAAAAAAAGGGTTGATTTTGATAGATGAATTTATTAAATGGGAGAGTGCGAGCTAGTATTTAAATGTTGATAGCAACAAGGAAAAAAAATACATTTCTCTGCGAGAAGGTATGAATTATGTTTTTTTTCTCAATTATTTCACAGAAACTGATTACGACACATAGCTTAAAATATTAATTTAAATAGAAACAATTTTATATGTGACAAGTATAAGAGCAAAATTGTGTGAAAATGAATTTCAAACTTCAAATTGTCAATAGGTCCAAATCATAATAACGCAGAAACCCTGCGCAACATTTATAAACGTTCTTATCATGAGTGGGAAAGAGAGAGTTATCTATCTTAAATACATTTCTTGAGTGCGAAGGATCGAGATGTAAGTGGAATAGGAACAAATGAAAAGAAAAAGGATCGTTTTGTCATGCGAGTATAGTATTTATTTTCACAACTGGATTTTTTCACACAAGCAGGGTGAGGAGATGACTAGTTTTAAAAAGTCTAATACGACTTGTATTGAACGGTCCAGAAGATGGCTTCAAATCCTTGTTTTCCTTTTAAATAGAAGAGCGGATACTTTCATCCAATTATTCTAACTTAATACCAGCAGTGTCATTGTCATCCATAATTGTGTCTTCCACAAAGCCCTCCTTTATCATTTTCTGAATTATAAGGTCTTCTTCAGATGGTTCCTTAACTTAAATGACGTTTCTAGTTGCTCTCATTGCCTTTTTTGTTATGCGTTGCCCTTTCTTGTAGCAACTTCCATCCCCTGCTAATGTTCCTTAATTTTGTGTGTAACCCTGTTTTAGTAAGAAGCTGTCATGTTTTCTTCTTTGTCTTTCAATGCAGCGTTCTTCCTTTCTATCATCTTAATATCTTTTTTTTGCGCTTGCTAATCTTAATATGCCTTAGAAATACCTCCCAAAAAAGTTCTTTTTCCGATTGCAACCAGTTCTCTCGCTTTTTTTTTATTTTTTTCTATCTTGCCCACCTGGCGTTGCTCGGGTATACCATACATTTTCGAAAAAAACGAACCGGGCGTGGAGCCACATAGTAATCAAAATAGCCTTAGTTGCTTCTTACAAAATAAGCTATCTGCTTGTAAAACAGCCCCAGCGGCACCAATGGGTGAATAAAATGGCCTTAGTTACACCTTATCACATCAGCTATCTGCCTGTGAAAGTCCCGTCAAAATGGGGACGTAAATAACAATTTTTGAAAAAGGTTATCCAGCGCCACCTAGGATTAATTAAAAATAGACTTACTTAATTTTTGCAATATCAATTTTCTAGGTTTGAAAATCCCGTCGAAATCGGTCCATAAATAAGAATTTTCAAAAAAAAACACCACAGAGCTAGTGGGTAATTTGTATAGCCCAAGCCTAGAACATCAGCAATCTGCCAGTGAAAATCCTGTCTAAATCAATGCAGCCGTTCTCGAGATTACCCGGAACCAACATACAAAAAGACAGACAAACCTACAGGCAGATACAATTTTTTTAAATTGTGTTTTTGTTATAAGAACTGTATTTAATTTCATATGCATCTAGTAAAAAGCTGATATTTTGATATTAAAAAAGTGGCAATTAATTTTTATTTATTATTTATTAATTTATTAAAAGAGACAAAATATTTGTTCTTGGTGTACTTATTTGGTAAAATTTAAATTATCATTTTATAATTCACCTTTGAGGGCTAAAAAATATTGATAGCCCACTAGTATAAAATCAATGGAAACATTTTTATTTGCATTTTATTCAACTTGTTTTCGTGCGACATTTGTGATGTCAAAAATGTCATGGTTTGATGTATAATTGTAAAAGATATTTTCTCTAATCTTCAATTTATTTAACTACACCAAGAAATTGTCAATGAATAGCAGCTGTGGTTGCTTAACTAAATAAGATAAAACTGTGGACATAGAAACCTTGCCTTTATACATACGGCTCATTCTGATTAATACTATTACTATACAATGTTCAAACTCTTTTGAATTTTCAATGTGACGCTGTCAATCGGATATAAAGTGTATGTAGAAATGAAATAAATAAAAGCATGTTGTAGAAATATGATAATTCATCGTTTTTTAATTAGAATATTTTAAAGTTCATATTTTCATGAGAAAGATTTTCTGTTTGTAGTTCTATTTGTCAAAGTTCTTAAGTTGAAGTATAATAATGCCAGGAGTTTCTTCTATTGCTAAGATTGTAAAATGTCCATTGTCCAGTATTTCACACGATGATACCTTATGTCGTGGGCAGTATACAGCCAGAGATTTTCATGAAAATATGGTTTTTGTTATAAATGTAAACGACTAAGATACAAAATTAGTAGTATGTGTTTTGAAATACTTTACAGTTCTTACGAAAAATAACATCTTTTGAGGAACAATTAAATCAAGCCAAAGAAATACATTGTGTACATATAGTTGCAATCCCCTATATAATAATAGCCGTTTGTATGCAATGTTTTTTTGGAATCAAATCAAAGGATGCTATGTTTTCAGATTGTACACATAATACATAATTTTAGTTTACAGTGACATCTGCATGCTGAGTTATATATAATAAAAGCATATGTAAATAGTCGGCTGATATATGCCGGATGGTACCTGTTTTTCCGATGTGCATTATAATCATTGTAAATACATACATAATACTCTCATAAGACATCATTTTTTGATTAAGTGTTAGACCGTAATGTGTGGCGCTGAAATCGCCATTTGGGTTAAAATATAAAATAAGACCTAAACACAAAAGTGTATCATATGTATCTAAATGTTCTCGTCTCCACTATTAAGAGCTACGTTAAGGTTTACCCTCAAGATGGCAAGAAGCAAAACGACATCCTTGAGAGTACTATAAAATATAATGTACAATGATATGATTGATATGTTACTTTACAGTGACATCTGCATGCTGAGATAATAAAGCATTGAATAGTAGAGTGCCTGAGAATGTTGACTGATAAACTAAATAGTGAATTTACAATAATACAATCGATGGTAACTTCAAATGCATCAACCAATTTTAATTATCACCAGTTCGATTCTTACGAGGATTACGGGTCTTTTTGTTTCTTAAGGGTCGATGATTGTGATGTCTTAAGTGCTCTCTTAAAAATCAAGTCTAAGTCAACCAGCTTTGACGAGATTCACCCCAGCTTCATTAAAATAATTTTACCGTACATCCTACCCTTTCTAACGCATCTTTTTAACACTGTCTTAACTACTTCTTCTTTTCCTATGTTATGGAAAGAAGCAAAAGTACTGCCACTTGTTAAGAAAAAAGCTACTACTAGTTCACCAGCTGATTATAGGCATCTCGATATTACCGTTTTTGTCCAAGGTAATGGAAAAACTGTTGCATCAACAAATTTCAGCATATCTTCAGGGAAACAATTTAATAAATAGTATTCAATCTGGTTTTCGGGCAAAACATAGTTGTGTTACCTCATTGATTAAGGTAACAGAGGATATAAGGAATGCAATTGATAAGGACTAGGTTACACTCCTAACTTTTCTAGATTTTTCAAAAGCATTTGATACAATCAACCACCAGCTCTTGCTAAATAAGCTGAAATACATGTTTAGTTTTTCTTCATCTGCATGCAAGCTTATATTCTCATATCTTACTGGAAGAGTTCAAGCTGTTTTCGTAAACAACATGACTTCAAATTACAATTATACAAAGAGGTGTTCCACAGGGATCTATTTTGGGCCCCCTGTTGTTTTCCCTTTTTATTAATGATCTACCTACTTGCACAAATAATTCGTCCAAGCACTTATACGCTGATGATTATCAGCTTTATTTAAGTTGCAAACTGGGACTGATCGATGACGGTGTAGATAAAATGAACGATGATCTTGAAAGTGTTACCAAGTGGTCTATGAAAAACGAATTCAAAATAAACCCTTCAAAATCATGCTGTCTTGTAATCTATAAAAATGAACTGGACCTAAGCTATTTTCCTCCAATTCTCTTTGGTAATAGTCAGATAAACTACGTTGAAAGAATTAAAAATCTGGGTGTGTATTTTAACAGAACTCTAAGATGGGATTACCACATTCAACAAATTATCGGAAGAATATATGGAATTCTTAGAAATCTTTCACTCTCGAAACACTTTACACCTCTTGGTACTAAATTATTGCTGGTAAAATCACTACTCGTTCCTATAATAACCTATGGTTGTGAGATTTTTTGCCATCACAGTGCTGAAACTAAGCGTAAACTAATAGTTGCTTATAACAACGTTATAAGGTATGTGTATAGCCTTAAACGGTATGCTCACGTCAGTAGATACTCCAAAACAAAATTGGGATGTACAATCCACACGTACATTAATTACCGAACACTTATTTTCCTGTACAAGCTTATAACAACTAAAGAGCCCTTATATCTATACAACCTCTTGTCCTTTGCAAGATCACCGCGTTCTATTACATTGATACAACCTCGTTTCACATGCCGCATAACTGAAATGCAATTTTTCATCCATGCTATAAGATTGTTTAACTCACTACCACAGAGCATCAGAAGACTAGTTGACACTCGTAACTTTGAGACCGTTTTGTTTAAGTATATGGCTACAAATGAAAACTTATTTCTTTTTTCTTTTTTTTTTTTTTTTATAAATTTAAAAATAATTTTCTGTATTTCTAAAATCATTGCCAGATTCAAATTTAAATTTCTGTAACTTTTTCACTCGAGCAACTTAAAAGATTGTAAAGTCTATTTGTAAGAGATTTGATTTAACTGAATAAATAAAATACAATAAATAAAAATACATTATTTTTTAAAATAAAATACATTATTTTAGAGTGACATCTGCCGGATGGTAGCTTTAATGTTCCGATATGCATATAATAACAGCCGATTTTATGCAATGTTTTTTCGAATCTAATCAAATCAAATTAAATGATGCTATGTTTTCAGATTGTGCACATGCATATTTTAAGAAAAGTCTATGGTTACCAACCTCATTACTGTCAACCAACTTTCAATGCAAGCGATGCGAACCTTATTTTTGCTTTTATTCTTTCAAATGCGTCATGAATCGTCGTTTTCGACGGGTTTTCAGCTATTTAAAATAATAGAAGTGCTACTACTAAGGTCGTTTACTGTCGTGATTTGATACTTTTTTTGTCTTCATTCATAACCATTTTGGACTTGTCAAAATAATAGAAGTATTTGAGGTTTGCCCTCAAGATGGCAAGAAGCAAAACGACATCCTTGAGAGTACTATAAAATATAATGTACAATGATATGATTGATATGTTACTTTACAGTGACATCTGCATGCTGAGATAATAAAGCATTGAATAGTAGAGTGCCTGAGAATGTTGACCCTGATAATCTAAATAGTGAATTTACAATAATACAATCGATGGTAACTTCAAACGCATCAACCAATTTTAATTATCACCAGTTCGATTCTTACGAGGATTACGGGTCTTTTTGTTTCTTAAGGGTCGATGATTTTGATGTCTTAAGTGCTCTCTTAAAAATCAAGTCTAAGTCAACCAGCTTTGACGAGATTCACCCCAGCTTCATTAAAATAATTTTACCGTACATCCTACCCTTTCTAACGCATCTTTTTAACACTGTCTTAACTACTTCTTCTTTTCCTATGTTATGGAAAGAAGCAAAAGTACTGCCACTTGTTAAGAAAAAAGCTACTACTAGTTCACCAGCTGATTATAGGCATCTCGATATTACCTTTTTTGTCCAAAGTAATGGAAAAACTGTTGCATCAACAAATTTCAGCATATCTTCAGAGAAACAATTTAATAAATAGTATTCAATCTGGTTTTCGGGCAAAACATAGTTGTGTTACCTCATTGATTAAGGTAACAGAGGATTAAAGGAATGCAATTGATAAGGACCAGGTTACACTCCTAACTTTTCTAGATTTTTCAAAAGCATTTGATACAATCAACCACCAGCTCTTGCTAAATAAGCTGAAACACATGTTTAGTTTTTCCTCATCTGCATGCAAGCTTATATTCTCATATCTTACTGGAAGAGTTCAAGCTGTTTTCGTAAACAACATGACTTCAAATTACTTGCCTATACAAAGAGGTGTTCCACTCTTCTTTTTATTAATGATCTACCTACTTGCACAAATAATTCGTCCAAACACTTATACGCTGATGATTATCAGCTTTATTTAAGTTGCAAACTGGGACTGATCGATGACGGTGTAGATAAAATGAACGATGATCTTGAAAGAGTTACCAAGTGGTCTATGAAAAACGAATTCAAAATAAATCCTTCAAAATCATGCTGTCTTGTAATCTATAAAAACGAACTTGACCTAAGCTATTTTCCTCCAATTCTCTTTGGTAATAGTCAGATAAACTACGTTGAAAGAATTAAAAATCTGGGTGTGTATTTTAACAGAACTCTAAGATGGGATTACCACATTCAACAAATTATCGGAAGAATATATGGAATTCTTAGAAATCTTTCACTCTCGAAACACTTTACACCTCTTGGTACTAAATTATTGCTGGTAAAATCACTAATCGTTCCTATAATAACTTATGGTTGTGAGATTTTTTGCCATCACAGTGCTGAAACTAAGCGTAAACTAATAGTTGCTTATAACAACGTTATAAGGTATGTGTATAGCCTTAAACGGTATGCTCACGTCAGTAGATACTCCAAAACAAAATTGGGATGTACAATCCACACGTACATTAATTACCGAACACTTATTTTCCTGTACAAGCTTATAACAACTAAAGAGCCCTTATATCTATACAACCTCTTGTCCTTTGCAAGATCACCGCGTTCTATTACATTGATACAACCTCGTTTCACATGCCGCATAACTGAAATGCAATTTTTCATCCATGCTATAAGATTGTTTAACTCAATACCACAGAGCATCAGAAGACTAGTTGACACACGTAACTTTGAGACCGTTTTGTTTAAGTATATGGCTACAAATGAAAACTAATTTCTTTTTTTTTTTTTTTTTTTTTTATAAATTTAATTAAAAATAATTTTCTGTATTTCTAAAATCATTGCCAGATTCAATTTTTTTTTTTTTTTTTTTTTTATAATTAACGCGCGCACAAGGGATTATGTGTTTCCCTTTTAATGTAGAACACACTGCGCGGGCATTACGAAGAAAGGGAGGGGAGAGATAGGAGGTGCCGATTAACATTGGTTTTGAATGTTTGCAGATCAAAATGGCAAGGGAAAATCCCGCCGGGTAAACTATTCCAAATTCGTGTCGTTCGGCTAAAAAAAGAATCCCTATATTTCACGGTACGTCCGAAATTGGGCTCATGGGTGAACTGATGGGCATTCCTTGCGAGACGAGTATTACGGGAGAAACTTTTAAGGGGAGGAATGCAACTGGCTACTTCGAGTGAACATTTTTTGTAAAAGAAACGATAAAATAAGGAAAGACATGAAACATTGCGTCGGTGTACGAGTGGGGCAATTGTTTCAGCGGCAGTTCTATTTCCTATCAATCTTAGGGCTCGATTTTGTATTCTATCAAGCAGGTGAAGCGATGTTTGCGAAGCACCTGCCCAGAGGTGGGAGTTATACTCGAGTTTAGGGCGTATAAACGCTTTATAAATTGTAGCCAGATCAGATGGGGAAAAATACTTCTTACACCGATACAGAAAACCTAAGCACTTTGCAGCATTCTTAGCGATCTCAAATATATGGTCGTTCCAACGGAGGTTGTCGTTGACACACATACCGAGTACTGAGAGCTTTTCGGTTTCTTCGATGTAAGTGCCATTCATGGACAATGGCATTGGGGGAATGTTAAGCTTTAACGACAGAAGACAGCATTGAGTTTTCGAAGCATTAAACTCCACACGATTTCTATTACCCCATTTGACAATGCTGTATAAATCGGAGTTTAATGAGCTTGACATACGGCACCGTTGCAATTGTACGTCCGAAGGCGAAGGACGTGAATTATCGAACGAATATGAAAAGCTGAGGGTAGAGTCGTCAGCAAAACAGTTAAGTGGATTAGAAGTAACAGACAGAAGATCATTTATAAAAATGAGGAAAAGAGTCGGAGACAGAACAGAGCCCTGGGGCACACCAGCATTTATTTTATGGGAATCAGACTTGAATCCGTCCAATACAACTTGTATTGAACGGTCCAGGAGATAGCTTCTAATCCAACGAACAAGAGTATTATCGATCCCAAAAGCACGCATTTTCGATAGGAGAGCTTCATGCCAAACTCTATCAAATGCCTTAGAGATATCAAGAGCAATAATCTTACTTTCACCAAAGCGATGTAAAGATTTGTTCCACTGTTCGGTGAGATATGCCATCAGATCACCAGTGGAACGGTTGCTGCGGAAGCCATACTGACGGTCATGGAGAAGCTTACGATCTTCGAGATATTCCTTAAGCTGACGGTTAATCAGTGTTTCCATGACCTTAGAAAGAAGGGATGTCAGTGCTATGGGTCGGTAGGAGGAGGGGGAGGATGGGTCACCTTTCTTAGGGACAGGCTGGACAAATGCTGTTTTCCATCTTCTAGGAAAGATTCCAGAAGAATAGGAGCGATGGAAAAGCTTACGCAGTGGCTTTGCCAGTGTGGAAGAACACCTCTTCAGAAGAATCGGGGTATACCATCCGGGCCAGCGGATTTGTGTATATCGAGATCTTTGAGAACTCTTGCTACTGTACGAGTGCGGAAAAAAATGTGTCCCAGGGAAAAATTTTCATTCTCAAGTACAGGAGGGGCAACGTTGCTTTGAGGCAGCGTGGAGCTGGCAGCGAAATGGGCGGCGAGCAAGTTTGCCTTCTCTGAAGAGTAAACAATTGGTTTGTTATTGTCGATGAGCGTTGGAACCGAAGATGTCGAGGAGTTTTTTATATTTTTTACAAATGACCAAAAATTTTTACTGCCTTTGGGACACTGCAGAATTTTTTGCCGTAATTTTTGGTCATGCAAAAATTTGGTTCTTTCTATAACGGAGTTGCATGAGTTCCTTGCTTGTTTGTGCTTTTTCTGATTTTCCTCTGTAGGGTTGGCTTTGTAAGATCGGAAACTTACTTCTTTGAGCCTGATAGCTTCTTTACACTCAGAATTAAACCAAGACTTTTCTTTAGGTTTGATGCTTTTTACTCTATTAGGAATAAAAGCACGCATCCCTAGAAGAATCACATTTGTGATCATTTGAGCACTGGCATCAATGTCACTATCGAGGAAGCATAGTGACCAGTTAAAGTTTCGGAAAAAGAAATTCAGGCCGTCCCAGTTGGCTTTCTCGTATTGCCAAACGGTCCTGGTGGGAAGTTTTTCTTTAACTGGATGGGTGGGGGATGAGAAATTAGCTGAAATGATACAATGGTCTGAAGTGCCAAATGGAGAAGTTACACTAATGGTATAATTTAAATTTCTGTAACTTTTTCACTCGAGCAACTAAAAAGATTGTAAAGTCTATTTGTAAGAGATTTGATTTAACTGAATAAATAAAATACAATAAATAAAAATACATTATTTTTTTAAATAAAATACATTATTTTAGAGTGACATCTGCCGGATGGTAGCTTTAATTTTCCGATATGCATATAATAACAGCCGATTTTATGCAATGTTTTTTTGAATCTAATCAAATCAAATTAAATGATGCTATGTTTTCAGATTGTGCACATGCATATTTTAAGAAAAGTCTATGGTTACCAACCTCATTACTGTCAACCAACTTTCAATGCAAGCGATGCGAACCTTATTTTTGCTTTTATTCTTTCAAATGCGTCATGAATCGTCGTTTTCGATAGGTTTTCAGCTATTTAAAATAATAGAAGTGCTACTACTAAGGTCTTTTACTGTCGTGATTTGATACATTTTTTGTCTTCATTCTTAACCATTTTGGACTTGTCAAAATAATAGAAGTATTTGAGGTTTGCCCTCAAGATGCAAGAAGCAAAACGACATCCTTGAGAGTACTATAAAATATAATGTACAATGATATGATTGATATGTTACTTTACAGTGACATCTGCATGCTGAGATAATAAAGCATTGAATAGTAGAGTGCCTGAGAATGTTGACCCTGATAAACTAAATAGTGAATTTACAATAATACAATCGATGGTAACTTCAAATGCATCAACCAATTTTAATTATCACCAGTTCGATTCTTACGAGGATTACGGGTCTTTTTGTTTCTTAAGGGTCGATGATTGTGATGTCTTAAGTGCTCTCTTAAAAATCAAGTCTAAGTCAACCAGCTTTGACGAGATTCACCCCAGCTTCATTAAAATAATTTTACCGTACATCCTACCCTTTCTAACGCATCTTTTTAACACTGTCTTAACTACTTCTTCTTTTCCTATGTTATGGAAAGAAGCAAAAGTACTGCCACTTGTTAAGAAAAAAGCTACTACTAGTTCACCAGCTGATTATAGGCATCTCGATATTACCTTTTTTGTCCAAAGTAATGGAAAAACTGTTGCATCAACAAATTTCAGCATATCTTCAGAGAAACAATTTAATAAATAGTATTCAATCTGGTTTTCGGGCAAAACATAGTTGTGTTACCTCATTGATTAAGGTAACAGAGGATAAAAGGAATGCAATTGATAAGGACCAGGTTACACTCCTAACTTTTCTAGATTTTTCAAAAGCATTTGATACAATCAACCACCAGCTCTTGCTAAATAAGCTGAAACACATGTTTAGTTTTTCCTCATCTGCATGCAAGCTTATATTCTCATATCTTACTGGAAGAGTTCAAGCTGTTTTCGTAAACAACATGACTTCAAATTACTTGCCTATACAAAGAGGTGTTCCACAGGGATCTATTTTGGGCCCCCTTTTTATTAATGATCTACCTACTTGCACAAATAATTCGTCCAAACACTTATACGCTGATGATTATCAGCTTTATTTAAGTTGAAAACTGGGACTGATCGATGACGGTGTAGATAAAATGAATGTGTTACCAAGTGGTCTATGAAAAACGAATTCAAAATAAATCCTTCAAAATCATGCTGTCTTGTAATCTATAAAAACGAACTTGACCTAAGCTATGTTCCTCCAATTCTCTTTGGTAATAGTCAGATAAACTACGTTGAAAGAATTAAAAATCTGGGTGTGTATTTTAACAGAACTCTAAGATGGGATTACCACATTCAACAAATTATCGGAAGAATATATGGAATTCTTAGAAATCTTTCACTCTCGAAACACTTTACACCTCTTGGTACTAAATTATTGCTGGTAAAATCACTAATCGTTCCTATAATAACTTATGGTTGTGAGATTTTTTGCCATCACAGTGCTGAAACTAAGCGTAAACTAATAGTTGCTTATAACAACGTTATAAGGTACGTGTATAGCCTTAAACGGTATGCTCACGTCAGTAGATACTCCAAAACAAAATTGGGATGTACAATCCACACGTACATTAATTACCGAACACTTATTTTCCTGTACAAGCTTATAACAACTAAAGAGCCCTTATATCTATACAACCTCTTGTCCTTTGCAAGATCACCGCATTCTATTACATTGATACAACCTCGTTTCACATGCCGCATAACTGAAATGCAATTTTTCATCCATGCTATAAGATTGTTTAACTCACTACCACAGAGCATCAGAAGACTAGTTGACACACGTAACTTTGAGACCGTTTTGTTTAAGTATATGGCTACAAATGAAAACTAATTTTTTTTTTTTTTTTTTTTTTATAAATTTAATTAAAAATAATTTTCTGTATTTCTAAAATCATTGCCAGATTCAATTTTAAATTTCTGTAACTTTTTCACTCGAGCAACTAAAAAGATTTTAAAGTCTATTTGTAAGAGATTTGATTTAACTGAATAAATAAAATACAATAAATAAAAATACATTATTTTTTAAAATAAAATACATTATTTTAGAGTGACATCTGCCGGATGGTAGCTTTAATTTTCCGATATGCATATAATAACAGCCGATTTTATGCAATGTTTTTTCGAATCTAATCAAATCAAATTAAATGATGCTATGTTTTCAGATTGTGCACATGCATATTTTAAGAAAAGTCTATGGTTACCAACCTCATTACTGTCAACCAACTTTCAATGCAAGCGATGCGAACCTTATTTTTGCTTTTATTCTTTCAAATGCGTCATGAATCGTCGTTTTCGATGGGTTTTCAGCTATTTAAAATAATAGAAGTACTACTACTTAGGTCTTTTTTTGTCGTGATTTGATACTTTTTTTGTCTTCATTCTTAACCATTTTGGACTTGTCAAAATAATAGAAGTATTTGCAGATATCTAGCTAAGAGCAAAATGTATGTACTATATTTTCAAAAAAAGACTTCTTTTTTATTTTTTTTATTTATTTTCAATTAATTCTATTTACTATTGTGATAAAATATTTATTTAGTCATGGATTTAGGTAGGAGAAACCTACACAGAATTGCAAAACTTTATTGGTTGCTCTGCTTTGATTAAACGAAATGCATTAAAGTTTACTTTCCAACCCGAAATCCGAGCAACTCTGCTTCTTTGACGAAACAAGAAATAAAATGGCTGGCCAGATATCCGGTACAAGACCCAATTTTGTCAGCCGTTGACCTTAAACCGGAATTTCTATTAGAGAGAAGCATTGAAATGGATTGTAAACATTTGCAAAAAAAAAGCACCTGCCACCTCGCGCCAGAGTGTGTTCTAAAATGTACACGAAAAAGTGTGTACACTCTCTTATTTCGATTGCGTAAGGGTGTTTCGGGGCAAGAGATGTTCCACGAAATATAATTTAGTTTGTTGAAATTTAATTTTTAAAATTCAATGTAGTTGGTAATTTAAGTTGTAGTACCCCAGAAAATTGAATAAATAAAAAAATGCGCTCTTTACCACGTTATAAAAGACTCAACCACTTTATTGCCATATCAAAAGAATAGTAATAATTCAACAGGTGTATAAAAACTTTACACCTCGGTGTTCAAAGTTACATGAATGTCAGCTGTGAAGTAATTATGTATTTCAAAGGTTATCGACCTATCTCAGTTCTTGCAGACTGGAAGCATAATTCTTATTTTAACGTATACATTAGACTAATATTTGTATGTAGTTGTTATTCTATGTTTTGTAAGATGAAATAGATACATTAAATTGAATACAGTTTGTGTTTCTGACTACCAACAAATATAGATATTAATAAATTAATAAGGAAATAGAGCTATGTTTAATATAATGAAAGAGAAAGAGAGAGCCTACAAATTAAGTCTGCACATTTGACAGTTTGTGATTATATTTTAGCGTGTTGATTTCATGTTGTGGTTTAGTTTAGTGAAATAAAATTATATTTTATGGAAATTAGTTTAATTATTTAATATTTATGCTCCTTAAACGAAGGAAGAATTTATTTGACTAGCTGCTGAGAATGTAACTCCTTGTTGGAGCTAGTGTTTTAACCATCTCAGCATCTTAGTCCAATGAATATTTTCCCGTCTTCATCTTGTCAAATGTGCATGGACAAATAACCTAAATTGTTTTTCATAATTAGTGTTTTATGGAGTGAAAACAATAATAAGTTAAATACAAAAAATAATAATTTAAAAAAGTGGTTGAATAAAAAATATTTATATTATGTTTTGAAGCAACATGCTCCCGCCCGAAGTGGTTGGATAATTTTTGCCTCATGGTAATGTGTTGTTGTTGTTTTCTTGGATTGCCTTGACGTTCAACTTATTTTCTTCTGATTAGCCCTTTGACGTCTGGATTTTGCCCTTGTTTATGTGGCTTGGATTCACCTCAATGCAATTGATCATCATCGGTTTTTTTATCATGAAAATTGAAAAAACAAAACAAGGTTAGTTTATATTTCAAAACAATGATAATTATAATTTAATATAGTTATCTGTTTTACTTGACGGATACTATCCAGTTGATTAGAGCTAGGATTTCAGTTGACGCTTGGGGTTAAATTGAGAAGGGTGTTGTAGAGTGTTTACGATATGGGCATTATGACATGGTATTATGATTTGGGTTTTTAGAATTTCATTATTTTCATTAAATGTTCATGAGTTTTTTTTTTTTTTTTTTTTTTTTTTTTTTAGGAAAGTTTGCTTAATAATTCACTTCGTGCTAAGAAAAGTTCATAAGTATTATTGTTTATTTTTAATATAATATATTTAATTCGACGGATTTGTAACCGGTAAAGGGGATAGTTTTGTTATAGGTCGTTTGAACATAGACCGTTCGGTTTTAATAGTCGCTACGCGCGTTAGACCATCATTTCCGGGGTGCAATTCGAGCACACGAGCGAGTGACCATAATGACGGTGGCAAATTGTCGTCTTTAACTATGACAATATCTCCAATATTAATGTTTGGTTTCTGTTGTAGCCACTTTGGTCGTTGTTGGAGCAAGTGGAGATAGCTCGTGCTCCAGTGCTTCCAAAAATCTTGTGTAATTTTTTGAATGTATTTATATTTATCCAAGTTGTTTCTGATTTTCCCTGAATAGTTTCTTTCAGGTATTACGTTTAGTGGGCCTCCTATAAGGAAGTGCCCAGGTGTCAAAACAGTAAGATCATTTGGATCAGATGACATTGGACAAAGAGGCCGTGAATTGAGACATGCCTCTATTTGAGTTAATAGAGTTGCGTATTGTTCAAATGTCAGTTTTGCATTACCCATCGTTCTTTTTAGATGGTGTTTCAGGGATTTGACACCTGCCTCCAACAACCCACTAAAGTCAGGAGATAGTGGAGGATTAAAATGCCAAGTAGTATTGAGTGAAGCCAGAGTTTTTGAGACAGTGGATGTCCATTCAGCGGTTATAAACTTGCTATCTCTTTTAAGGTCATTGTTTGCACCCTGGAAATTGGTTCCACAATCACTAAATAAGTTGGTGCATATTCCTCGCCTGGCTACAAATCTTCTGTTAGCGGCAATAAATGCTGCTGCGGTTAAATCACTTACTAACTCTAGATGGATTGCCTTTGTAGATAGGCAAATGAAGACGGCAATATACCCTTTCGTGAATTTGTTGCACCTCTTCTCCCACATTTTAACCTCGACAGGTCCGGCATAGTCGACACCAGTATTTGTGAAGGGTCTTGTGATTGTAACACGTTCAGTATAAGGCTTCCCATAAGCTGAGTTTGCATTTTAGCATTGTGCCTATGGCATCTTACACCTTTGTGTATGGTGGATTTTACTAATCTTTTAATGTTAGTAATCCAATAATAATTTTGAATATCTGCAATCATAAATTGTTGTCCTCCATGTAGACTACGTTGATGAGCATCACATGCAATCAGTCTAGAGAAATGATGTTGATCCCTTAAAATGATTGGATGACGCTGTCTGTAAGGAAGATAAGAGTTTTGAAGTCGGCCTCCAACACGTAAAATGCTGTCGGTATCAAGAAAAGGAGTCAAATTCAAAATTCCACTACCTTTCGGTACAGACCTTGATTCTTTTAAGGCCCTTATTTCTTTTGAAAATAGTTCATTCTGTACTAGTTTGATAATTTTGCTGCGAGATGACTTTAGTTCCTCAATTGTGAGTGGATGCTTGTTTAATCCTTTAATTTTGCCTCGAAAAACATTTAGTTCCTCATTTGTGAGTAGATGGTTGTTTGATTCTATTTGCAATTTTAGATTTATTATTAACTTGAGATTGTTTATATATCGTTGCCATATTGCAACACTTTGAATTAATCTTCTTAAATCAGAAATCCTGTTTAAAAAGTCGTTGTCTGTTGCAACGCAATAGGCTGCAATAGATGAGAAGTGTGATATCGTTATTAGGTTGTTATTGTAGAATGAAGGTGTATCGATTCTTGTTTGCTTTTTTGTTTCTTGTTGTGTCTCAATTGTACCTTCCGATGAATAATCTTGTGGATTGAAGTTTTTAAGAAAACTTGGTCCCCTCCACCACATATCATTGTTGATGAGATCTTCAGGTGTTGATCCTCGTGATCCTAAATCTGCAGGATTATATTTTGTACCTACGTGATGCCAGGAATTAATGTTTGTCAGGGATTGAATTTCACTTATGCGATTAGCAACGAAGGTTGTGCGTATGGATGGACTTCCTCTAATCCAAACAAGGGAAATGAAATGAAATGTCGTCTTCAGCCATCCAAATTTTTCGATACATTTTGCTTATGTCTGCAACTAACGCAATTTTGAATCTTCTCCATTTAGCTACTAGGTCAATTATATCTTGTTGTAGCCGTGGGCCCACCATCATTAAGTGAAACACCATCTGATGTCTTGCAAGATCCATCGAAAACTACCCGTAGTTTGGTGGTAGTGCTCGACTCCTTCATAACAGCATGATGTGGAAGATAATAATGATGACTCGGAGTTCGTTCATCATCAATTTGTACTTCCTTCATATGACCCAAGGTAAGGTACTCATTCATACACTGTACATAAAGTTCTTTGAAGTTGTCATTTGATTTCATACGTTTTTCAATTTGTAGAAACCTTGCCATTGCAGCACGTTTGGAATTCTCTAACCATGGCCTTTTGTTATTTTTAAATGGAAGGCGTACCTCGTATCTCCCATCTGATCTCCTCTTGGAATTACTTATGAAATCTTGTTCGCAGATTTTCTCCTCCTCTGTAAGTCTTCTGTGATCAAGATTTTCTTCGATCTCCCAAAACTTGGTCAGTTGGAAATCCAGTTGGGTATGATTGCTCTGTATGGTGATTGGATTTTTTTTTAAATGGATATTTCCGGTTAAAATCCAGCCTAACTCGGTCAGCTGAGCTACAGGTGTTCCTGTGTTTCCCTTGACAACACCATCCAAGATGATTATCGAATATACATCGGCACCTATCAACATATGAATTTTTCCTGGAATGTTGTACGTTGGATCTACTAACAAAAGATTTGATACGTGATTGAAATCAATGGCGTTGTTGAGTTGTTAAATACAAGCGCCCTAACATCCACACAAAATTCAGAATTATTTAGAGAGAAAAGCGTTAAACTGACTTCATATTTTGAAGTGCCAGTTTCTGTATTCCCTAGTCCTTTGACCATCGCATGAGTTCTTCGTTTTTTAAGTTTTAAAACCTGAGCTGCATCTTCAGTAATGAATGTCGCTTGGGAACCTGGGTCTATAAGGGCCCTTAAGATGAGTTGAGTTCCATTTGGTTTGAAAACTTTAACAAGTGCAGTAGCTTATAAGAACAGAGATTGTATTTGATTCAAATGAGTGTTATAATTGATTGGTTGTGCATACGAACAATGTGGTTGAGTTTCATTAAGAGACTCTTGAGTACTTTCACTATTGTGTTGAACAAAATGGGTTTGTGTATTTTGTTTTGACTGTGGTGCATTTGATTGGAATGTGTTTGAATATTTGTTTGGTTGATATAAATTTTGGGATTCAATATGCAATAAGGTATGATGCTTGAGTCCACACTTATAGCATCAATTCGTGCTATTGCACGCTGAGGCATGATGATTATACCTCAAAAAATTTGAGAAAATCGAATTTTTCTTTGCAACTTCAGTACGGGTCTTAACCTCCATTTTAAGAATTTTTTTGCAATGACGAGTGCTATGAGGCAATTTGCAAATACGACAAAGAAATTTTGTATTTGTATTTTCTGGTTGTGTGTGATGGGATAGTTGAACGCTTTTGCGAAATGATATTGTTGGTGCAAAGTTTTTTGAACTTTCATTCATATCCAAAATATTTTCAAGTGAATTAAACCTACCTTCTATAAAGGATAGAAAGGTTTTCCAGTCAGGCAGACTTTTTGTTGCACCCAGTTTGTTTTCCCAATCTTTTTGGGTTTGGTATGGTAGTTTTTGAAATATAATAAAAATTAAAATGGCATCCCACACATCTACAGGAATTCCCAAGTTAGCCAGGGCATGAACACATTCGACACTTTTGTCGTGCAGCGATTTTAGAGCGGTTGCAGATTCAACGTTTAACTTTTTTTGTTCCAAAAGATTCTTAATTTGGGTATTGACAAGCTTACGTTTATTTTGAAACCTTTCAGTGATAATCTGCCAAGCAGACTCATAACTTTTGGTTTCAATGGGAAGATGTTGTATGAGACGAGCAGCATCACCCGTTAACGATGTTTTTAGATATTGTAACTTTTGAATGTCGGAAAGATCTTCATTTTTATTAATCAAATTATCGAAAAGATTGTAAAATTCGATCCGATCTTCAAAATTACCCGAAAAAGGTTCAATTTTAATACGTGATAAGCGCACATCGGAATGACCAGATTTTGAATTATTCAAACTACTATTATTCAAGACACTAGCATCCATTGAGTTCGTATTTTATTTTACTTTAAAATTGTCAATGTCATCATTTATTACACCAATATGTTTGTAATAAATAAATTTAATTTTTAAAAATATTTCATCGTTGATGTATGTTTCTTTTGAAGCATCAGACGTACTAGCTACGATAACCGCGTTGTCTTTTTTAGCCCGTGAAAAAGAGTCCTCTACATCTTTCAATACACGCGTTCACGTACCCCTTTGATTTTCGCGACGCGGCATCTT
>OZ020507.1:135042127-135272127 GCA_963971375.1 Platycheirus rosarum
AATAATAATAATAATAATAATAATAATAATAATAATAATAATAATAATGATAATAATAATAATAATAATAATAATAATAATAATAATAATAATAATAATAATAATAATAATAATAATAATAATATTAATAATAATAATAATAATAATAATAATAATAATAATAATAATAATAATAATAATAATAATAATAATAATAATAATAATATTTTTTTCTGCTTTATAAAGAGTTTTGCTTGCATAGGCAATTGGTCTATCGTCGAAATTATATAAAACAGCTCCTAGAGCGAAACCTGAGGCATCCGTTCGTAGGATGAATTCCTCGTTAAAATTGGGGAGTTGTAGGATTTAAGGACTTGTAAGGATTTCTTTAAGCAACTCAAAAGATTTTTCGCAATCTTTATTAAAATAAAATTCGACATCTTTTTTCAGTAATCGGTTTAATGGGATGAAAATGGTAGCGAAATTAGGGATAAATTTACGATAGTAGTTGGCAAATGCAACGACACTTCTTACTTCATTGGCGTTGGTGGGTGCTGGGTAATTTTTCATTGCGGCAGATTTAGTGGGATCGGGTAGGATGCCATTATCGGAAATTACATGTCCTAGGTATAATACTTTCTTCTGCTATTGGCATCCAACTCCATTTAGTAGTATCCCTGGTTTAAATCTATAGATGAGAAGTAAGTTGCCTGTTATGTTGGGTAGTGTAAATTTATCATTTTCAATTCGCTCGTTCACGTGACGATAATCGATCACCATACGAAATTTCTGTAGACCGGTAACAGGATCTTTCTTTTTAGGTACGATCAATATTGGATAGTTCCAAGGAGAAATAGATGGTTCTATAATGAAATTTTTTTAACATGAATTTGAAAATCCCTTTTGAGTGAGATATTTGCTTTCCCAATATGTGTAAATGTGAGTTTGTTACAATCAACGTGAAAGATTTTTTGGTATTTGGTACATGTTGCTTCAATTTCTGTTTTTTCTTCACTATATAATGTGTCAAAATTTATTTCGTTTATTACCTCATTAACTTGAGAGTTTATTGATTTATATGTCGGGTTGTAACGTAAAATGTAGTAATCTGAAGCTGGTGAGGTTAATGGTTTGGCCCATTTTAGAGTTACTTCTGTATCCCGTGCATTTAAATTTTTTATTACTGTTAATGGTAATAGATAATAACCAATAGGTTGCTTCGCATCTTGGGGCTTATGAGAAGGTATTTATATTTTCATATGGGCAGATGAATATTGGTACTTCCCATTTGACGTGTATCATTATTTCTAGAAGAATTACCTCCATTGTTCCTCATTAAAATGATTCTGATTATTATTTTATATATTTCTACTAGGAAGGTTTCAATTTGTTTTAAACGTTGATAATTTTGCAGTGAATGGTTTCTGTTTTGCGTTTGGGAAAACGCTTAATTGTAATTATTATTATTTCTTGTAAGATTAGGAGAGTAGTTATTACTATTATTATTGGGGGCGTAGTTCTTACTACGAAAATAATTTTGTCTGGGGAAAGTTTGATTGGGATTGGTAACATTGTTATAATTCGATCAGGAGGAATTACGAAAATATGCTTAACACTGGCTTCGGTTTTGTGGTTGGTAATATCTTAGGATATGCGCGTACCGAATGGTTCCTTTCACAGAGGTACAGCTTTGGTCCAACTCTAGTAAATGCTGTATAGAACCTTGAAGATTTGCGTGTCTGGTGTTGTCTAGAACGATTTTTAACCATTTACTTCCTTCTAAAGAAAAGCTACGCCTCGTCTATCATTTGTTTTGGTAAGTGTGGCTCTTGATTCCCCACCATAAAAAGATACTTCTAGTTCGGTCGTCATTGCTACAAGTGTTTTTAAACGTTGATAATTTTGCAGTGAATGGTTTCTGTTTTGCGTTTGGGAAAACGCTTAATTGTAATTATTACTATTTCTTGTAAGATTAGAAGAGTAGTTATTACTATTATTATTGGGGGCGTAGTTCTTACTACGAAAATAATTTTGTCTGGGGAAAGTTTGATTGGGATTGGTAACATTGTTATAATTCGATCAGGAGGAATTACGAAAATATGCTTAACACTGGCTTCGGTTTTGTGGTTGGTAATATCTTAGGATATGCGCGTACCGAATGGTTCCTTTCACAGGGGTACAGCTTTGGTCCAACTCTAGTAAATGCTGTATAGAACCTTGAAGATTTGCGTGTCTGGTGTTGTCTAGAATGATTTTTAACCATTTACTTCCTTCTAAAGAAAAGCTACGCCTCGTCTATCATTTGTTTTGGTAAGTGTGGCTCTTGATTCCCCACCATAAAAAGATACTTCTAGTTCGGTCGTCATTGCTACAAGTGTTTCGATTTCTTTTGTTAATACCTGCTACGGGCGGTTTCCCTGATTAGTTCAATTAAGTTTGGACTGAATGGTTTCTATAGTTTATTTTGGTCCACATCTTTCTACTAATTTTTTTTTCAATGCTACGAAATTTTCTAGTTTTTATGTTTTTATTTTCCTTATCTGAATTATCATTAACTATTGCATCACTATTTCCCTTTTCTAAAATGTCTTCAACTATGGTTTCTGAGATTTTTTTCAAATTTGTATGTTGAGTTATATCTATTATTATATTCTTCGTAAAAAGAACTCCACAGATTATCTACTTCTTCTATCTTTTTTTTTATTCCTTCTGCTTTTCTTTTTCTATTAGGGGATTTTTTTAAATTGTCATTAAAATTCTTGAGTGAACCTAAAGCTTTAATAACTTTGGAAAAAATCATTTGAAAATCCAATTTTGGTTTTTATATACATTAATTAAATTAAATCTTATACCCAAATTCGTCTATTGATTACATTTGGTTTTATAATTTCTTTTTTAATTGTTTTATTAAATTTACTGAGGATTACGTCCCTAACATGTTTGGCAAGGAAAATAACTAAAGTTATAATTATGATGGAAACTACATCTTTTCCATACTCGTATTTATCATTTGTCTTATTAGTTTGAGGACCGTTATTATTAACGATGATCTCTTCTACTTTACACTGTAATTTACCCATTAATAAGAAAAAATTTTTTATTGAAAATGGAAAAAATAAAAATTTAATATTTGTTCTTGCTGACTTTTTGGGCTCTTATTACTACTGATAAGAAAAGCTTATGGAATTCTTGCTCCTCGGTTTTCTTTTGTTTTCGTTTGGCTGCTTTGCTGGAACGGATTGCAATCTTCACTTGCTGCACCTGTCGCAAGTATTTTTGCCTGACGTTGCTGTGTTGGCCACGTATGTCTGCCAACCGGTACAATTCAACTAGGTGTTTCTTGAGCTGCATCCTCTTTATATAGTCCTCTAGAATAGTATTTCGCTTTAAATACTCTGCGATAGTTAGGGGTTTAGAAACTACTCTGATCCGTTCGGTCTCTTTGGGCTCTGTTGGTTCTATTAATAGGGCCTGGGCTTTTTTAATTAAATTGCCTGCTAGAGTCAGTTGGGTTCGCCGGGACAACTAATGATTAATTCGGTTATTTTTGTCTACCTGGAGATCTAATTGACTTTTTATTGGGGCTTCGCTTGATTTCTTCTTGCACTACTAAAATTCATAATTCATAAGCCAGCGACCCCTGAAAATATTCCTCATTCGTATACAAAAAATACTCTTGCACTAAATGTGTCAAAAATATTTTTGTTTATCTTTTATTTCTCTTAAAGCTGTTCACAGAAGGTGCCGGTCAAATTATGTGAGTATCTGAAGGTGCACAGAGTGCGCCAATGGAAATATGAATACTCATTATGAGTCAGCTATGTTATAGTTAGCCGGCGGCGGAACAAAGTAAATGCAGTGCATGGGATGGTGGGTAAATTGAGTATCAAGTTTCGAAGAAGGTTGAATACTTAATTGACTGATTTGTAATGACAATTTGTTAATGCTGAGGGAAAATGTTACTAAGCAAAACAGAGTTTTCAACGTTGGTGAAAAAGTATTACTAAGGACGAATAGAAGGTTAGGCAATGAACTAATTCTCCTATTCGCTAAGGAGAAAGTGGTGGCTGATTTATGTACGACAGTTCTTATTAAAGGGAGGATCTTTCGTAAATACAACCTCAGACAGATTATTGTTCAAGTAATTTTGTTTACTCAATATTTAATAAAAAAAAATGTTTTAAAGAAACTAGCTTCCTTTTTGAATCCTTCTCTTTTTATTGATGACGGCTGTGACAGCTAAATTAAAAGACTATTAAGGTTCTAACTAAATCCAATAGAAGCCACAATAGAAGAAGGGGATGCAATTTTCGGGGACGTCTTTGGCTACTTAAAGTGCCTTACACATTGGCAGTAAACTGCGAATTGTGAACAGCGAATGGTCGCAAATTTTGACATTCTTTTCATATGATCTTTTATTTGGTCACAGGTGGCTACGCATTACATTTTTTATTTGTCAGCAGTAGTCAGTGCACTCTTATGGGCTATAACTATTTTAAAAAGAGAAAATGTTTAAATGTGGACCCACTTAATAATGCTCGTAACAAGAAAGGAGATTTTTTTACGCTGATAAATCAACTCGAAAAATATCCTGGAAGGTTTCTACAGTACGTACTTCCGGATATTTAAAGAAAAATTCTATTTAATTTTTGAGCTGATTAAATCGGATCTAAAAATCAAAACCATTATCATTTAGGAATGATTTGGTATCTCCAAAAGAGAAGTTGGTCGTTACTTTGAGGTTTGTAAGATTTCATATACATATGAACATATGTTGTCGTACATAATGCTGAGAAACATAAATTTACTTTACCGCAAAATTTCTGTTTCTTACTATTGGCAGAAGTTTTATCGATTTGGCGTTCAGATTCAGGATAGGAGTATCAACAATAAGATTGGTAATTAACCAGACTAAAGATGCAAATATTCTGATGCGTTTAAAAACTGCAATTCGAATTGAAAACCAAATCGGATTGGTTACAAATTTCAAATGAAGTTCTTACCTATTGGAATTTTCCAAATTGCTTAGCCGCCATAGATTTAAAACATGTATTGACATTTGCTCTTAAGAAGAGCGGCAGCCTGTTCCTTAATTACAAGAAAAGTTTCTCGTATAATTTCATGGCGGCTGTAGATGCATGTGATCGTTTTATAATGGTCGATATTGGTGCGTGCGGCAGCGCTGCTACGGTTATTTCATGTTCACCTTGCCAGAAGATGCACCACTTCCTGGAGCTTCTATCAAAACTCCGTTTGTGATAATCGACGATGAAGGTTTTGCATTAAAACCAACAATTCTTCGACCTTATTCAGGACACAAACTCTCATTAAAAGAAAGAATTTTTGGCATCATGGCTCACACGTAGAGAATTAATTAACTGTAATTTTTTCAGATGTACTAGAACATTTATTATCGACGGATAGAATTATGTTGAATACTTCCCATGATGTAAATTCTTAGAAAACAAAACTATTACATTCGACTGGGTCTTGCCTCAGTTCATCGTTAGTGTTAAATTAACAAGTTGCTTTAAAGAGGAAACTATGGAAACAAAAAAAATTGTTAAAATTATTTGCAATGTCTTTAGGATTAGAAATAGATTCATCCCCAACCTGTATTCTTTGAATCGCAGCATCTTTTGTTTTTTTATTTAACAGACAGTTAATAATTTTCCATTCTTCTTTAATGTTGCCACGACAAGAAATATTTTTTTTAGAATAATATGTATTTTTATTAGTTTCAACTTACCAAGTTTTTCAAATACGCATAATAATCTTTTAAGTTTACATTATTAGGATGAAGCTGACATTTTTTCCAAATATGGTTTTTTTTATTAATTAATTGACTAAGTTGTAATTGATCCAACACTAATGTGTTTTTGCAATATTTTAATAAAATTATTATAAGCGGCTGAAGGGTTTGTTTCATTGTAAACAAAATCCCAAGACTCAAATTTAATAGACTCTTTAAGCATCGGATAGTTGATTTTACATTTGGATGTTGACTGAGTTGTACTTTCATTATTGAGATTATTTGTGAGTAACGTTAATTTTATCATACAATGATCTGTGATTTCTAAGTTTAAAACATCACGGCCAATGTCTTACGAAAACATGATCTGTACAAGTTTTTGAATGACTTGTGATTCGAGTAGGTTCATTCACTAAAGAATAAAGACCATAAGAAGATAAAAGCAGTAAATAGTCATTAATAAATAAATAAATTTATTGGCGTGACAGCTCCTTAAGAAGCCAAGGCCTAGTGACTTATACTCTCAACCATTCCTGTGTGTGTGTTGTTACTCTGCATGAATAGTCATACGTGTCATTATTTTTGTTGAGAATGTCAATATTAATATCGCCTACTTACTGACTTAGGTGGCGCTACAGTTCGGGACGAACCTGGGCCTCAAACAACATGCCTCTCCAGCCAGCTCGGTCTTTGGCTAGCTGCCTCCAGTTTTGTACTCCAAATTGTTTGAGGTCGTCCTCCACTTGAGCGCGCCACCTAAGGCGAGGTCTTCCTTGACTGCGTCTACCCTCTGGGATGGAATCGAAGATCCTGCGAGCCGGAGCATTGTTGTCCATTCGCTCTATATGACCTAGCCATCTTAAACGTGATATGCGTATTTTTTTGACCAGGTCAATGTCGCTGTACAGCTCGTATAGTTCTTGGTTGAACCTTCTCCTCCAAAGCCCTTTAACGCAGATAGGGCCAAAAATCCTCCGAAGAATCTAACGCTCGAAACGACTAAGGATATGTTCATCCGCTTTAGATAGAGTCTATGCCTCGGCGCCATAGAGCAGGACTGGGATGATTAGGATCTTATACAGAGTCTCCTTTGTCTTTCGAGAGAGGGCTTTACTACTTAATTTGGGATAGGAAGGCAGCCCATAGAAACAGCGATTGGCAAGAGTAATTCTTCGCTTTATTTCTGACGAGATGTTGTTGTCAGATGTTATAGCAGATCCGAGGTACACAAAGTCCCTAACTACCTCAAAGTTGTACCTGTCTTTTGTGATGTTATGTCCAATCTGCCGGTGTTGTGTGTCCCTTTTCGTGGACAGCAGGTACTTCGTTTTGGCCTCATTGACTGCTAGTCCCATCTTAGCCGCTTCAGCTTCAATGCTAGTAAACGTTCCAGTGACAGCTCGCCGAGTTCTGCCAATGATGTCTATGTCGTCAGCGTATGTTAGCAATTGCACAGACTTGAAAAAAAATTGTCCCACTACAATTGACTTGCGAGTTTCTTATAATTTTTTCAAGTATTAAGTTGAAGAAATCGCACGATTGCGCATTACCTTGTCGGAATCCTTTTTTGACGTTAAAAGCTTCTGTGAGGTCAGTACCAACCTTGACGGAGCAGCGAGAGTTCTCCATCGTCATCCTGCACAGTCTGACGAGTTTTGTGGGGATGCCAAAACCTGACATGGATCTGTATAGCTCGTCTCTACAAATACTATCGTACGCGGCCTTAAAATCGATAAAGAGGTGATGGGTATCGATTTGGAATTCTTGGGTAGTTTCCAGGATCTGCCGTAGCGTGAACATTTAATCGATTGTGGACTTTCCTGGTCTGAAACCACACTGATAGGGGCCAATCAGGTTGCTGACGAAAGGTTTCAGGCGTTCACATAGTACGGCAGAGAGGATCTTGTAGGCGATATTCAGGAGACTAATTCCTCTATAGTTGGCGCAGTTTAGAGGGTCTTCTTACTTGTGGATCGGGCAAACGATGCTGAGGTTCCATTCATCAGGTATACTTTCTTCTGACCAAACTGTAGAGATGAGTTGGTGTATGCACTCCACCAGGTCATCTCCGGCCGCTTTAAAAAGTTCGGCGGGTAATCCGTCGGGTCCAGCAGCTTTGTTGTTTTTGAGTTTAGATATTGCTCTCCTTACTTCATTTTGGTCAGGTGGACGGAAGTTTTGTCTGTCATCATCCATGTTGAATGGTTCATTCTGCCTGACAGCGGGATTTTGGCCTTCATCGCCGTTTAACAGTCTGCAGAAATGGTCCTTCCATGTACTCAGCACCGACTGTGACTCTACTACGAGGTTTCCATTCCTATCTCTACAGGCTTCTGTGCGGGATTTTTTTCCTTGGCATGTTCTTTTTACCTGTTGGTAAAACTTCCGCACGTTGTTCCTGGAGTAGCATCTCTCAATATCTTCGATCGCGCGCTTCTCATGCTCTCTCTTTTTCTTTTGGAGAAGCCGGTGTTCTTCCCATCTTTTTTGCTCGTAAAGCCCGCGAGCAGCTCTCGTCTTTCGTTGCAGCGCCGCTTTATATGCCTCTTGTTTGGCTGCATGGGCCTGCCTGCATTCGTCATCGAACCAGAGGTTTCGTGGTGGTGGTCTGGTGAAACCTAGCACATCAGTTGCGGCATTTCTGATGGCTTGATGGCAGTGTTGCCACTGGTCTTTGGCACTTGATGCTGGCGGTACTGGATTTCTAGAGAGGTTACGGGATATTCGATCGGCATAGGTTCTGGCGGTTTCTTGCGAATGCAGCTTTTCGACGTCATACTTCCTCACAGTGTTACTCCGTTGTTGTGGAGTTCGGGTTATTCGCATTCTTACCTTTTCTGCAACAAGGTAGTGATCCGAGTCGATGTTAGCTGCTCGGAAGGTGCGAACATCCAAGATACTGGAGGCGTGTCTTGCATCGATCGCAACGTGATCAATCTGATTGACGGTTCTTTGATCTGGGTGTCGCCAGGTCCCTTTGTGTATATCGAGATGAGGAAACCGTGTGCTTGCAATGGTGACGTTATGTGCCGCCGCCAAGTCAATTAGCCTAAGTCCGTTTTCCGACGTTGTGTCGTGTAGGCTATGTTTTCCGACAGTCCTACCAAAGATTTCCTCTTTACCTATTTTGGCATTAAAATTGCTCATATGTTTTGTTGAGGAGCTCATAGAAGTCATCCTTGGTGGCGTCATCTTTGTCCTCTGTGGGGGCATGAGCGCATATTAGGCTAATGTTGGCGAATTTAGCCTTGATACGGATTGTCACAAGTCGCTCACTTACGTGTCGAAAGCCCAAGACTTCTTGCCTAAGTCTACCGCTTATGACGAATCCGCCCCCAAATAAACGCTGTGGTCTTCTTGCACAATCACCGTAGTACACGTCACAGTTTTTCATCCTCCTTTTGCCCGGCCCATTCCATCGCACTTTCTGGATGGCAGTAATTCCTGCTCTGTAGCAGTCTAGGGCCTCCGCTAAAAGTATGAAATTTTTAGTTCTTATGTGCTTAAGTAGATCATTTAGTTGCTCTTAGAATACTTTTTTGTTCAAATTATTTTCATGTAAGCGGTACACACATAATGATTATAAAATGTTCACTATTTATATTAAAACTTACTTTAATAATTTCAGCACTTATCCAATTATAGAAAGTAACCAAAAAATCATAAGATTTTTTATAAAAACAGCAACACCACCTGCATTGTATGTATTATTTTAATTACCATACAATTCATAATCAGGAAGATTGTAATTTGACAGTTCATAGTCGTACAACCAAATTTCAGTTAATAATATAAATTCAAATACATTATGTAGAGATTCAATGTGTGCTAAAAAATTAATTGAAATTTTTACGCATACTACGAATATTTTTATATATATAATTAAAAGAGAAGAATTACAAGAGTATGGAAGAGAAGTGTTATTATTATTAATATATAAAGATTGCATTTTAAAATGTATAAACTACGTTAAATTATTTAAGTCATCAATTCATTTTACTTATATAGCATCATCGCCTTCTTTTTTGCAAAATATTTAAATCTAAGAATTGTTTTGTACTTCTTAGCTTCTTTAAAAAACTCCCTAGTTTACGATTTCATCTCTCCATTAATGTATACATTCGAACCCTCAAAATTATCGCCAAAAAGTTTTGTTGTAATTTTGGATTTCTTAGTGTGCTTCATTCGCATAATTTCCTCTTTTTTTACGGCAGGCAAGTTTAACGACTAAGTTGTTGGCGCATACAGGAGACTCATCGTTGGGCGAGCGTCTGTTGATTGATTTTACAAAACAATGCTCTATATCGTTGTCGTTTATTGTGACACCTAAACTGGTTATGAGAGTTTCTGCCGCTATTTGCACTGCATTGGAATTGTCAGCACTAATCACATTAAAATTTCAATTGTTTTAGATATGTTTATTTGTTCAAGGGCATTAACTTAAGACTGGAGATCCACAATTTTTGATTTTAGTTCTTTATTCTCAATTTGTAAGGCTTTAACTGTAGCAAAAATTCCTTATTTTAGTTTTTTATTTCAATTTGCTCTTGGTATATGTTGCTTAGTTCTGATTTTAGTTCGGCATTCATAACATTATATACACTTTCTTTATTGCTTAACAATTTCAACTCAGATTTTATTTCAATATCCCTGGCGAGGGGGAGTGGAATATCATCACAAATTAGAGATCTTCTACTTGATATAAGGTTCCTACAGCGCGTACATCTCCATGTACTTTGATTTTTTTTTTCATGAATTCAATGTCATCAGGTTAACATCAGGTATATAATTACTGATATGAACTTCGTTTTGGCAAAAATCAAAAAAAAATATTAAGGAGATTTTGGAGTGCACCTTGATACTTGCGTCTTTTTACTTGGGTTTATAGGTACTATAAAGCAAGTTATTGATTCGTGCAAAAAAAATCTAGCAATTAAACATGACATTACGATGATAGAGAAATCGAAAAAAGTGGGTCCGGAAACTCCGTCCGTCTGTATGGGTTGATTTGCTTCAAACTTGGTATTTGGTATTTGTCTGGTTGTATCTCGGGGGTGTTTTCCATGTTTGCTCTAGGTCGAGAAATAACGGTACATGCCATATAATCATTAACAAAAGGTTTGATTTTCTCGAAAACGGCTCTAAAGATTTTGATAACACTTTCAGGGTGCTATTTTTTACAAAAATGCATTTTTAATAGAAACATTTTTGGAAATTTGTTCCATAACGGTACCTCTTATAGAACCGTTTTTTTTCAAATGCGTTTTTATCTTAAACCATTATTCCGATTTCAATAATATTTTGCACACAGGGAGTAATTTATAATTTAATTAATATTGCATTTCATAATTTTCAAAAACTTTTTTTTTTCAATTTTTTTAAATTTTCTAAAAATTATGTAATAATTTAATAATTATTAATTGATTTTTTAAAATAATTTTCCCAGATGAAAACTACAGATTTTCTTATAATGACATACTGAAAAAACATTTAAATAATTTTTCGAAGTTTTTTAAAAAAAACCACTTTAAAAAAAATAGTCGAACGATTTTCAATATTTTTTTCCTCGGTAGACATTTAGTTTTCAAATTTTATTGCATTCTTAGTTTTTCGAGAAAACTCTTAAGCTAATTAAAATAAATTGCACAACTGGATCGCACGTACTTGCTCATGTGTCACATTGTAGAATAAAATTTAAGAAAATTAAATTTAACATCAGCTCATTTATTCTTTGTGACTTTTGATTGTTCGAATAAAGTACGTTATATTGCATTGAGTAAAATAATTTAAACGCAATTTTTTTTTAAAGAAATGTAAAAAAGTGTTAATTTTTTTCAAAATTGTAGGAGCGGATTTTAAATAAAACGGTTTTTTTAACAACTTTTCTTAAAAAATAAAAAAAAATTATTCAAGAATACAAACTTAATCAAATAACAAACATTTCGCATTCAAAATATTGATTTTTACAAAAAAAAAATATAAAAATTATAATTCTGGAATATTAATCTTGATTTTTATCGGATCACCAGTTTTCGAGAAAGTCGAAGAAAAACAAACCGGTCCTATGGGAGGAACCGTTTTTAGCCCACCATATAAAATTTTTTGTTCACCAAAATATAATGCATACCTACAGTTGTACACTGATTTTTTTCATAAAAATTCTTGGAGCCGTTTTTGAGAAAAATAAGCTTTTACATAACGGTTATATGACAGGTACCGTTAATTTTTGAGCTAAAAAAAATATTGAAAAATTTCCTCTGTAGAATGTCAAAATAACCTTAAGTTCTAATTTTGATGACGATTGGCCTAACCGTTTAGGCTACAGTTCAAAATACATCCGTACAGACAGACAGACAGACAGACAGACACACGGACAGAATTTTGCCAGTAACTCAAATATGTTTCTCAAATTATTTTTTTTTTGAACGAATGCATAACTTGTATTATAGTACCTTTAATCAATCGTTCAGCTACAGTGAAGGTGACAACACTCCTGATAACTTTCACTGTGTAAAAAAGTTTATTTCCCAGTGGTAGAGTAAACGGTTTTCAAAGTATTTATTAATTTTTGCCAAAAGGCAAATAATTTATATTTTTGTTGTTTATTAATTAAAGCCAAAATTAATCAACAAAAAAAGCCACAAAACCAAGTGGCATTTGTATGTTTTTTTTTTGTTTTTTTTTTTTTTGGGTAAGCCAGCTCAAAGAATATACTGCAAGAAACCAAGGAAATCCACATAAGCGATTAGCTCAGTTGATAGTGGCCGAGCACAGTCCGGAGGGACCTAGGTTCGAGTCCGGCCTGGGCCACTTCACAAATTCTTTTTGGGAGTCGGTTTTGGAAAACCGAAAAAGCCTCGAAGGTACCAGCAGCGTCCCAATAATGAGTGAAGAAGAAAAGGCGGGGACATCGGATGATGCACCAAGGACATCGGAAGATGTTCAAATAACATCGGCTGATGCTGTGACGTCAGCAAAGCGACGTCGCAAAAATATATACCCAGCCTGGTGAAAAGGCCATCGTTGGTTGGTGGAGAAGAAAATGTAAGAGCTGCAAAAACAACTGCAGCAGCCAAGATACGCCAGCAGCTTCAACCAAGCGGCGTTCCGTCAGACATGGAGGTGTCGTACGTGTCTGACGGAGGAGGGGGCGTTACACCACGCCAGACGACACGTAAAAAGAAATAGACGGCCTGACATCACAGCAGTCCTCACCCGAGTCAGAAGATGAGGACGAGGAGATCAGTGCGCTGGAGGTGAAAATAAAGGCCCTCAGGAAAAGCAAATGGACAGGAGAGCAAGGGAGAAACTCGCTAGACAAGAAAAGGAGGCAACCAAATTAAGGGCACTCCACACGGTTGAGAAAGAGCCAAAACAGCAGCAGCTGCAACAACAACCAGCACAGGTGCAGCAATTAAAAAAAAGGACAAAATAAGAAACAGCCACTCGGATGAAAATTACTTCATTATCGCTGGGGATTTTAATGCCAAACATGAAGATTGGGGAAATCAAATCCAAAATCCAAGGGGATACCATCTTTTTGATTGGATGGCTCGACGCCATATTGAGTATAAAATCGACCTTCTTGCTATAGATAGACCATCGTTCCCAATGAGCGGTGCTTTCTACTACTGTTAGACTCAAGACTGACAGTAACTGACTCTGTGGGCCAACAGACAAGAAATTGTTTACAAACGGTAGAATACGACAGTGACCACTGCGGACTAGCCGCCGTCATACAGCTACCAAATGAGCTTGTGGTGTTGGATGAATTTGTGCCTGTGCGCTCTTACAATTTTAGTAAGGTACGCTGGCCCCGTTTCTCCAACACCCTGACAAGAGAACTCCTCTCTAACGACATTGCCTCCAAACAACGAGAATCTATTGAAAGTAGAGATCGATGGATACCTGCTTCAGAAGGATGGTGTCATAAAACAAACGATGGACAGAACAATCCCACGATACAAAGAACATAACGCAACTGAAATTTACAACAACGCTACAATAGACGCACTACACAGACAAAAAAGTGTCCTTCTGACAAGATTAAAACTCTTGTACAGGCGGTTTACAGACAGAAATCATCTGGAGATTAGGACACTGAAGTCGTCAATCAAAAACGTTAACTCACTCATAAAGCAAAATTACAGATTGTCACTTAACTCGTATTGCGATAACAGAATTCGAGCCGTCAACTCTAGCGACCCGCGTATGTTTCCCGAGATTAATAAAATCTTCATAAAAAACAATCAAAACGATCTTCCATGTCTTAAGCTTCCGAGATCGACAGACAACGAAAACATACTCCTGACCGAAGGAATAGATCTGGGGGACACCGTTTTGGACGACGATTTTTTTGTGATCGAAGATCCAATGGAGAAGGTAGAGACAGTGGGCTCTGCTTTTCAGCAAGTGTATAAGGTGAATGAGTCCATTCATCCAAATCACGACCTGGAGAAGAGAGCTCTACTGAATCACTTCTACCTGCGAAATAGCATCACGCAATGGCGATCTGAGAATCTTGGTTTTACCGGGTTCAATGAAGACAATCTGGCAAACGCCACCTTCGCCGAGCGAAATGGGCCCAGTTCCCTGCTCATCTCGAAGGTCGAACAACTAATGATCTTCGCATCATTTAAGAAAAAAAAGTCAGCAGGAGTCGATGGTATAATAAATATTGTACTACGACATCTCCCTGAGGAAGCAATAGACATATACACAACACTGTTCAACAACGCGTTGAATAATGTATATTATCCAGTGAGCTGGAAGACAGCTGTTGTACATCCTCTTCCAAAAAAGGGAAAGGACAATTCCAATCCGTCAAATCTCCGGTCGATAAGTCTTCTTCCGAGTATCAGCAAGGTATTTCAAAAAGTTCTCAATAGAGCTCTGTCCAAGTGGGCCGAGGACAAAAATATAATTCCAGACACCCAGTTCGGCTTTAAGGCGGGACATGATACAATTCATGGCGCGTCCAAGCTAGTATCTGCTATCCAATGGAACAATGCTAAGAATCAATGCACGGGTGCCTGTCTGGTTGATTTTGGGGAGGCTTTCGACACCGAATGGTTAGAAGGTCTTTATCTGAAGCTTACCAGATGGGGCATAAGTAAAACCACTACTATATATGCTTTACGACATGCTTAATGGCAGAAAGTTTGTTGTCAAGAGTGGCAATGTTACATCTACCACCACGTTTAATATTAAAAACGGTCTGCAACAGGGAGCGGTGAACTCCCCGATTCTCTTTAGTATTTACACCAGCGATCTCATTGGGAGTCTATGCCGACGATTTAGTTGCGTACAGAACAGGTCCAAAAGTTGAAGTCATCAGAATTCTCTTGCAACGTGATTTCGATAAAATTCAACAATATTGTAGTGATTGGAAGCTGAAAATTAACTTCCAGAAATGTGAAACTATCCTGTTTAGAACCCCTGTATCTAGGGCTTCAAGGGATACGAGAAAGAACTGGCAAGAGCTAGTGTACGCTGGGCCACATAGACATCCACTGGTGAGTAAAAGTGTAGTAAAGTACCTTGGCATCTGGCTGGATCAGTTTCTATATTTCAAGCGACATGTAGAGGCTGCTCTGGCCAGGGCTAGAGGAGCTTTTGCCAAGACAAGACGGTTGTTTTATAGCAGCTGCCTTGATAGCAGGGTGAAAGTGATTTGCTACATGGCCCTTATCAGGCCGATGATTGCCTACGGATGCCCTGTGTGGTTCAACGTTGCACCATCTCTGATGGAAAAGATCCGGGTGTTTGAGAAACAGTCTCTTCGCACTTGTCTCGGACTTTATAGAACACCAGAGTCAGAGTACAAACACTATTATTCCAACAAGGTTCTATACAACGGGGCCAATACAAACAGAATAGAAAACTTTTTAATTAAGCTCATTGGCGGACATATTGCAAGGGCGATGACCTCAGCTAATGGACAAATCTTCGAGGCTTACTACCCCAAGATGAATATTTTGAAAGTACACGTTCGAGTGGTTTTATCCCGCCCAAGGCTTTCCTATACTTTGATAGTCCAGGGCGATAGATCGGCGATTCCGTTAATCTACCACGTCGGCCGCAGAACAGTCGATAGGCGGCTCCTCTACGACCGAGACATAGTCGCTTGGAGCGAAGCAGTTTCAGTAGGGCCGTGCCCGACCGGGATCGGAAGGAAGCCCGTGATCAGATCCACCAATTCTGGTGGCTTACTTAGAACAAATATTTTCAGTCGACATAGACGACACCTCGTCTTTGGTCGATTTACATTTACCATAGGTATCTTTAAGTTAGGTAGTGCAGTTGGGGCGGCACCAAAAAAAAAAAAAAAATATTACCAAAAAATTTAAAAACACAAAAAAATATAAAATTAAAAAAGCTTGCTGTGCCTATTCTAGATTTAAGTATTTTAGGTTTATTTTAAGAATAAGATTAAGAAAACCCAGTTTTTTCATTTTCTGGTTGAAAAATAAACCCCAAGATAAGATAAATTTAAGTTATTTTTAGGCCAAAAGGCATTTAAATTAAGCAAGAGATTAACTTAGAGCGCCCGCATAGGGCCAGTAAATCAATTAAGATGAAAGTCTTAGCTAATTTTAAGATTTTTGTCTAGCCTGTTAATAGAGTTATAAGTTAATATTAAATAAAAAATCAATAACAAAAAAAAAAAATAAGTAACTATAATCGCAAGTAAAAATGAAGAAATAAATCGAGAAAAAATATTTTTGTTTGCTTAGTTCTGTTTTTAGTTCGGCATTCATAACATTATATACACTTTCTTTATTGCTTAACAATTTCAACTCAGATTTTATTTCAATTTCCCTGGCGAGGGGGAGTGGAATATCATCACAAATTAGAGATCTTCTACTTGATATAAAGTTCCTACAGCGCGTACATCTCCATGTACTTTGATTTTTTTTTTTCATGAATTCAATGTCATCAGGTTAACATCAGGTATATAATTACTGATATGAACTTCGTTTTGGCAAAAATCAAAAAAAAAAATTTAAGGAGATTTTGGAGTGCGTCTTGAATCTTGCGTCTTTTTACTTGGGTTTATAGGTACTATAAAGCAAGTTATTGATTCGTGCAAAAAAAATCTAGCAATTAAACATGACATTACGATGATAGAGAAATCGAAAAAAGTGGGTCCGGAAACTCCGTCCGTCTGTCTGTCTGTCTGTTCGCAACTCTACAGCCTGGATGGGTTGATTTGCTTCAAACTTGGTATTTGGTATTTATTTGGTTGTATCTCGGGGGTGTTTTTCATGTTTGCTCTAGGTCGAGAAATAACGGTACATGCCAAATAAATTTGTTCCATAACGGTACCTCTTATAGAACCGTTTTTTTCAAATGCGTTTTTATCTTAAACCATTATTCCTAATCAAACTACAGATTTTCTTATAATGACATACTGAAAAAACATTTAAATAATTTTTCGAAGTTTTTTAAAAAAAAACCACTTTAAAAAAAATAGTCGAACGATTTTCAATATTTTTTTCCTCGATAGACATTTAGTTTTCAAATTTTATTGCATTCTTAGTTTTTCGAGAAAACTCTTAAGCTAATTAAAATAAATTACACAACTGGATCGCACGTACTTGCTCATGTGTCACATTGTAGAATAAAATTTAAGAAAATGAAATTTAACATCAGCTCATTTATTCGATCTTTGTGACTTTTGATTGTTCGAATAAAGTACGTTATATTGCATTGAGTAAAATAATTTAAACGCAATTTTTTTTTAAAGAAATGTAAAAAAGTGTTAATTTTTTTCAAAATTGTAGGAGCGGATTTTAAATAAAACGGTTTTTTTAACAACTTTTCTTAAAAAATTGAAAAAAATAATTCAAGAATACAAACTTAAGCAAATAACAAACATTTCGCATTCAAAATATTGATTTTTACAAAAAAAAATATAAAAATTATAATTCTGGAATATTAATCTTGATTTTTATCGGATCACCAGTTTTCCAGAAAGTCGAAGAAAAACAAACCGGTCCTATGCGAGGAACCGTTTTTAGCCCACCATATAAAATTTTTTGTTCACCAAAATATAATGAATACCTACAGTTGTACACTGATTTTTTTCATAAAAATTCTTGGAGCCGTTTTTGAGAAAAATAAGCTTTTACATAACGGTTATATGACAGGTACCGTTAATTTTTGAGCTAAAAAAAATATTGAAAAATTTCCTCTGTAGAATGTCAAAATAACCTTAAGTTCTAATTTTGATGACGATTGGCCTAACCCTTTAGGCTACAGTTCAAAATACATCCGTACAGACAGACAGACAGACAGACAGACACACGGACAGAATTTTGCCAGTAACTCAAATATGTTTCTCAAATTATTTTTTTTTTGAACGAATGCATAACTTGTATTATAGTACCTTTAATCAATCGTTCAGCTACAGTGAAGGTGACAACACTCCTGATGACTTTCACTGTGTAAAAAAGTTTATTTCCCAGTGGTAGAGTAAACAGTTTTCAAAGTATTTATTAGTTTTTGCCAAAAGGCAAATAATTTATATTTTTGTTGTTTATTAATTAAAGCCAAAATTAATCAACAAAAAAAACCACAAAACCAAGTGGCATTTGTATGTTTTTTTTTGTTTTTTTTTTTTTTTTTGGGTAAGCCAGCTCAAAGAATATACTGCAAGAAACCAAGGAAATCCACATAAGCGATTAGCTCAGTTGATAGTGGCCGAGCACAGTCCGGAGGGACCTAGGTTCGAGTCCGGCCTGGGCCACTTCACAAATTCTTTTTGGGAGTCGGTTTTGGAAAACCGAAAAAGCCTCGAAGGTACCAGCAGCGTCCCAATAATGAGTGAAGAAGAAAAGGCGGGGACATCGGATGATGCACCAAGGACATCGGAAGATGTTCAAATAATATCGGCTGATGCTGTGACGTCAGCAAAGCGACGTCGCAAAAATATATACCCAGCCTGGTGAAAAGGCCATCGTTGGTTGGTGGAGAAGAAAATGCAAGAGCTGCAAAAACAACTGCAGCAGCCAAGATACGCCAGCAGCTTCAACCAAGCGGCGTTCCGTCAGACATGGAGGTGTCGTACGTGTCTGACGGAGGAGGGGGCGTTACACCACGCCAGACGACACGTAAAAAGAAATAGACGGCCTAACATCACAGCAGTCCTCACCCGAGTCAGAAGATGAGGACGAGGAGATCAGTGCGCTGGAGGTGAAAATAAAGGCCCTCAGGGAAAAGCAAATGGACAGGAGAAACTCGCTAGACAAGAAAAGGAGGCAACCAAATTAAGGGCACTCCACACGGTTGAGAAAGAGCCAAAACAGCAGCAGCTGCAACAACAACCAGCACAGGTGCAGCAATTAAAAAAAAGGACAAAATAAGAAACAGCCACTCGGATGAAAATTACTTCATTATCGCTGGGGATTTTAATGCCAAACATGAAGATTGGGGAAATCAAATCCAAAATCCAAGGGGATACCATCTTTTTGATTGGATGGCTCGACGCCATATTGAGTATAAAATCGACCTTCTTGCTATAGATAGACCATCGTTCCCAATGAGCGGTGCTTTCTACTACTGTTAGACTCAAGACTGACAGTAACTGACTCTGTGGGCCAACAGACAAGAAATTGTTTACAAACGGTAGAATACGACAGTGACCACTGCGGACTAGCCGCCGTCATACAGCTACCAAATGAGCTTGTGGTGTTGGATGAATTTGTGCCTGTGCGCTCTTACAATTTTAGTAAGGTACGCTGGCCCCGTTTCTCCAACACCCTGACAAGAGAACTCCTCTCTAACGACATTGCCTCCAAACAACGAGAATCTATTGAAAGTAGAGATCGATGGATACCTGCTTCAGAAGGATGGTGTCATAAAACAAACGATGGACAGAACAATCCCACGATACAAAGAACATAACGCAACTGAAATTTACAACAACGCTACAATAGACGCACTACACAGACAAAAAAGTGTCCTTCTGACAAGATTAAAACTCTTGTACAGGCGGTTTACAGACAGAAATCATCTGGAGATTAGGACACTGAAGTCGTCAATCAAAAACGTTAACTCACTCATAAAGCAAAATTACAGATTGTCACTTAACTCGTATTGCGATAACAGAATTCGAGCCGTCAACTCTAGCGACCCGCGTATGTTTCCCGAGATTAATAAAATCTTCATAAAAAACAATCAAAACGATCTTCCATGTCTTAAGCTTCCGAGATCGACAGACAACGAAAACATACTCCTGACCGAAGGAATAGATCTGGGGGACACCGTTTTGGACGACGATTTTTTTGTGATCGAAGATCCAATGGAGAAGGTAGAGACAGTGGGCTCTGCTTTTCAGCAAGTGTATAAGGTGAATGAGTCCATTCATCCAAATCACGACCTGGAGAAGAGAGCTCTACTGAATCACTTCTACCTGCGAAATAGCATCACGCAATGGCGATCTGAGAATCTTGGTTTTACCGGGTTCAATGAAGACAATCTGGCAAACGCCACCATCGCCGAGCGAAATGGGCCCAGTTCCCTGCTCATCTCGAAGGTCGAACAACTAATGATCTTCGCATCATTTAAGAAAAAAAAGTCAGCAGGAGTCGATGGTATAATAAATATTGTACTACGACATCTCCCTGAGGAAGCAATAGACATATACACAACACTGTTCAACAACGCGTTGAATAATGTATATTATCCAGTGAGCTGGAAGACAGCTGTTGTACATCCTCTTCCAAAAAAGGGAAAGGACAATTCCAATCCGTCAAATCTCCGGTCGATAAGTCTTCTTCCGAGTATCAGCAAGGTATTTCAAAAAGTTCTCAATAGAGCTCTGTCCAAGTGGGCCGAGGACAAAAATATAATTCCAGACACCCAGTTCGGCTTTAAGGCGGGACATGATACAATTCATGGCGCGTCCAAGCTAGTATCTGCTATCCAATGGAACAATGCTAAGAATCAATGCACGGGTGCCTGTCTGGTTGATTTTGGGGAGGCTTTCGACACCGAATGGTTAGAAGGTCTTTATCTGAAGCTTACCAGATGGGGCATAAGTAAAACCACTACTATATATGCTTTACGACATGCTTAATGGCAGAAAGTTTGTTGTCAAGAGTGGCAATGTTACATCTACCACCACGTTTAATATTAAAAACGGTCTGCAACAGGGAGCGGTGAACTCCCCGATTCTCTTTAGTATTTACACCAGCGATCTCATTGGGAGTCTATGCCGACGATTTAGTTGCGTACAGAACAGGTCCAAAAGTTGAAGTCATCAGAATTCTCTTGCAACGTGATTTCGATAAAATTCAACAATATTGTAGTGATTGGAAGCTGAAAATTAACTTCCAGAAATGTGAAACTATCCTGTTTAGAACCCCTGTATCTAGGGCTTCAAGGGATACGAGAAAGAACTGGCAAGAGCTAGTGTACGCTGGGCCACATAGACATCCACTGGTGAGTAAAAGTGTAGTAAAGTACCTTGGCATCTGGCTGGATCAGTTTCTATATTTCAAGCGACATGTAGAGGCTGCTCTGGCCAGGGCTAGAGGAGCTTTTGCCAAGACAAGACGGTTGTTTTATAGCAGCTGCCTTGATAGCAGGGTGAAAGTGATTTGCTACATGGCCCTTATCAGGCCAATGATTGCCTACGGATGCCCTGTGTGGTTCAACGTTGCACCATCTCTGATGGAAAAGATCCGGGTGTTTGAGAAACAGTCTCTTCGCACTTGTCTCGGACTTTATAGAACACCAGAGTCAGAGTACAAACACTATTATTCCAACAAGGTTCTATACAACGGGGCCAATACAAACAGAATAGAAAACTTTTTAATTAAGCTCATTGGCGGACATATTGCAAGGGCGATGACCTCAGCTAATGGACAAATCTTCGAGGCTTACTACCCCAAGATGAATATTTTGAAAGTACACGTTCGAGTGGTTTTATCCCGCCCAAGGCTTTCCTATACTTTGATAGTCCAGGGCGATAGATCGGCGATTCCGTTAATCTACCACGTCGGCCGCAGAACAGTCGATAGGCGGCTCCTCTACGACCGAGACATAGTCGCTTGGAGCGAAGCAGTTTCAGTAGGGCCGTGCCCGACCGGGATCGGAAGGAAGCCCGTGATCAGATCCACCAATTCTGGTGGCTTACTTAGAACAAATATTTTCAGTCGACATAGACGACACCTCGTCTTTGGTCGATTTACATTTACCATAGGTATCTTTAAGTTAGGTAGTGCAGTTGGGGCGGCACCAAAAAAAAAAAAAAATATTACCAAAAAAATTTAAAAACACAAAAAAATATAAAATTAAAAAAGCTTGCTGTGCCTATTCTAGATTTAAGTATTTTAGGTTTATTTTAAGAATAAGATTAAGAAAACCCAGTTTTTTCATTTTCTGGTTGAAAAATAAACCCCAAGATAAGATAAATTTAAGTTATTTTTAGGCCAAAAGGCATTTAAATTAAGCAAGAGATTAACTTAGAGCGCCCGCATAGGGCCAGTAAATCAATTAAGATGAAAGTCTTAGCTAATTTTAAGATTTTTGTCTAGCCTGTTAATAGAGTTATAAGTTAATATTAAATAAAAAATCAATAACAAAAAAAAAAAATAAGTAACTATAATCGCAAGTAAAAATGAAGAAATAAATCGAGAAAAAATATTTTTGTTTGCTTAGTTCTGTTTTTAGTTCGGCATTCATAACATTATATACACTTTCTTTATTGCTTAACAATTTCAACTCAGATTTTATTTCAATTTCCCTGGCGAGGGGGAGTGGAATATCATCACAAATTAGAGATCTTCTACTTGATATAAAGTTCCTACAGCGCGTACATCTCCATGTACTTTGATTTTTTTTTTTCATGAATTCAATGTCATCAGGTTAACATCAGGTATATAATTACTGATATGAACTTCGTTTTGGCAAAAATCAAAAAAAAAAATTTAAGGAGATTTTGGAGTGCGTCTTGAATCTTGCGTCTTTTTACTTGGGTTTATAGGTACTATAAAGCAAGTTATTGATTCGTGCAAAAAAAATCTAGCAATTAAACATGACATTACGATGATAGAGAAATCGAAAAAAGTGGGTCCGGAAACTCCGTCCGTCTGTCTGTCTGTCTGTTCGCAACTCTACAGCCTGGATGGGTTGATTTGCTTCAAACTTGGTATTTGGTATTTATTTGGTTGTATCTCGGGGGTGTTTTTCATGTTTGCTCTAGGTCGAGAAATAACGGTACATGCCAAATAAATTTGTTCCATAACGGTACCTCTTATAGAACCGTTTTTTTCAAATGCGTTTTTATCTTAAACCATTATTCCTAATCAAACTACAGATTTTCTTATAATGACATACTGAAAAAACATTTAAATAATTTTTCGAAGTTTTTTAAAAAAAAACCACTTTAAAAAAAATAGTCGAACGATTTTCAATATTTTTTTCCTCGATAGACATTTAGTTTTCAAATTTTATTGCATTCTTAGTTTTTCGAGAAAACTCTTAAGCTAATTAAAATAAATTACACAACTGGATCGCACGTACTTGCTCATGTGTCACATTGTAGAATAAAATTTAAGAAAATGAAATTTAACATCAGCTCATTTATTCGATCTTTGTGACTTTTGATTGTTCGAATAAAGTACGTTATATTGCATTGAGTAAAATAATTTAAACGCAATTTTTTTTTAAAGAAATGTAAAAAAGTGTTAATTTTTTTCAAAATTGTAGGAGCGGATTTTAAATAAAACGGTTTTTTTAACAACTTTTCTTAAAAAATTGAAAAAAATAATTCAAGAATACAAACTTAAGCAAATAACAAACATTTCGCATTCAAAATATTGATTTTTACAAAAAAAAATATAAAAATTATAATTCTGGAATATTAATCTTGATTTTTATCGGATCACCAGTTTTCCAGAAAGTCGAAGAAAAACAAACCGGTCCTATGCGAGGAACCGTTTTTAGCCCACCATATAAAATTTTTTGTTCACCAAAATATAATGAATACCTACAGTTGTACACTGATTTTTTTCATAAAAATTCTTGGAGCCGTTTTTGAGAAAAATAAGCTTTTACATAACGGTTATATGACAGGTACCGTTAATTTTTGAGCTAAAAAAAATATTGAAAAATTTCCTCTGTAGAATGTCAAAATAACCTTAAGTTCTAATTTTGATGACGATTGGCCTAACCCTTTAGGCTACAGTTCAAAATACATCCGTACAGACAGACAGACAGACAGACAGACACACGGACAGAATTTTGCCAGTAACTCAAATATGTTTCTCAAATTATTTTTTTTTTGAACGAATGCATAACTTGTATTATAGTACCTTTAATCAATCGTTCAGCTACAGTGAAGGTGACAACACTCCTGATGACTTTCACTGTGTAAAAAAGTTTATTTCCCAGTGGTAGAGTAAACAGTTTTCAAAGTATTTATTAGTTTTTGCCAAAAGGCAAATAATTTATATTTTTGTTGTTTATTAATTAAAGCCAAAATTAATCAACAAAAAAAACCACAAAACCAAGTGGCATTTGTATGTTTTTTTTTGTTTTTTTTTTTTTTTTTGGGTAAGCCAGCTCAAAGAATATACTGCAAGAAACCAAGGAAATCCACATAAGCGATTAGCTCAGTTGATAGTGGCCGAGCACAGTCCGGAGGGACCTAGGTTCGAGTCCGGCCTGGGCCACTTCACAAATTCTTTTTGGGAGTCGGTTTTGGAAAACCGAAAAAGCCTCGAAGGTACCAGCAGCGTCCCAATAATGAGTGAAGAAGAAAAGGCGGGGACATCGGATGATGCACCAAGGACATCGGAAGATGTTCAAATAATATCGGCTGATGCTGTGACGTCAGCAAAGCGACGTCGCAAAAATATATACCCAGCCTGGTGAAAAGGCCATCGTTGGTTGGTGGAGAAGAAAATGCAAGAGCTGCAAAAACAACTGCAGCAGCCAAGATACGCCAGCAGCTTCAACCAAGCGGCGTTCCGTCAGACATGGAGGTGTCGTACGTGTCTGACGGAGGAGGGGGCGTTACACCACGCCAGACGACACGTAAAAAGAAATAGACGGCCTAACATCACAGCAGTCCTCACCCGAGTCAGAAGATGAGGACGAGGAGATCAGTGCGCTGGAGGTGAAAATAAAGGCCCTCAGGGAAAAGCAAATGGACAGGAGAAACTCGCTAGACAAGAAAAGGAGGCAACCAAATTAAGGGCACTCCACACGGTTGAGAAAGAGCCAAAACAGCAGCAGCTGCAACAACAACCAGCACAGGTGCAGCAATTAAAAAAAAGGACAAAATAAGAAACAGCCACTCGGATGAAAATTACTTCATTATCGCTGGGGATTTTAATGCCAAACATGAAGATTGGGGAAATCAAATCCAAAATCCAAGGGGATACCATCTTTTTGATTGGATGGCTCGACGCCATATTGAGTATAAAATCGACCTTCTTGCTATAGATAGACCATCGTTCCCAATGAGCGGTGCTTTCTACTACTGTTAGACTCAAGACTGACAGTAACTGACTCTGTGGGCCAACAGACAAGAAATTGTTTACAAACGGTAGAATACGACAGTGACCACTGCGGACTAGCCGCCGTCATACAGCTACCAAATGAGCTTGTGGTGTTGGATGAATTTGTGCCTGTGCGCTCTTACAATTTTAGTAAGGTACGCTGGCCCCGTTTCTCCAACACCCTGACAAGAGAACTCCTCTCTAACGACATTGCCTCCAAACAACGAGAATCTATTGAAAGTAGAGATCGATGGATACCTGCTTCAGAAGGATGGTGTCATAAAACAAACGATGGACAGAACAATCCCACGATACAAAGAACATAACGCAACTGAAATTTACAACAACGCTACAATAGACGCACTACACAGACAAAAAAGTGTCCTTCTGACAAGATTAAAACTCTTGTACAGGCGGTTTACAGACAGAAATCATCTGGAGATTAGGACACTGAAGTCGTCAATCAAAAACGTTAACTCACTCATAAAGCAAAATTACAGATTGTCACTTAACTCGTATTGCGATAACAGAATTCGAGCCGTCAACTCTAGCGACCCGCGTATGTTTCCCGAGATTAATAAAATCTTCATAAAAAACAATCAAAACGATCTTCCATGTCTTAAGCTTCCGAGATCGACAGACAACGAAAACATACTCCTGACCGAAGGAATAGATCTGGGGGACACCGTTTTGGACGACGATTTTTTTGTGATCGAAGATCCAATGGAGAAGGTAGAGACAGTGGGCTCTGCTTTTCAGCAAGTGTATAAGGTGAATGAGTCCATTCATCCAAATCACGACCTGGAGAAGAGAGCTCTACTGAATCACTTCTACCTGCGAAATAGCATCACGCAATGGCGATCTGAGAATCTTGGTTTTACCGGGTTCAATGAAGACAATCTGGCAAACGCCACCATCGCCGAGCGAAATGGGCCCAGTTCCCTGCTCATCTCGAAGGTCGAACAACTAATGATCTTCGCATCATTTAAGAAAAAAAAGTCAGCAGGAGTCGATGGTATAATAAATATTGTACTACGACATCTCCCTGAGGAAGCAATAGACATATACACAACACTGTTCAACAACGCGTTGAATAATGTATATTATCCAGTGAGCTGGAAGACAGCTGTTGTACATCCTCTTCCAAAAAAGGGAAAGGACAATTCCAATCCGTCAAATCTCCGGTCGATAAGTCTTCTTCCGAGTATCAGCAAGGTATTTCAAAAAGTTCTCAATAGAGCTCTGTCCAAGTGGGCCGAGGACAAAAATATAATTCCAGACACCCAGTTCGGCTTTAAGGCGGGACATGATACAATTCATGGCGCGTCCAAGCTAGTATCTGCTATCCAATGGAACAATGCTAAGAATCAATGCACGGGTGCCTGTCTGGTTGATTTTGGGGAGGCTTTCGACACCGAATGGTTAGAAGGTCTTTATCTGAAGCTTACCAGATGGGGCATAAGTAAAACCACTACTATATATGCTTTACGACATGCTTAATGGCAGAAAGTTTGTTGTCAAGAGTGGCAATGTTACATCTACCACCACGTTTAATATTAAAAACGGTCTGCAACAGGGAGCGGTGAACTCCCCGATTCTCTTTAGTATTTACACCAGCGATCTCATTGGGAGTCTATGCCGACGATTTAGTTGCGTACAGAACAGGTCCAAAAGTTGAAGTCATCAGAATTCTCTTGCAACGTGATTTCGATAAAATTCAACAATATTGTAGTGATTGGAAGCTGAAAATTAACTTCCAGAAATGTGAAACTATCCTGTTTAGAACCCCTGTATCTAGGGCTTCAAGGGATACGAGAAAGAACTGGCAAGAGCTAGTGTACGCTGGGCCACATAGACATCCACTGGTGAGTAAAAGTGTAGTAAAGTACCTTGGCATCTGGCTGGATCAGTTTCTATATTTCAAGCGACATGTAGAGGCTGCTCTGGCCAGGGCTAGAGGAGCTTTTGCCAAGACAAGACGGTTGTTTTATAGCAGCTGCCTTGATAGCAGGGTGAAAGTGATTTGCTACATGGCCCTTATCAGGCCAATGATTGCCTACGGATGCCCTGTGTGGTTCAACGTTGCACCATCTCTGATGGAAAAGATCCGGGTGTTTGAGAAACAGTCTCTTCGCACTTGTCTCGGACTTTATAGAACACCAGAGTCAGAGTACAAACACTATTATTCCAACAAGGTTCTATACAACGGGGCCAATACAAACAGAATAGAAAACTTTTTAATTAAGCTCATTGGCGGACATATTGCAAGGGCGATGACCTCAGCTAATGGACAAATCTTCGAGGCTTACTACCCCAAGATGAATATTTTGAAAGTACACGTTCGAGTGGTTTTATCCCGCCCAAGGCTTTCCTATACTTTGATAGTCCAGGGCGATAGATCGGCGATTCCGTTAATCTACCACGTCGGCCGCAGAACAGTCGATAGGCGGCTCCTCTACGACCGAGACATAGTCGCTTGGAGCGAAGCAGTTTCAGTAGGGCCGTGCCCGACCGGGATCGGAAGGAAGCCCGTGATCAGATCCACCAATTCTGGTGGCTTACTTAGAACAAATATTTTCAGTCGACATAGACGACACCTCGTCTTTGGTCGATTTACATTTACCATAGGTATCTTTAAGTTAGGTAGTGCAGTTGGGGCGGCACCAAAAAAAAAAAAAAATATTACCAAAAAAATTTAAAAACACAAAAAAATATAAAATTAAAAAAGCTTGCTGTGCCTATTCTAGATTTAAGTATTTTAGGTTTATTTTAAGAATAAGATTAAGAAAACCCAGTTTTTTCATTTTCTGGTTGAAAAATAAACCCCAAGATAAGATAAATTTAAGTTATTTTTAGGCCAAAAGGCATTTAAATTAAGCAAGAGATTAACTTAGAGCGCCCGCATAGGGCCAGTAAATCAATTAAGATGAAAGTCTTAGCTAATTTTAAGATTTTTGTCTAGCCTGTTAATAGAGTTATAAGTTAATATTAAATAAAAAATCAATAACAAAAAAAAAAAATAAGTAACTATAATCGCAAGTAAAAATGAAGAAATAAATCGAGAAAAAATATTTTTGTTTGCTTAGTTCTGTTTTTAGTTCGGCATTCATAACATTATATACACTTTCTTTATTGCTTAACAATTTCAACTCAGATTTTATTTCAATTTCCCTGGCGAGGGGGAGTGGAATATCATCACAAATTAGAGATCTTCTACTTGATATAAAGTTCCTACAGCGCGTACATCTCCATGTACTTTGATTTTTTTTTTTCATGAATTCAATGTCATCAGGTTAACATCAGGTATATAATTACTGATATGAACTTCGTTTTGGCAAAAATCAAAAAAAAAAATTTAAGGAGATTTTGGAGTGCGTCTTGAATCTTGCGTCTTTTTACTTGGGTTTATAGGTACTATAAAGCAAGTTATTGATTCGTGCAAAAAAAATCTAGCAATTAAACATGACATTACGATGATAGAGAAATCGAAAAAAGTGGGTCCGGAAACTCCGTCCGTCTGTCTGTCTGTCTGTTCGCAACTCTACAGCCTGGATGGGTTGATTTGCTTCAAACTTGGTATTTGGTATTTATTTGGTTGTATCTCGGGGGTGTTTTTCATGTTTGCTCTAGGTCGAGAAATAACGGTACATGCCAAATAAATTTGTTCCATAACGGTACCTCTTATAGAACCGTTTTTTTCAAATGCGTTTTTATCTTAAACCATTATTCCTAATCAAACTACAGATTTTCTTATAATGACATACTGAAAAAACATTTAAATAATTTTTCGAAGTTTTTTAAAAAAAACCACTTAAAAAAAATAGTCGAACGATTTTCATTATTTTTTTCCTCGATAGACATTTAGTTTTCAAATTTTATTGCATTCTTAGTTTTTCGAGAAAACTCTTAAGCTAATTAAAATAAATTACACAACTGGATCGCACGTACTTGCTCATGTGTCACATTGTAGAATAAAATTTAAGAAAATGAAATTTAACATCAGCTCATTTATTCGATCTTTGTGACTTTTGATTGTTCGAATAAAGTACGTTATATTGCATTGAGTAAAATAATTTAAACGCAATTTTTTTTTAAAGAAATGTAAAAAAGTGTTAATTTTTTTCAAAATTGTAGGAGCGGATTTTAAATAAAACGGTTTTTTTAACAACTTTTCTTAAAAAATTGAAAAAAATAATTCAAGAATACAAACTTAAGCAAATAACAAACATTTCGCATTCAAAATATTGATTTTTACAAAAAAAAATATAAAAATTATAATTCTGGAATATTAATCTTGATTTTTATCGGATCACCAGTTTTCCAGAAAGTCGAAGAAAAACAAACCGGTCCTATGCGAGGAACCGTTTTTAGCCCACCATATAAAATTTTTTGTTCACCAAAATATAATGAATACCTACAGTTGTACACTGATTTTTTTCATAAAAATTCTTGGAGCCGTTTTTGAGAAAAATAAGCTTTTACATAACGGTTATATGACAGGTACCGTTAATTTTTGAGCTAAAAAAAATATTGAAAAATTTCCTCTGTAGAATGTCAAAATAACCTTAAGTTCTAATTTTGATGACGATTGGCCTAACCGTTTAGGCTACAGTTCAAAATACATCCGTACAGACAGACAGACAGACAGACAGACACACGGACAGAATTTTGCCAGTAACTCAAATATGTTTCTCAAATTATTTTTTTTTTGAACGAATGCATAACTTGTATTATAGTACCTTTAATCAATCGTTCAGCTACAGTGAAGGTGACAACACTCCTGATGACTTTCACTGTGTAAAAAAGTTTATTTCCCAGTGGTAGAGTAAACAGTTTTCAAAGTATTTATTAGTTTTTGCCAAAAGGCAAATAATTTATATTTTTGTTGTTTATTAATTAAAGCCAAAATTAATCAACAAAAAAAACCACAAAACCAAGTGGCATTTGTATGTTTTTTTTTGTTTTTTTTTTTTTTTTTGGGTAAGCCAGCTCAAAGAATATACTGCAAGAAACCAAGGAAATCCACATAAGCGATTAGCTCAGTTGATAGTGGCCGAGCACAGTCCGGAGGGACCTAGGTTCGAGTCCGGCCTGGGCCACTTCACAAATTCTTTTTGGGAGTCGGTTTTATAAAACCGAAAAAGCCTCGAAGGTACCAGCAGCGTCCCAATAATGAGTGAAGAAGAAAAGGCGGGGACATCGGATGATGCACCAAGGACATCGGAAGATGTTCAAATAATATCGGCTGATGCTGTGACGTCAGCAAAGCGACGTCGCAAAAATATATACCCAGCCTGGTGAAAAGGCCATCGTTGGTTGGTGGAGAAGAAAATGCAAGAGCTGCAAAAACAACTGCAGCAGCCAAGATACGCCAGCAGCTTCAACCAAGCGGCGTTCCGTCAGACATGGAGGTGTCGTACGTGTCTGACGGAGGAGGGGGCGTTACACCACGCCAGACGACACGTAAAAAGAAATAGACGGCCTGACATCACAGCAGTCCTCACCCGAGTCAGAAGATGAGGACGAGGAGATCAGTGCGCTGGAGGTGAAAATAAAGGCCCTCAGGGAAAAGCAAATGGACAGGAGAGCAAGGGAGAAACTCGCTAGACAAGAAAAGGAGGCAACCAAATTAAGGGCACTCCACACGGTTGAGAAAGAGCCAAAACAGCAGCAGCTGCAACAACAACCAGCACAGGTGCAGCAATTAAAAAAAAGGACAAAATAAGAAACAGCCACTCGGATGAAAATTACTTCATTATCGCTGGGGATTTTAATGCCAAACATGAAGATTGGGGAAATCAAATCCAAAATCCAAGGGGATACCATCTTTTTGATTGGATGGCTCGACGCCATATTGAGTATAAAATCGACCTTCTTGCTATAGATAGACCATCGTTCCCAATGAGCGGTGCTTTCTACTACTGTTAGACTCAAGACTGACAGTAACTGACTCTGTGGGCCAACAGACAAGAAATTGTTTACAAACGGTAGAATACGACAGTGACCACTGCGGACTAGCCGCCGTCATACAGCTACCAAATGAGCTTGTGGTGTTGGATGAATTTGTGCCTGTGCGCTCTTACAATTTTAGTAAGGTACGCTGGCCCCGTTTCTCCAACACCCTGACAAGAGAACTCCTCTCTAACGACATTGCCTCCAAACGACGAGAATCTATCGAAAGTAGAGATCGATGGATACCTGCTTCAGAAGGATGGTGTCATAAAACAAACGATGGACAGAACAATCCCACGATACAAAGAACATAACGCAACTGAAATTTACAACAACGCTACAATAGACGCACTACACAGACAAAAAAGTGTCCTTCTGACAAGATTAAAACTCTTGTACAGGCGGTTTACAGACAGAAATCATCTGGAGATTAGGACACTGAAGTCGTCAATCAAAAACGTTAACTCACTCATAAAGCAAAATTACAGATTGTCACTTAACTCGTATTGGGATAACAGAATTCGAGCCGTCAACTCTAGCGACCCGCGTATGTTTCCCGAGATTAATAAAATCTTCATAAAAAACAATCAAAACGATCTCCCGTGTCTTAAGCTTCCGAGATCGACAGACAACGAAAACATACTCCTGACCGAAGGAATAGATCTGGGGGACACCGTTTTGGACGACGATTTTTTTGTGATCGAAGATCCAATGGAGAAGGTAGAGACAGTGGGCTCTGCTTTTCAGCAAGTGTATAAGGTGAATGAGTCCATTCATCCAAATCACGACCTGGAGAAGAGAGCTCTACTGAATCACTTCTACCTGCGAAATAGCATCACGCAATGGCGATCTGAGAATCTTGGTTTTACCGGGTTCAATGAAGACAATCTGGCAAACGCCACCATCGCCGAGCGAAATGGGCCCAGTTCCCTGCTCATCTCGAAGGTCGAACAACTAATGATCTTCGCATCATTTAAGAAAAAAAAGTCAGCAGGAGTCGATGGTATAATAAATATTGTACTACGACATCTCCCTGAGGAAGCAATAGACATATACACAACACTGTTCAACAACGCGTTGAATAATGCATATTATCCAGTGAGCTGGAAGACAGCTGTTGTACATCCTCTTCCAAAAAAGGGAAAGGACAATTCCAATCCGGCAAATCTCCGGTCGATAAGTCTTCTTCCGAGTATCAGCAAGGTATTCCAAAAAGTTCTCAATAGAGCTCTGTCCAAGTGGGCCGAGGACAAAAATATAATTCCAGACACCCAGTTCGGCTTTAAGGCGTCACATGATACAATTCATGGCGCGTCCAAGCTAGTATCTGCTATCCAATGGAACAATGCTAAGAATCAATGCACGGGTGCCTGTCTGGTTGATTTTGGGGAGGCTTTCGACACCGAATGGTTAGAAGGTCTTTATCTGAAGCTTACCAGATGGGGCATAAGTAAAACCACTACTATATATGCTTTACGACATGCTTAATGGCAGAAAGTTTGTTGTCAAGAGTGGCAATGTTACATCTACCACCACGTTTAATATTAAAAACGGTCTGCAACAGGGAGCGGTGAACTCCCCGATTCTCTTTAGTATCTACACCAGCGATCTCATTGGGAGTCTATGCCGACGATTTAGTTGCGTACAGAACAGGTCCAAAAGTTGAAGTCATCAGAATTCTCTTGCAACGTGATTTCGATAAAATTCAACAATATTGTAGTGATTGGAAGCTGAAAATTAACTTCCAGAAATGTGAAACTATCCTGTTTAGAACCCCTGTATCTAGGGCTTCAAGGGATACGAGAAAGAACTGGCAAGAGCTAGTGTACGCTGGGCCACATAGACATCCACTGGTGAGTAAAAGTGTAGTAAAGTACCTTGGCATCTGGCTGGATCAGTTTCTATATTTCAAGCGACATGTAGAGGCTGCTCTGGCCAGGGCTAGAGGAGCTTTTGCCAAGACAAGACGGTTGTTTTATAGCAGCTGCCTTGATAGCAGGGTGAAAGTGATTTGCTACATGGCCCTTATCAGGCCGATGATTGCCTACGGATGCCCTGTGTGGTTCAACGTTGCACCATCTCTGATGGAAAAGATCCGGGTGTTTGAGAAACAGTCTCTTCGCACTTGTCTCGGACTTTATAGAACACCAGAGTCAGAGTACAAACACTATTATTCCAACAAGGTTCTATACAACGGGGCCAATACAAACAGAATAGAAAACTTTTTAATTAAGCTCATTGGCGGACATATTGCAAGGGCGATGACCTCAGCTAATGGACAAATCTTCGAGGCTTACTACCCCAAGATGAATATTTTGAAAGTACACGTTCGAGTGGTTTTATCCCGCCCAAGGCTTTCCTATACTTTGATAGTCCAGGGCGATAGATCGGCGATTCCGTTAATCTACCACATCGGCCGCACAACAGTCGATAGGCGGCTCCTCTACGACCGAGACATAGTCGCTTGGAGCGAAGCAGTTTCAGTAGGGCAGTGCCCGACCGGGATCGGAAGGAAGCCCGTGATCAGATCCACCAATTCTGGTGGCTTACTTAGAACAAATATTTTCAGTCGACATAGACGACACCTCGTCTTTGGTCGATTTACATTTACCATAGGTATCTTTAAGTTAGGTAGTGCAGTTGGGGCGGCACCAAAAAAAAAAAAAAATATTACCAAAAAAATTTAAAAACACAAAAAAATATAAAATTAAAAAAGCTTGCTGTGCCTATTCTAGATTTAAGTATTTTAGGTTTATTTTAAGAATAAGATTAAGAAAACCCAGTTTTTTCATTTTCTGGTTGAAAAATAAACCCCAAGATAAGATAAATTTAAGTTATTTTTAGGCCAAAAGGCATTTAAATTAAGCAAGAGATTAACTTAGAGCGCCCGCATAGGGCCAGTAAATCAATTAAGATGAAAGTCTTAGCTAATTTTAAGATTTTTGTCTAGCCTGTTAATAGAGTTATAAGTTAATATTAAATAAAAAATCAATAACAAAAAAAAAAAATAAGTAACTATAATCGCAAGTAAAAATGAAGAAATAAATCGAGAAAAAATATTTTTGTTTGCTTAGTTCTGTTTTTAGTTCGGCATTCATAACATTATATACACTTTCTTTATTGCTTAACAATTTCAACTCAGATTTTATTTCAATTTCCCTGGCGAGGGGGAGTGGAATATCATCACAAATTAGAGATCTTCTACTTGATATAAAGTTCCTACAGCGCGTACATCTCCATGTACTTTGATTTTTTTTTTTCATGAATTCAATGTCATCAGGTTAACATCAGGTATATAATTACTGATATGAACTTCGTTTTGGCAAAAATCAAAAAAAAAAATTTAAGGAGATTTTGGAGTGCGTCTTGAATCTTGCGTCTTTTTACTTGGGTTTATAGGTACTATAAAGCAAGTTATTGATTCGTGCAAAAAAAATCTAGCAATTAAACATGACATTACGATGATAGAGAAATCGAAAAAAGTGGGTCCGGAAACTCCGTCCGTCTGTCTGTCTGTCTGTTCGCACCTCTACAGCCTGGATGGGTTGATTTGCTTCAAACTTGGTATTTGGTATTTATTTGGTTGTATCTCGGGGGTGTTTTTCATGTTTGCTCTAGGTCGAGAAATAACGGTACATGCCAAATAAATTTGTTCCATAACGGTACCTCTTATAGAACCGTTTTTTTCAAATGCGTTTTTATCTTAAACCATTATTCCTAATCAAACTACAGATTTTCTTATAATGACATACTGAAAAAACATTTAAATAATTTTTCGAAGTTTTTTAAAAAAAACCACTTAAAAAAAATAGTCGAACGATTTTCATTATTTTTTTCCTCGATAGACATTTAGTTTTCAAATTTTATTGCATTCTTAGTTTTTCGAGAAAACTCTTAAGCTAATTAAAATAAATTACACAACTGGATCGCACGTACTTGCTCATGTGTCACATTGTAGAATAAAATTTAAGAAAATGAAATTTAACATCAGCTCATTTATTCGATCTTTGTGACTTTTGATTGTTCGAATAAAGTACGTTATATTGCATTGAGTAAAATAATTTAAACGCAATTTTTTTTTAAAGAAATGTAAAAAAGTGTTAATTTTTTTCAAAATTGTAGGAGCGGATTTTAAATAAAACGGTTTTTTTAACAACTTTTCTTAAAAAATTGAAAAAAATAATTCAAGAATACAAACTTAAGCAAATAACAAACATTTCGCATTCAAAATATTGATTTTTACAAAAAAAAATATAAAAATTATAATTCTGGAATATTAATCTTGATTTTTATCGGATCACCAGTTTTCCAGAAAGTCGAAGAAAAACAAACCGGTCCTATGCGAGGAACCGTTTTTAGCCCACCATATAAAATTTTTTGTTCACCAAAATATAATGAATACCTACAGTTGTACACTGATTTTTTTCATAAAAATTCTTGGAGCCGTTTTTGAGAAAAATAAGCTTTTACATAACGGTTATATGACAGGTACCGTTAATTTTTGAGCTAAAAAAAATATTGAAAAATTTCCTCTGTAGAATGTCAAAATAACCTTAAGTTCTAATTTTGATGACGATTGGCCTAACCGTTTAGGCTACAGTTCAAAATACATCCGTACAGACAGACAGACAGACAGACAGACACACGGACAGAATTTTGCCAGTAACTCAAATATGTTTCTCAAATTATTTTTTTTTTGAACGAATGCATAACTTGTATTATAGTACCTTTAATCAATCGTTCAGCTACAGTGAAGGTGACAACACTCCTGATGACTTTCACTGTGTAAAAAAGTTTATTTCCCAGTGGTAGAGTAAACAGTTTTCAAAGTATTTATTAGTTTTTGCCAAAAGGCAAATAATTTATATTTTTGTTGTTTATTAATTAAAGCCAAAATTAATCAACAAAAAAAACCACAAAACCAAGTGGCATTTGTATGTTTTTTTTTGTTTTTTTTTTTTTTTTGGGTAAGCCAGCTCAAAGAATATACTGCAAGAAACCAAGGAAATCCACATAAGCGATTAGCTCAGTTGATAGTGGCCGAGCACAGTCCGGAGGGACCTAGGTTCGAGTCCGGCCTGGGCCACTTCACAAATTCTTTTTGGGAGTCGGTTTTGGAAAACCGAAAAAGTCTCGAAGGTACCAGCAGCGTCCCAATAATGAGTGAAGAAGAAAAGGCGGGGACATCGGATGATGCACCAAGGACATCGGAAGATGTTCAAATAATATCGGCTGATGCTGTGACGTCAGCAAAGCGACGTCGCAAAAATATATACCCAGCCTGGTGAAAAGGCCATCGTTGGTTGGTGGAGAAGAAAATGCAAGAGCTGCAAAAACAACTGCAGCAGCCAAGATACGCCAGCAGCTTCAACCAAGCGGCGTTCCGTCAGACATGGAGGTGTCGTACGTGTCTGACGGAGGAGGGGGCGTTACACCACGCCAGACGACACGTAAAAAGAAATAGACGGCCTGACATCACAGCAGTCCTCACCCGAGTCAGAAGATGAGGACGAGGAGATCAGTGCGCTGGAGGTGAAAATAAAGGCCCTCAGGGAAAAGCAAATGGACAGGAGAGCAAGGGAGAAACTCGCTAGACAAGAAAAGGAGGCAACCAAATTAAGGGCACTCCACACGGTTGAGAAAGAGCCAAAACAGCAGCAGCTGCAACAACAACCAGCACAGGTGCAGCAATTAAAAAAAAGGACAAAATAAGAAACAGCCACTCGGATGAAAATTACTTCATTATCGCTGGGGATTTTAATGCCAAACATGAAGATTGGGGAAATCAAATCCAAAATCCAAGGGGATACCATCTTTTTGATTGGATGGCTCGACGCCATATTGAGTATAAAATCGACCTTCTTGCTATAGATAGACCATCGTTCCCAATGAGCGGTGCTTTCTACTACTGTTAGACTCAAGACTGACAGTAACTGACTCTGTGGGCCAACAGACAAGAAATTGTTTACAAACGGTAGAATACGACAGTGACCACTGCGGACTAGCCGCCGTCATACAGCTACCAAATGAGCTTGTGGTGTTGGATGAATTTGTGCCTGTGCGCTCTTACAATTTTAGTAAGGTACGCTGGCCCCGTTTCTCCAACACCCTGACAAGAGAACTCCTCTCTAACGACATTGCCTCCAAACGACGAGAATCTATCGAAAGTAGAGATCGATGGATACCTGCTTCAGAAGGATGGTGTCATAAAACAAACGATGGACAGAACAATCCCACGATACAAAGAACATAACGCAACTGAAATTTACAACAACGCTACAATAGACGCACTACACAGACAAAAAAGTGTCCTTCTGACAAGATTAAAACTCTTGTACAGGCGGTTTACAGACAGAAATCATCTGGAGATTAGGACACTGAAGTCGTCAATCAAAAACGTTAACTCACTCATAAAGCAAAATTACAGATTGTCACTTAACTCGTATTGGGATAACAGAATTCGAGCCGTCAACTCTAGCGACCCGCGTATGTTTCCCGAGATTAATAAAATCTTCATAAAAAACAATCAAAACGATCTCCCGTGTCTTAAGCTTCCGAGATCGACAGACAACGAAAACATACTCCTGACCGAAGGAATAGATCTGGGGGACACCGTTTTGGACGACGATTTTTTTGTGATCGAAGATCCAATGGAGAAGGTAGAGACAGTGGGCTCTGCTTTTCAGCAAGTGTATAAGGTGAATGAGTCCATTCATCCAAATCACGACCTGGAGAAGAGAGCTCTACTGAATCACTTCTACCTGCGAAATAGCATCACGCAATGGCGATCTGAGAATCTTGGTTTTACCGGGCAAACGCCACCATCGCCGAGCGAAATGGGCCCAGTTCCCTGCTCATCTCGAAGGTCGAACAACTAATGATCTTCGCATCATTTAAGAAAAAAAAGTCAGCAGGAGTCGATGGTATAATAAATATTGTACTACGACATCTCCCTGAGGAAGCAATAGACATATACACAACACTGTTCAAAAACGCGTTGAATAATGCATATTATCCAGTGAGCTGGAAGACAGCTGTTGTACATCCTCTTCCAAAAAAGGGAAAGGACAATTCCAATCCGGCAAATCTCCGGTCGATAAGTCTTCTTCCGAGTATCAGCAAGGTATTCGAAAAAGTTCTCAATAGAGCCCTGTCCAAGTGGGCCGAGGACAAAAATATAATTCCAGACACCCAGTTCGGCTTTAAGGCGGGACATGATACAATTCATGGCGCGTCCAAGCTAGTATCTGCTATCCAATGGAACAATGCTAAGAATCAATGCACGGGTGCCTGTCTGGTTGATTTGGGGGAGGCTTTCGACACCGAATGGTTAGAAGGTCTTTATCTGAAGCTTACCAGATGGGGCATAAGTAAAACCACTACTATATATGCTTTACGACATGCTTAATGGCAGAAAGTTTGTTGTCAAGAGTGGCAATGTTACATCTACCACCACGTTTAATATTAAAAACGGTCTGCAACAGGGAGCGGTGAACTCCCCGATTCTCTTTAGTATTTACACCAGCGATCTCATTGGGAGTCTATGCCGACGATTTAGTTGCGTACAGAACAGGTCCAAAAGTTGAAGTCATCAGAATTCACTTGCAACGTGATTTCGATAAAATTCAACAATATTTTAGTGATTGGAAGCTGAAAATTAACTTCCAGAAATGTGAAACTATCCTGTTTAGAACCCCTGTATCTAGGGCTTCAAGGGATACGAGAAAGAACTGACAAGAGCTAGTGTACGCTGGGCCACATAGACATCCACTGGTGAGTAAAAGTGTAGTAAAGTACCTTGGCATCTGGCTGGATCAGTTTCTATATTTCAAGCGACATGTAGAGGCTGCTCTGGCCAGGGCTAGAGGAGCTTTTGCCAAGACAAGACGGTTGTTTTATAGCAGCTGCCTTGATAGCAGGGTGAAAGTGATTTGCTACATGGCCCTTATCAGGCCGATGATTGCCTACGGATGCCCTGTGTGGTTCAACGTTGCACCATCTCTGATGGAAAAGATCCGGGTGTTGGAGAAACAGTCTCTTCGCACTTGTCTCGGACTTTATAGAACACCAGAGTCAGAGTACAAACACTATTATTCCAACAAGGTTCTATACAACGGGGCCAATACAAACAGAATAGAAAACTTTATAATTAGGCTCATTCGCGGACATATTGCAAGGGCGATGACCTCAGCTAATGGACAGATCTTCGAGGCTTACTACCCCAAGATGAATATTTTGAAAGTACACGTTCGAGTGGTTTTATCCCGCCCAAGGCTTTCCTATACTTTGATAGTCCAGGGCGATAGATCGGCGATTCCGTTAATCTACCACGTCGGCCGCAGAACAGTCGATAGGCGGCTCCTCTACGACCGAGACATAGTCGCTTGGAGCGAAGCAGTTTCAGTAGGGCCGTGCCCGACCGGGATCGGAAGGAAGCCCGTGATCAGATCCACCAATTCTGGTGGCTTACTTAGAACAAATATTTTCAGTCGACATAGACGACACCTCGTCTTTGGTCGATTTACATTTACCATAGGTATCTTTAAGTTAGGTAGTGCAGTTGGGGCGGCACCAAAAAAAAAAAAAAAAAATATTACCAAAAAAATTTAAAAACACAAAAAAATATAAAATTAAAAAAGCTTGCTGGGCCTATTCTAGATTTAAGTATCTTAAGTTTATTTTAAGAATAAGATAAAGAAAACTCAGTTTTTTCATTTTCTGGTTGAAAAATAAACCCCAAGATAAGATAAATTTAAGTTATTTTTAGGCCAAAAGGCATTTTAATTAAGAAAGAGATTAACTTAGAGCGCCCGCATAGGGCCAGTAAATTAATTAAGATGAAAGTCTTAGCTAATTTTAAGATTTTTGTCTAGCCTGTTAATAGAGTTATAAGTTAATATTAAATAAAAAATCAATAACAAAAAAAAATAAGTAACTATAATCGCAAGTAAAAATGAAGAAATAAATCGAGAAAAAATATTTTTTTTTATTTTAATGTATACATATTTACATATGTAGTCACTAAGCAATTATCTAGCATTAGAATAAGTTCATGCGACCCATTTGTGCATTTCTTTTTTAATGTTTTAAGAATTAAGAATAAAGGAAATAATAAAGCAATGAAAACATAACCAATGTGAATTTTATTTGCATTATTAAATTCCTTGGTCAAATGAAAGACTTTTAATACAAAAATAATTTCAATCCTGAAAGTTATGAATTTTTTTGTAAATAAATTGTATTTTTGTAGGTAATAAAATTTCTTGTTGTATGTATATAAACATTACAGCTGTTTTTTGAAGATGCGATTCAAATTGCATGATTAAAAACTTGTATACGCACACAGAAAAATAAAAAAATAAATAATAAGCGGTTTACTGAAACACCACTATCTCCTATTAAAGGCACTGGAGGAAACAAATAACGTTAAGAAATCAAAAATTAAATTGTAATTAAAATTTGTATGGTCATTAATATATTTCCATAGCCCCTGGATTTTATTCAAGTAAAAACATTTACAAAAATACACACTAAAAATGGATTTTTTCAAAATAAAAGCGTAAATCAAAGATTCCTATAACACATCTATTTTTTGTATCATTCATCAATTAATGATACAACAAAAAACAAAAAATATATCCCTGATTTTAAAGGAACTACTTGTAAACGCTTCATTTTTTTTTTATCGTAAGAAATATTTTATCTAAAAACTAAAAGGTGTAAGAAAAAAATATTTATCCAAAAACATTCATGAACTTAGTTTTTATTAAAACCAAATTAATATTAAATTAAGCATTTTAACCCTTAAACCTTTGAACCATGATTATCATGTACATACGTTCAAATAATTTATTTTAAAAAACTCCATTCACAACGAACAAGAAAGCATAATGACATTTCATAAAAATATGTTTTTTTAATGCTTATGTAAATTGATACATTTAATTTCCCTTTATATAACGAAAGATTAATTACACTTGCTAATGATAAACGTACTTAAATTAAAAATGGCGATATGTACCATTTTTAATTTAAGTACAATTCCTTGTACTTGTATTCATTCTATTGCTAACCAAGCAGTGTATTTTATAAAAGTAATGCCCGACAATAATACTTCTAATATGTACTGGTATTGCACTCTAAGCTGCCAGTAACAGTATTTGATATTTGGAATGTGGTTGTTAGTATTCATCAAGTATTGGAATTATTCAATTCAATTCAATTCAATTTATTAATATAAATAGAGTAACATTTATAACATATAATATTTAATTCAAATAAAAATTTAAGCATGGCATATAAGCCGTCTGCCGTATATGATATCGATTAAGTTTTATTTTTTAAGAGATTGAATACAGATAAACAGTTTATACAATTAAAATCTGATGGTACAAATATATACTAACAAAAATAAATTAACAGAAATAAATTAACGAAAATAGATTCACAGAAATAAGTACCTTTATAAAACACAATTTTTATATTTATATTTAAGCAAAAACAATGATTATTTTATGTAGGAAATATTTAATATTTACACAAGATATTACGGATTACATTCAAAAAGTCAATGAACTGCAATAAGACGAGAAAAAAAGAAAACGTAAATGAAAAGTTAGAGATGGCATACTTGGGCTTCTAGTTTAGCTAAAAAAAATGGTCTTTTTATATAAAATAACTAAGAATAGTCAAGTCAAAACAAATTCAAATATGAATTCCTGTAATTGTTTGCGTGTGAAACAAATCGCACAAGTATTTTCCAACCTCTCTCACCATTTAAAATACTGATAAGCTCATCGAAAGACAAGAAGCTTTTGCTAAAATAAAGCCTGCGTATTTCTTGAAGAATAGGACATATTGCAATGAAGTGGCGTACGTCTTCAATTTGGTTAAGGTTGCATAGAGAACATATAGCGTCTAAATCTGTTCTGTGTGGCCTATAATTAAGTTCAAGGGTTTCAGTTCGAATCTTAAAGATTAAACTCATATCTGAGGTTGAAAGTTCCTCCCTAAAATAATTATTATCACACAAGCTCAGATTCAAACGTCTATACGTAACCCTAGAGGTGGAATTTGTTACCCTTTCTAATTGTTGTTGATAGATTTTATCATCTACCACCGATATTAAATCATAAAAGATGTTTGTCCACTCTTCTCTGTTGCTTACATTCAGATCTAAAGCGACGCTGTGAGCCGACGCGAGCGCGTGCCAGTTTCTAAAAGGTGAATAACCACAGCGGAGTGATACCAGTAGAATTCTTTTATGTAAATTGCTATCAAATCTATGCATTACTTTCGTGAGATAGTCTGCATTGGCTTTCAAACTCCTCACATAAACTTGTAGTAGACCAGATTCAACATGTATTGCGTAATTGGGGGTATTAAAAGGCAACCGAAAATTCGTTTGAAAAAGTATCTTTGAATGCCTTCAATTTCCTCAAAAAATTGGTACCCATAAACTTCAGTTCCATAACAAAGACATCTATTAACCATTGCATTAAAAACTTTAAACTTTGACGTAGAGTCAACAAATTTATTAGTAAAAAATTTTGACCACAAGGTATTAATTGCTGATTTTGCTACGGAAAGTTTTTCTTTAATACGGGCTTTCATACTTAGATTGTGAGTTATAATTAGGCCTAGATACTTAAACTCACTAACTACCTCAATATTTTGACCATCTAAATTCCAGTTCCTTGTAAGGTTATCAGATCGGTTTTGAGTTCTGAAGATCATTATTTTAGATTTATTAATATTAATTTTAAGATCGCATGTATCACAAAATAGTTTCAGCTTATTAATTTGGAGTTGAAGCGTCATAGGATTGTCTGAAAAGATCACCAGGTCATCCGCGTAGAGCAGGAGCTTTATTGACAAATCGCCAAAGGTTACACCTCCTGGTAAGTAATTTTCAATATCATTTATATATAAGGCGAACATCAACGGACTCAAAACGCAACCCTGTGGGACACCTGTTTCTGATCGGAAAGCTTTAGACTGGTGTTCACCATTGCATACAGTCGCAGACGTGTTCAAAAGAAGCTGTTTATAGACTTTAATGAACTTTGTTGATACAACAATAGTTGAAAGCTTATATAATAGTGAATGCCTATTGATAGTATCAAAAGCAGCTTTGAAATCTACAAAAAAAGTGTACAATGGTTTCTTTTTATCGATAAAACGTCTTGCGATGCTTGTAAGAGCAAATATTTGATCCATTGTTGAGAGATTAGCCCGAAAACCAGCTTGGAAACAGCTTATAATATTATTGCTGTCAACCCATCTTATAAGTCTACAGTATAAGATCTGAGCAAAAAGTTTTCTTAATGAACACAAAACGGATATACCTCTGTAATTCTCAGGAAGATTTGGATTACCTTTTTAAAATATAGCACATATTTTCGCCAAGCGAAAGCTACTTGGAAACATCTCGTCAATGAACATTTAATTTAGCAATGCTAAAATGCGTTCCAGAAACTCAGGGGTCGAAAACTTGTAGAACTCGTTCGGGATTCCATCTAATCCCGCAGCCTTATTATTTTTCATTTTATTAAGTGATGATAATAATTCAAGCATTGTAAAAGGTGAGTCTAGCTCAGGTATTGAAGGGCGTAGCTTAAAGAGTTTTGGTTTGAGTCTGAGAGCAAGAGGTTTTCAAAATAGTTTGCTAGTTGATCTACACTTACGCTCAAAGACGATGACTTGCTCCTTCCACCTAAGATCCGCACTTTGCACCAAAAAGGATTTTTTCCTACTTTTTTTACACTCTTCGTCATACCAATTTGAATTAAAAGATGATTTATTCGAACAAGAACTAACAACTGCTGAATGCTTAACTAATTCAAAAACAGATTGTGTTGAAGATTCTATGCAAAGTTCAAGCTGCTCATTAAAAGAACCCATTTGTTGATTTAAGTTTCGCCTATTCAAACTAGCCTTACTTTCGACCCATTTTAGTTTCTTAACAGCATTAGATACTTCAGCTCTGTTGTGGATATCTTGAAGCGTACATTCGCACGACACTACAATAGGCAGATGGGTTGAATAGTTTGCCGGATATACCTCAAAATTTTTAATCATATCAATCCAATCGCCCTTCACAATACAAAAATCAATTACAGAACAGCCTTGGGAAGATATAAAAGTATAATCGCCCCTGGAATCACCATTTGATACTCCATTTAAGATAAAAAAAACCAAAGTCTTCGAACAAATCTATCAGTGATTTGCCGTTTGTGTTCAAGCAATTATCCAGTGAGTTTCTTATATCAGTAAACTGACCATTATTTAGAACAGGAGAAATTTGGAAATTACCTATACGACCGTTAAAGTCACCAATGACCATAAGGTTCTCGTACTTGTAATTTAATAATATACTCTGCAATTCTTCGTATTCTGATGACCAGGAATTAAAGTTCAAAAATACAGGAATACTATGAAAATGTTTTGAATCACATTCTACATCGATTAAAATTGTGTTACTATAGTTCCTTAAAGTTACATTATTAATACTATTTTCTGAGCGTTTATTTTTGTAGCCACATAATATTCCACCACTAGCTCTCCCGAGTATATTTATAATATTGCAATTCTTTTCCTTCTTCTAAAAAAGTTTCTAATAAAATAATTATATCGTATTTTTGAATAAGTTTAAAAAAATCAGGCGTAAGTAATTTGTTTTTAAGCCCCGTAATGTTATAGCAGAAAATTTAAAAAAAATATATTTTTTGGCAGACGGCAACCCTATCCTATACTGTATGATGATTATAGTTGGTACATGAACCATCTTGATTAGATATTCTTCGACTACCAGATGGCCCTGCTGCTGCTAAGTTGGTTTGCTTGTAGATGTCAAAAAAGCACATTGCGTCTTCTCCAAATGTCGTTTTGACGTACTGAACTTCCTCTTTTGTTTTTGTTTGTAATCCTTGCAGCGGATCGTAGTGAAAAACAAACTTTTCAATTTGCAATTTGGCACCTTTTAAATAAACTTTCGCGTTCGGGTTGATTGACAAAAGTTTACTTTTGATATTGTTTAGTGCGCTTCTTTTTTTGCGATAGAGTAAAGATTGTTCTTTGTGTACGAAGACTCCGGTACCCTTTAATTTTGGTGCGGCCACAATGATTTTATTTGCCATACCAGCGTTTTTAAAGTTTAGAACCATCGTTGTTTTTTTATTGTGTTGGTTGTTAAATTCCTGAGTGTTTTCGATAATCATGTCAGCGTTGTCCTTTAGATCAAGTAGGCCGAGACAAGTTTGTTTAGCAAACTCAACCTTGTTTGGCTTATTATCTGATGGAAAATGCATTACAACAGTTTTATCATTTGCTTTGTTGGACAAAATTTCCAGTTGCTTTTCAAGAGTTTGGCAATAATTTTCGACGAAGGATAAGCGCTCTGAGAATTGGGCATTTTGAGACCGTAATAACTGAATATCTGTTAATATGGCCGCGACGTTATCTTTTGTGGCAATGTTTTTTAAATGTTGATTTAGACATTCATCTAATATATTTTTGAAATTTTTGGATTGCATTATTTGTTCTGACATTTGAAAAAAATAAAAACAGTTTTTATGATTTGTAATAAATTTAAAAGTTTTCTTCTTCTACCTTCTTTGTTAGAATTGAGGATTGTTTATTGCTTGTGAGTACAGATTTTTTTGACTGTCAGTTTAAAAGTTATTTTGTAATTTTTTGTTAACTTTTTACTAGTTTAAATAATGAAAAACTGAAGAACTTAGACAACCTAGTTTACTTAATTCACTCTCTTTCTCTCAATCTCCATTATTGCATTGCATTATATACAGCGCTGTGAACATACTAAAAAACTATGCGATGAAATGGCCACCCAAGGAAATCTGACTGTTTTTCTGCTCTCTGCTTTTTGCTTTTGCATTTCATTTTAAATAGCTTTTAAGAAAGCTCATCTGATAGAATTATTTAAAAAAATTGAATGGGTTGATTTTTCTCTTTAGATCTCTTAAGATCTTCTATAATAAAGGAAAATTGAATTTATTTGTGCTTAATTTCAAATGTTTCTTGTGTGTTGGCGCGACCCGACAGAGACAGACTCGATGAGTGGAATGGTTTATTGTTAGCGGGATCCTAGATTCCTAGGATTGGGAAGGAAATTGTGTGTCTAGTCTAGTCTGCTGATATCAATTCTGATTGTGTATTTTGAGTGATGATTTTTTTCAGACTTCGTTGGGTAGGTCAAAAATTAAGAAATTAAGTGTCATGAAGATTGAATGATTTTTGATTGCAGATATAATATCAGCTATCTGCCTGTGGAAAAAAAACAATTCAGCGCCACCTAGTGGGTAATTTAAATAGCCTAAGTTACTCTCTAGAACATCAGCAATCTGCCAGTGAAAATCAAAATTGGTGCACCCGTTCCCGAGATTAGCCGGAAGAACAGACAGACAGACTGTGTATACTTCTATATGCATCTTGCAAAAAGCTGTTATTTTGATAATAAAAACAGACACTTCATTTATATTTATCTGTATAGATTTTAAATCATCATCCTCTAAAATAACTGGATTTATAATCTTAAGTTTGGCAAGTGTTATTAAAAGCAGTACATTTTGAGTTTCAGATATAAGCATTCTATTTCTTGACAGCAAGTTTGCCAACATTTTATTTACAATACTTTTTAACTGTTCCAATTATGTCTGAATGCATAAATATATACATATATATACAAACTTCATCTACCTGAAAAAATATGAACGCAAAACACCTACCAGTCGCGACGAAAATCCTCCTCCATGCATACCCATCTAGTGCTTAACTGCTCTTTGATATACACTGCATTACTATATGTTATTGTATGACGATACTGTGCATAAAAATAAGGGCAACTGGTTTTTGTGTCTAATTGTGATGTTCGCTTAAATTGAAGCCCAAAGAAAAGTCCTGGTTTTGACTCTGAAACTTACTTCTTTGAGCCTGATAGCTTCTTTACACTCAGAGTTAAACCCGGACTTTTCTTTAGACTTGATGCTTTTAACTCTCGCCATAAATTCCTATATCGAAAGATCTGAAAATTATTACGTTGCAATGGGAATATTAAGAAATTAAATATCAGAGTTTGTAAACGCGTGTCTATCCGCGTGTGGAATTTCAACGAAATTATTGCAAGACTAGACCAGTGTAATCCGACAAAATATCGGTTCATGTTCTTGAGAATGATTTAAGTATTCTGAGACAAGATAATTTATCGATCAATGAATACTATGATAGGGTTGAAAAACAATTAACCCTTATCATAAATAGAAACATAATGACTCATTGTGGTGACAATAAGGTCATCGTTGCTCTCATCGAGCGTGCGCGAGTTACAAAGGCACCCCATCCAATCCCCATAATAAATACGCCACAGCTCATCTCAATCCAAATACCGAAGTTAGCACTTTGAAGATGCTGGGAATCTTTTTCGAACAAATGTCCCACCACTGTAACATAAACACAGATAAGATGCCCCCACCAAATCGATGATAACATAAACACAGATAAGATGCCCACCAAATCGATGATAACATAAGCACAGATAAGATGCCACCACCAAATCGATGATGTAGCATAAACACAGATAAGATGCCACCACCATATCGGTGTTGCAGCATAACTAACGACCGCATGATCACATATCTATTTTCGGCACCATAAACTTAAGTTAGTTCTAAGCTTCTCTCCGAACAATAAAGTTCGCTTTGAATAAAAGATACTTGTGTCGGCTATTCATTCCTCCAAGTAAAGGAGAAGATATAAAGAATTATATTTTTTTTAATCCCAGAAGATTAGCTTACTGAACTGGCGCAGTCGGTATGATCTTAAACAGAATTTATTGGGTAGTGTGACATTTTAAAAAAAGGAAAAGTCTTTTAAAACGCACTTATAAAACGCCTACAGAGACTGGTAGGTTTGACCCATAACAATTTTGATCTAAAACATAAAGTATAAAATGGAGCAACAAATTGAATTATTGGTGAATGCAACGGCTGAACAACGAGAAATCCTCCAAAGACAGCAAGAACTCATTGAACAACAACAACACGGACCACAACACAATGACACCAACAGCAAGAACAGCAACAACAAGAATAACTCCCAGAAGTAAAAACACCACTATCATTGGTGTTACCGGAAATGGAGTTAGTAAAAATCCTTCAAAGGACTAAACCATTTAGTGGAGAGGGACGACGAGATGTAGCATCATTTATTAATGACGTCGATGTCAATCTACAATATCTCACATCAGCAACAGCCACTTTTGCGCCGCAAAATATAATCCGAGGATTAATACAAGGACGAGCACAACAACAATTCGGATGTTAGGAGCATCTTTAACATTGACTTCCATAAAAGAAACAATATTTAAACATTTTGGATTAAAAGAAACATACATTAATATAAACAAAAGAGCAGTGAGTATAAAAAAATTCAAATTTAGAAGAATATTATAACAAACTTAGCAAGTAAATGGATAAGATGAATATAAAATATAATTTTGACATTTTAAAACCTGTAGATTTTTCACCTAAAAATATCCAAACAATGTTATTTAGAATTTTTTGTTCTCAATTAAACGCGCATCAATAAATTTTATATTAATCAGAACCATAAGTACAGTTCAAGAAGCAAAGAAGCATATGAACTTCTATAAAAATTCAAATCCTCAGAATTCACTAAATTCAAACGGGCATACTTCTAGAAATAGAGATAGTAATTTTTATTTTTGTTCAAATCAAAACAGAATTTAATGGCTCAATAAAAGAAACTCTAATAATCATGAAAACTATAGATTCAATAATAATAACTACTGAAACCCTAGAAGTTTCAATTATAATAATCAAGGAAATTATAATAATCAAGGAAATTATAATAATCAAGGAAATTATAATAGGTTCAATACTCATCAAAATAACAACAATAATATAATAATAGGTATAATAACAGGAGTAATAATTACGGAAACATAGGGCTTATAATAATTTTACTCGAAATAAAAATCAAAATACCAATTATACAAATTTAAATCATAACAACATAAAAATGAGAATCAACGAAATTCCAATCGTGATATACATTTTCATTAACCGGCCTCAGAGGTCCTCTTCCCATAATAAACTTAATCCTAGGAGCAGAAACACTACCTGTACTGATAGACTATGGAGCCTCAAGTTCCAGTATTGACTCAAATTGTTTAAAAACTTTTGAAAGATATAATTTAGAATACCCACTTGAATAAATGGATTGACAGGTAAAACCTGAGAAGGCTCTTTTCAAATGTTCAATACAAAACTCAATACTTTACCAATCTCGAACTAGCTAAAGGTTTTCATCAAAACTTAAGTGACGAAAAACATGAGAATAAAACCGCTTTTAGCACTCCCCAAGGTCACTATGAATTTAAAAGAATGCCATTCGGATAAAAAAATCCCCCGGCAACTTTTAAAAGCATGGTGAATGAAATCCTTAGACAACACATAAATAAAACCTGTGTCGTATACCTCGACGACATCTTAATATTTGCCACTTCATTACAAGAAATGGAGGTTAATATAAAATCAATATTTTAAGAACTCTGGAAACACAATCTTAAAATACATTTTGACAAATGTAAATTCTTTTCGAAAAATACTGAATATTTAGGTCACATACTGACCGACAAAGGAATAAAACCAAACCTAGCTAAAATTGAAGCTATAGGAAAATTATGTGTACCCAAAACAGTTAAATAATTAAAATCCTTCTTTGGAATAACCGGCTACTATAGGAAATTCATCGAGAATTATTCCAATATTGCTATTCCAATAACGGAGTCTTAAAAAAAAGCAAGTAGGATTAATGAAAATGATCCAAAATACATAAATGCCTTTGAGAAGTTAAGGGTCTTGATTATGAGTCACCCGGTATTACGATATCCTGACTTCAAGACACAATTTACTCTCACAATCGATGCTTCCGATAAAGCTATTGGTGCTGTTATTTCACAGGATAATCAACCTATCTCTTTCAAATCCAGAACCCTCAAGGAACATGAGAAAAACTATGCAACTATAGAGAAAGAATTGTTATCTATCGTCTGGGCTACAAAATATTTCCGACACTATCTGTATGGAGTCAAGTTCAATATAAAAACTGATCATAGACTACTAGTATGGCTAAATAATCTAAAGGACCCTGGTTCAAAAATGATCAGATGGAAAACAAGACTAAATGAATACGATATAGAATTTGTGAAAACAAAGTTGCAGATTTTCTGTCATGAATAAAATATAAATAAAAATTAAATATACATATATTAATGAAAGTGAAGAAAATAAAATTATAAAAAATAAAGGAATAGTGAACAAGTTTAAAACACAAATAATTTTAATAAAAGAGAAGAGCTTACATAAAAAAATGCACCTACATAGTAAAAAGAAGATTTTTATTAAAGAAGAAGAAATTACTAATAATGAAATGATAAATATAATTAAAACAATGTTTACCTGACAAAGGATCGATAGGAATATACTCAGAGCTAGGAGAAAGTTTTTTTTACTATATTTAAAGATAAACTTTTTGAACATTTTACAGTTTCTCATTAAAAATTAATAAAATGCGCTTTATTGACAGAAGATCTACTAAGTAAAGACTCATGCTTAGAAAAAATAAAAGAAATTCATGAACAAACTAACCACAGGGGAATTCAAGAAAACTATGCGGAACTGAAATCCATATATTATTTTACTAAATTTCAGGAAATAATATCAGAATATAAAAACAATTGCGAAGTTTTCAATTTAGCTAAATAAGATAGAAAACCTCCTAAGCCAAAATTCAAATACACTACTACACCTAGCAATAAAAACGAGATAATCCATTTCGATATTTTTGATATCAAGAAAAAATATTACTTTACAGTTATAGATAAATTTTCAAAATCTTTATACGTTAAAGAAACTCAAGATAAAAGTGCGATTACCCTTATCGAATTAATAAAAGAATATGTTTAAAATTTTGCCAAACCCAAGTTAATTGTAGCAGACAATGAATTCAATACAGCTAATATTTTTGAATTTATAGAACAAGAAGACCTATCAATTCATTTTAATTCTCCGAATAGCCATACGGGCAATGCAGATATGAGTAGATGTCATTCTTTACTACTTGAACATATACGAATACTCAATATTACAGAACCTAACCTTGAAATAACAGAAAAAATCCTTAAAGCTACTATGTATTATAACAATATAATCCATTCGATAATAGAAAGAAAACCAATAGAAGTACATTCCGGGAATGAAGTTTTAAATGAAATTTTCAAATTATTAGAATCCAAGCAAAATCAATGGCTAAGTTACCATAATAGAAATAGAGAAATAAGTAAACCTTATCCTTATGATAAAGCTTATATCAGAAATTACAGCCAGGTTAGGCATAAAGAAAAGCCAACATTTAGAAAGGTAGATATTTAACTTAACAATGAAGGAGTTACCATTAATAGTAAAGGTAAAAGACATTTAAAGATCCATCCTACACAAAAGACATACAAAATATTTTAAAGCCCGGTTATTAAACAAAAATAAAATCAATGAAATTCCGTTTTCATTACAGATTTCAACCCATCTCAACATAAAAACAATCACTTCAACTTAAATTATAATACTGAAATCAATAGCCAGTTTAAATGCAGACACCCAGGTAGAAAATATTGAAGATGAAGGCATTATCTTAATTAAAGACGAAGATGTAAAAATAATAAGCGATTTTTACCAAATTTATTACAGGGCTAACTTACAAGAATACTTTGACACGTTATATAACTTTACTATATATTCACCAAAAATCAGAAATTATTTCAGTGATAGGAAAAGATCAAACACTTGCTCACAAAATTTAAAACATACAAACCAACATAAACATGCTTTAAAGTATTAATGAACACTCTGTTAAAAACAATAAAACTCTAGATAATAATAGAGTTAAAAGAGGATTAATAAACCCAATAGGTTCCATTTTTAAATTACTATGTGGAACAATGGACAATGAAGACAGAGAAGATATATATAGATATTTAGTTAAAACTAATAAGAAACTTATAGAAGGAACCAGCTAATTTCAATAAATGATATTTTTCAAAACAATTTTAGAAACATTAGAGATAATATAGAAGAAGTTAAAAACCAATTTTTTAAACTTACCAAAAACTTTAGAGATGATATTAACCATATTAAATAAAATTACTCTTCTAAAAGTCCATAATTATATTTCTGAATTTGATAATGAAATCGAAAAAAATATTGATAATGTTAATGTAGCTAAAGAAGGAATTATGTCAAGATCGATGCTGGATAATGATGAAATAAATGAGAATTTTATAGGTTTAAATGACCTAAAAGAATTGAAAATTAATGTTTTTGGAAAAGATAACTCTAAAACTTTCATTATAATTATAAGCATTCTGATATTTTCAAATGAAGAATTTTCAACTTACTATTAACGATTAATACCCTTTTCAAATAATACAATAACATCAAATATAGAGGAACAAAAAGTTCTAAAATTTCTAGATAAAGTATATCCTGTAAACAAATATGTAAAGAATTTAAAAAACCCAATAGAATTCTCTCCATGTAAATCAATTGAATATAAAAATAAAAGTGTTGTAGAGGAAAAAATAAAGGTCTATTAATTGTTATAAATTTTGAAAACAATATAGAACACAATTGTAATGAAAAAACATAACATTTATACAAACATTTTATTGTCAATTTTAACAAATGTACTGTAACTTTAGATAATAAACAATATCATAATAAAATTAAAATTTTCAATCATAAAATTGTAATACAACCAAATTTAAATATAAGTATAATAGACTCAGAAATTATTATTAAACACCAAAATAATCAAGAAATATATTACCAGCAGAAAACAAAACTTATAGAATATAAGAATAATCGAAATACGATTAATTTGTCCACTGTAATAACTATATGTATTGTAGTAGCGCTTTGCTATTTTGTATTAAAATACCTACATAGAAATAAGAATATATAAATTGTAAACAAAATAGGTGCCGAAGAAATAAAATCACATAATATATATAAGAATCTTTTTCGAACAAAGATTCCACGACTGTAACATAAACACAGATAAGATGCCACCACCAAATCGATGATAACATAAACACAGATAAGATGCTACTACCAAATCGATGATAACATAAACACAGATAAGATGCCTTCACCAAATCGATGATGCAGCATAACTTAAGATCGCATGATCATATATCTATTTTCGGCACCATAAACTTTCTTATCAATTTGTGTCTTTGTTTTAAGTCAGTTCTAAGTTTCTCTCCGAACAATTAAGTTCGCTTTAAAAAGAAGATACTAGTGTCGGCTTTTCATTCCTCCAAGTAAAGGAGAAGATATAAGGAATTATATTTTTTTTATTACAGAGGATTAGCTTACTTTACTCGCGCGAATGTGCTCTGCGCAGCTTTATTTCAGGTCTAAGAAAACCTTTATCAGACACATTATTTTTTCTCGTTTACTTGACCCGCCTAGTGCCCTAGCCAAAGTACAAGAACTTGAAACAAATCACAAGTGATATGAATTCGCACGTTAAGTGAAATAGAAACTCAGGATCCTGCTCTTAACGAGTGTTATGATGATCCTACTCTAAACGAGTGTTATGAATCGCTTAACATGAACAACATTGATTCGCACGAGGTGAATTTTTAGAGCAAGGTTGCTCTTGCCTTTTATTATTAAAACAGTAAAAGGCTACAGAGCTAAGACTATTAATAGACACAGGAACATCTAAAAATTACATTAAAGACCTCCTATACTTAAAAGAGAACTCCTTTTCAAGAAAAATCAATCAATGGTGTAATGTTATAAATAAGTACTGTAGAGTTAGTGTTTAAGGGAAAATTCCAACATTTTTTATCCTACCCAATCTAAATACATTTGATTGATTAAAGCATTTGCTGAACCTAGAAGGGCATTGCCCTTTAACACCAATGTTAAAGCAACTATTCGTACCACAACAGACGAACCAGTTTACACACTAAGTTACCCATATCCTATGTCGGCTTCAGAATTCATTAATAGTGAAACTCAAACCCTATTTTAAGATGGTATAATTAGAAAATCAAACTCTCCATATAACTCACAAGTTCACGTCGTAAGTAAAAAGGACTTTGACATGGATGGTAAACCGCGTATGTGTGTGGTGATCGATTTTAGAAAAATTAACGAGAAAACAGTGCCCGATTGGTATCATATACCGGATACTTCTGTTATTTTGTCCAATTTGGGAAGCTCCCAATATTTCACCACATTGGACCTCAAATCAAGCTTCCATCAAATTGAAATGGACAAGAAATATATAATAAAAAACTGCTTTTAGTGTTAATAATGGTAAATATGAGTTTAGTCGTTTACCATTTGGACTAAAAAATGCACCCATCATTTTCCAAAGGGCAATTGACGACATCCTTCAGGAAGATATAGGAAAATGTTGTCATGTTTATTTCGATGATATAATTATTTATTCTGCCAATAAACAAACACACCATCATGACAAAGACAATATATTAAAGAAACTTGAAATTGCAGGTATGCGTGTTTCACCAGAAAAATCAATTTTTTTAGAAGAGATAAAGTTCATGATATTTTAAACTATAAATTTCCAAACACACTTCGATCACTCCGATCATTCCTGGGGCTCTCTAGATATTATCGGTGGTTTATAAGAGACTATGCCCAAACTGCAAAGCCATTAACTAAATATCTGCGTGGTGAAAATTGTCACATTGGTACAAACCAATACAAAAATGTTAAAATATGGCTCGATGAAGAACGAATTAAAAAAATGTTTGCGTCTGAAGACGTTCTTCTTTTTTATCCTGACCACAGTAAAATATTTGAATCAACAACAGATGCCTCTTCAAGCAGTATGATTTCACGAACATTGTCAAAATCAGAAGAAAGCTACGCAATTAATGAACGCGAACTTCTTGCCATAGTTTGGTCTTTACAAACTCTGCGTGATTATTTGTACGGAAAAACTGGTATCCTTATTTTCGCGGATCACCAGCCACTTTCTTTCGCTATGTCCGATAAAAATCCTAATGCAATGATGAAAAGATGGCGTGCATTTGTTGAAAAAATTGCCCTTAAATTTGTCCAGGGAAAGAAAATAAGGTGGCAGATGCCCTTTCCAGATAATACGTCAATAATTTAACAACGTCACAAACAAGAATTACGGTTCATAGTGAAATTTCTTTAACAAACGTTATCAAAACCACGCAATACCTAGTAAATCAGTTTAAAAATCAACTGATATTAACGAAAGCAAACCATTTAAACAAACAAACACAAGTTATGTTTCAAAGGTTTGTACGCCACACAATAAATTTCGAATCCGTTGAAAGTTTAATTGCGTGTTTAAAAGACGTCGTAATCCCAAGGGTTACGAATGCTATTTTTTGTGAACTACTGACATTGGCGCAAATACAAAATACATTACCACAGGAATTTCCTGGTACCAAATTTTTACACACACAGAAACTGGTAATCGATTTTATAAATAAAAACGATCACCTAAAAGTTTCAACAAGAGAACACAATCGCGCTCATAGATCCCCAAAAGAAAACTTCCATCAGATTATAGAAGAATAGTATTTCCCTGATGTTAGGAAATTCTTAAAATCAATAGTTAAAAATTGTAAAATATGTTAAGAGAATAAATATCAAAGAAAACCTCCTAAGTACTTACTTACTTACTTAGGTGGCGCTACAGTTCGGGACGAACCTGGGCCTCAACCAACATGCCTCTCCAGCCAACTCGGTCTTTGGCTAGCTGCCTCCAGTTTTGCATTCCAAGTTGGTTGAGGTCGTCCTCCACTTGAGCGCGCCACCTAAGGCGAGGTCTTCCTTGACTGCGTCTACCCTCTGGGATGGAATCGAAGATCCTGCGAGCCGGAGCATTGTTGTCCATTCGCTCTACATGACGTAGCCATCTTAAACGTGATATGCGTATTTTTTTGACCAGGTCAATGTCGCTGTACAGCTCGTATAGTTCTTGGTTGAACCTTCTCCTCCAAAGCCCGTTAAAACAGATAGGGCCAAAAATCTTCCGAAGAATCTTACGCTCGAAACGGCTAAGGATATCTTCATCCGCTTTAGATAGAGTCCATGCCTCGGCGCCATAGAGCAGGACTGGGATGATTAGGGTCTTATACAGAGTCTCCTTTGTCTTTCGAGAGGGGGCTTTGCTACTCAATTGCCTTCCTAGCCCATAGAAACAGCGATTGGCAAGAGTAATTCTTCGCTTTATTTCTGACGAGATGTTGTTGTCAGATGGTATAGCGGATCCGAAGTACACAAAGTCCCTAACTACCTCAAAGTTGTACCTGTCTATTGTGATGTTTTGTCTAATCCGCCGGTGTTGTGTGTCCCTTTTTGTGGACAGCAGGTACTTCGTTTTGGCCTCATTGACTGCTAGTCCCATCTAAGCCGCTTCAGCTTCAATGCTAGTAAACGTTCCAGTGACAGCTCGCCGAGTTCTGCCAATGATGTCTATGTCGTCAGCGTATGTTAGCAATTGCACAAACTTGAAAAAAAATTGTCCCACTACAATTGACTTGCGAGTTTCTTATAATTTTTTCAAGTATTAAGTTGAAGAAATCGCACGATTGCGCATTACCTTGTCGGAATCCTTTTTTGACGTTAAAAGCTTCTGTGAGGTCAGTACCAACCTTGACGGAGCAGCGAGAGTTCTCCATCGTCATCCTGCACAGTCTGACGGGGATGCCAAAACCTGACATGGATCTGTATAGCTCGTCTCTATAAATACTATCGTACGATTTAACTTTTTCCTTTTCGGAATCACGTTTTTAAAAAATAATTTCTAAGAATAAAAAGATCGAACACAGATTATTTAAGTAAAGAGGAAGTATTTTTATTTTACGTCTGTTCTTAATCGTAGCCAGCAAACAACTCCACTCTATCTTTACAATTATTTTCTCATGATGAACTTAATCTAAATATGATTGTCAGCAAAATAACCGTTTGCATGCAACAAAGATATTTTCTTACACTGTCTGCTCCGTGAAGGAATGTGCAGATTGTTGCATTATATTTTGCATGAAGAGTTTTGAATTAAAAGTATCCGCTAGCCGGATATCTAAAATTGATGGGGAAGAATGTGTCATATATGTAACTTCTCCCCCCTTTAGTTTTAAATTCTCCTGAATTTTATTATTAATTTTTACTTTAATTTTCTTTTGTAAAATAAAACTGAAAATAACTAAAATAATTAAAAACATACTTAACGTGAAGTTAATTCCATAAGATATATTCTTATGATACTGCAATTCTTCAATTTTTTGAATGTTATTTTCATTTTCAAATTTGATATCTTCTAGGGTTATTTTGCTGCTAAAATTTGTAAAAGTCTTATTCATTGGGTAATAAAATCGATCTTGAAATATTTCTTTTACATTTGTCCAATAATGGTCTAAAATTCTTATTTCACAATTATTAAAATTTATTAAAATATTTCCCGTTATATTCAAATTTCTTTCGTCACAATTTTGTGTTATGTTGAGATTGTTTGCATTTTTTATAATAATTGTTTCATCATCAATAGTTAGAATATCAGTTTGGTTATTCTTTATGAGCTTACAGTTGTCTTGGTATACACAATTTTTACTTAATTGTAGTTCATTTAAATATTTATTTTCTTCATATTTATATGTTACATTGTTATATTTAAATACGACTTCCTTTGGACTGTCAATTTCTTCTTTTATTAAATTTGGAATGGGTAAAATAATTTTAAGCTGAATTTTTTCAAAATCTTTGGGAATTTTAATAGCAAATAACAATAAATTTTCTTTGAATTTAATTACTCCCATTTTAATATATTTCATTTTATTTAAATCAATTTCATATTTTTGTATTTCTAAATCAGTTAACATGTTTGGATTTATCTGTCCATATCTAGCCGAAGCTATATTACTTTGTACATGCTCAATTTTTTCTTTTACAATTTGTAGCTTAAAATATTGGTCATAAAATAAATTGTTCTGGATTACATTACTTGTTACACTATTTAATTGACCCAGTATAACTGCCCTATCTTTTTCTAAAACTGTTTTTAATTGTTGGAAGGTTTTGTTAAAATGATCGTTTATAACTACCTGTTGATTAATATTGCTTATAGCATTATGATTATTTATTTCAAGATTCAAAAAATGATTTTCTATGCTAACTCTGTCTTCTTCATCCATCGTTCCAAACAACCATTTAGATGCACTTCCGACAATGTTTGCGAGCCCTCTTTTATGTCTTTTTTCAATTGGAATAAGCGTTTGTATTTTATATTTAAGATGTTTAAGTTCGGATTGAATAATTTCTATATGTTCTACATCCAATCCTTTAATATTTATTGAAATGTTGTCCAGAATGTTAACAATTTCATTTGGATTTATAATGTGAATAATAATGTCTGTTTTTGTTATCAAATCAACAGTATTTAATTTTATTTCCGTAAATCCGTTGTGTTCCTTTATTTCGTTTATATTAAGTCTTCCTTTAGCTGGTGATACCAGAAGAAGGAGGAAGAGGAAGATTGTCATGAAGAGCTGAAAATTTAGGTTGTCTTTTTATATTAGTGACATGAATATTAGAGAGTTTACTCTTCCTAAATCTAGGTTGATGTTTATGTCTAACTGCTTTATAATTTTTTATAAACCCTGTCGATCTTGTTTCTTGATAAGATTCTCTTCTTTTGTTTGCTTTTTCTATACTTCTTTTCTTGATCGTATCTAAGTTATTTCTAATTTTATCGAATTCTATTTTATGAAATTGTACTATAGCTGGATTGGTTTTAATTGTTGAATGAATTCTTTCATTATAATTTCTAATTGCTTGTTGAACTAGTCTTTTAACTGAAACGTTTACTGCATTTAATTTTAAAATCCTACACTTCTCTAACAAGGTGCTGTGAAATCTTTCCACGTCAGAATTTCCGGTGTGGGAATTGGGTTTAGTCAAATGAATATCGATATTTTCGTTTTGTAAAAATTCTTTAATATGAATTGAATTAAACTCATTATCAGCTACAATCTTTTTTGGTTTTCCTGATTTAGCAAAATGACTCTCTAGTTCTTCTATTATTGTTATATGATTTCTGTCTGACAAATAATAGGCAAATCCAAATTTGGAAAATTTATCAATTATAGTTAAAAAACTGCATTTAAGAATTACGAATGTATCTACATGTATAATTTCATTTAGGTTTGACGGGTTTTCTGTTAAATTAAGCTTTGGCTTAATCGGTTTCCTATCGTATTTAACCTGCTGGCAAACTTCACATTGATTTATTATGATTTGTATTAGTTCCATTAATTTTGGGTAGTAAATTTTATACTTAATACCATTAAATGTCTCTTGTATACCTGAGTGCAAACTTTCTTTAACATGATAAAGTGAAATTTGTTTAACTGCTTCTGTTTCTAATTTTATATCTTGTGCTCGGTACGAACATTTTATAAACTTTATCTGATTATCGTTTGAGAATAATTCCCTCAATTTTTCTTGTACTACATTATACTTGTTATCGTTTAACTCTGAATATATACCTATAAACCCTTTTTTTATGAATCTTCTAAATATATCACTTAAATTATCAAAATCGTACTCTGCAATATATATTATTCTTTTACCATGTATTATTTCTATTTCCTGGACTTTGTTATTAGTAAGTATAATTTGAGTTTTATACTTATTCACAATTTCCTCTTTAATAGGAATGTGATCTAGCAATTCTTCTTCTGCGGAATGTATGGTAGCAAAAGTTGTTTCATTTTCATCGTTTTCATCTTCCTCTAAATTAAATAGTAATCCTATTTCTGAAACATCATCTTCATACAATTTTGAAAAGTTGTTACACATACTTTGGTTCTCTTCTTCGGACTTGACGTCTTCATTAATTTCAATTCTACTAAGAAAATCTGCTACTTTATTATCCTTTCCTTTTAAGTATTCTATCTCAAAATTATATTCTCCTAATTTTAAAAGCCACCTTTGATGTCTAGGAGACATATCTTTACCTTTATATTTGGAATGTAAATATTTTATTGGTTGGTGGTCCGTATAAATTTTGAATTTATTACCATACAAGTATGGTCGAAAATAACCAGTTGACCACATTATTGCCAAGAATTCCTTATCCGTTGCGGAATAATTGATTTCGTGCTTATTAAGTGTTCTGGAAGCAAAACACACTGGGTGCCCTTCCTGTGACAGAACTGCCCCTAACGCATATTTCGAAGCGTCTGTTGTCAGTTGAAATTGTTTTTTAAAATCAGGAAATCTTAGAATAGGATGAGAACAAATAAGGCTTTTAAGTTTCTCGAAAGCTGCTATATAATTTGGATCTTTCGTATTTAGTATTGTATCTTTCTTTAAATATTTTGTTATAGGCTGTGCAATTTTTGCATAATCTCTTATGAATTTTCTATAAAATCCACTTAGACCTAAGAAGCTTTTTATTTGCTTTTGAGTTTGTGGTAATCCCAAATTTTCAATGACTTTTATTTTATCAGGATTTGGCTTAAATCCTTCTTCGGTAAGAACATGACCTAAGAAATGCGTTTCTTTTTTCATAAAGCTACATTTATCTATTTGAATTTTTAGTTCCGTATTTTCTAAAACTTTAAATATTGCTGTTATTGCTCGAATGTGTTCTTCAAGCGAAGTACTAAAAATAAGTACATCGTCTAGATATACCACACATGAAACATTTATGAAGTCTCTTAGAATTTCATTCATTAGCCTTTGGAATGTCGCTGGGGCATTCTTTAAGCCGAATGGCATTCTAACAAACTCATATAAACCTTGAGGAGTTACAAAGGCTGTCTTTGGAATATCCTCTTCTTTGACTAATATTTGATAATAGCCTTTGGCAAGATCTATTGTTGTAAAATAATTTGACCTTCCCATCTTGTCTAATATGGCGTCCATATTAGGAAGTGGTTGTTTGTCATCTATGGTGATTTCATTTAATTTTCTATAGTCTATGACTATACGAAACTTTTGAATTCCAGAATTATCGTTCTTTTTCGGAACGACTATTAAAGGACTTGAATATTTTGATCTACTTTTACGGATTATTCCTTGCTCTTCCATTTCAGATATCTGTCTTCTTACTTCTTGCTCATGTTTTGGGGGATACCTATATAATTTTGCGTTAACTTGAACATCTGTAGTTGTTTTAATCTCATGTTTTATTATTGGGGTACTAGTTAACTTATCACCTTCTTTAAAAAATAATTTGTTAAATCTTTTTATAATTTTAGAAATGGCTTCGTATTCTTCTGTATTCAAATAATCAAGTTTTAATCTATTAACTACATTATCTTCTACCATCTCTAAAGTATGTATTTCGTCGTATGTGTACGGATTACCTATTATGTTTAAAGTTTGATTGTTTAAACTTATTGTTTTTAATTCTAAATCGATGAGAGTATTTAATTTATTGAGTAGATCTATTCCTATAAGAAAATCGTACCTCCTGTTTGGTAGGTCTTTTACCTTCCATTTAATTTTTGTATTTGCTGGGAATTTAAATTCTTCGGGAGTAGGAGTATGTACTTCGTAACTAATTATGTCTTTACCACTTATGGTGGTGAAGCTTAAGGGTTTTATTTTAATAAAACTAAAATCTTGAATTTTTTCATTAATAATGCTTAGTGAAGAGCCTGTGTCTATAAGAGCGGTATATTTTTTATTATTTATTGTGATTTCTATAATTGGTAGGTCATCCGAGGCTAGTTGATAAAAAAATCAGTATGATTCACCTCGTTATTATTTTCTATGTTTCCAATTGACATTGGTTGTTCATTGTTAGAAATATTCTGTTGCTGGCGATTTTGGCCCGAATACCCTGAACTTCTATACTGCTGAAGGCGGTTTTGCCCCGAATTTCCGTTATTATTATAAAATTGCCTTGAATTATTATAGTTACCTAAGTTTCTATTATTGTTATAATTGTAACTGTTTGTATGAAAATTATTCTGTGGATAACGAGTTTGACCTACATTTCTATTTTGCCATGAATTTTGATTAGAAAATGGGTTCTGTTGAAAGCGATTTTGGCCTGAACCCTGTCTAGTCTGTGAAAAATTCTGCTTAATGGGTCTATTATTTTGATAACTATTATTTTGACCTGAACTACTTTGATGTTTAAAAAAATTGTTATTATTGTTTCTACTAGGTCGATTATTACACTTCTTAAATTCATCTCTTATACAAGAATCTTCATATCTTCTAGTCATCATTATTTCAAATATTTTATCTACGTCGTTTAACTCATAAATTTTTTCAAGCAAAGTGCCTTGGCATATATCTTTTATAATATTCACTATCATAGAATCTACGTTACTTAAATCTATGGCTTTATTGCCTTTATGAAATTCTTTAAGCTCATCTGTTTTGTATTTAATTTTTTGTACTTCATTTAAAAGTTCACTTACATTATTTGCTTTGATTGCATAAATGGATTTGTATAACTCGGATGGTTCGGTGTCTGGTTTGAAGTGGAGTTTTAGTTGTCTTTTTATCTCATACCAATTTTCCGGATCTTTTATGTTGATCAGCACTTCTTTTGCTCGGCCTTGTATTTTTTCGTTGTATATGGTCCTCACCATATATTTCTTTGTTGTTAAGTCGAGTTCATCAGCAATGTAATATTCTATTTTTTTAACGAAGCTATTAATGGTAACTTCATTGGTTCCAGTAAATGTCGTCATATGAGATACCTCACGAAGAACCCTCTCCCGGTCTAACCGTGCTGCCTCTCTTGTTTGTAGATTTTGGAAAGCATTGTTTAGCTGTTCCAATTGCTGTTCTCGTAATCTAAGTTGTTGTTGGAGTTGATGCTGCTGCTGCTGCTGTTGCTGCTGTTGCTGCTGCTGTTGCTGCAGTTGCTGTTGTTGCTGTAGTTCATTGTTGACTTCTTCCATTTCGATTTCGTGTAAATTTCGGCTTACGTCAAATCTATTTTGTTTCTTACTCCTTGTTATCATTAACACTTCTCTTTATTTAAACAAATTTGTCTACGTCGATTTTCACTTAGCCACAATTTAATCTTTTCGATTTTTCTCTTTTCTTGATTTATTTTTTCGTAACCACAATTTTATCTTTTTCGATTTTTATTTTGGTTTGAATGTTCACCTTCTCGTTATCTTTTCGATATTTTCGAGATTACTTCATATAATTAGTCACTCTTTAATCTTCGCGATTTTTCGAGGTAGCTCGTATCACTAGATCCTTTCTTTATTTATTTAAAAGGATCCTACCGACTGCGCCATTTAACTTTTTCCTTTTCGGAATCACGTTTTTAAAAAATAATTTCTAAGAATAAAAAGATCGAACACAGATTATTTAAGTAAAGAGGAAGTATTTTTATTTTACGTCTGTTCTTAATCGTAGCCAGCAAACAACTCCACTCTATCTTTACAATTATTTTCTCATGATGAACTTAATCTAAATATGATTGTCAGCAAAATAACCGTTTGCATGCAACAAAGATATTTTCTTACACTGTCTGCTCCGTGAAGGAATGTGCAGATTGTTGCATTATATTTTGCATGAAGAGTTTTGAATTAAAAGTATCCGCTAGCCGGATATCTAAAATTGATGGGGAAGAATGTGTCATATATGTAACTTACGCGGCCTTAAAATCGATAAAGAGGTGGTGGGTATCGATTTGGAATTCTTGGGTAGTTTCCAGGATCTGCCGTAGCGTGAACATTTAATCGATTGTGGACTTTCCTGGTCTGAAACCACACTGATAGGGGCCAATCAGGTTGCTGACGAAAGGTTTCAGGCGTTCACATAGTACGGCAGAGAGGATCTTGTAGGCGATATTCAGGAGACTAATTCCTCTATAGTTGGCGCAGTTTAAATGGTCTCCTTTCTTGTGGATCGGGCAAACGATGCTGAGGTTCCATTCATCAGGCATACTTTCTTCTGACCAAACTTTAGACATGAGTTTGTGTATGCACTCCACCAGGTCATCTCCGGCCGCTTTAAAAAGTTCGGCGGGTAGTCCGTCGGGTCCAGCAGCTTTGTTGTTTTTGAGTTTAGATATTGCTATCCTTACTTCATTTTGGTCAGGTGGACGGAAGTTTTGTCTGTCATTATCCATGTTGAATGGTTCATTCTGCCTGACAGCGGGATTTTGGCCTTCATCGCCGTTTAACAGTCTGCAGAAATGGTCCTTCCTTGTACTCAGCACCGACTGTGACTCTACTACGAGGTTTCCAATCCTATCTCTACAGGCTTCTGTGCGGGATTTTTTTCCTTGGCATGTTCTTTTTACTTACTTAGGTGGCGCTACAGTTCGGGACGAACCTGGGCCTCAACCAACATGCCTCTCCAGCCAACTCGGTCTTTGGCTAGCTGCCTCCAGTTTTGCACTCCAAGTTGGTTGAGGTCGTCCTCCACTTGAGCGCGCCACCTAAGGCGAAGTCTTCCTTGACTGCGTCTACCCTCTGGGATGGAATCGAAGATCCTGCGAGCCGGAGCATTGTTGTCCATTCGCTCTACATGACCTAGCCATCTTAAACGTGATATGCGTAGTTTTTTGACCAGGTCAATGTCGCTGTACAGCTCGTATAGTTCTTGGTTGAACCTTCTCCTCCAAAGCCCGTTAACGCAGATAGGGCCAAAAATCTTCCGAAGAATCTTACGCTCGAAACGACTAAGGATATCTTCATCCGCTTTAGATAGAGTCCATGCCTCGGCGCCATAGAGCAGGACTGGGATGATTAGGGTCTTATACAGAGTCTCCTTTGTCTTTCGAGAGAGGGCTTTGCTACTCAATTGCCTTCCTAGCCCATAGAAACAGCGATTGGCAAGAGTAATTCTTCGCTTTACTTCTGACGAGATGTTGTTGTCAGATGTTATAGCGGATCCGAGGTACACAAAGTCCCTAACTACCTCAAAGTTGTACCTGTCTATTGTGATGTTTTGTCCAATCCGCCGGTGTTGTGTGTCCACTGATAGGGGCCAATCAGGTTGCTGACGAAAGGTTTCAGGCGTTCACATAGTACGGCAGAGAGGATCTTGTAGGCGATATTCAGGAGACTTATTCCTCTATAGTTGGCGCAGTTTAGAGGGTCTCCTTTCTTGTGAATCGGTCAAACGATGCTGAGGTTCCATTCATCAGGCATACTTTCTTCTGACCAAACTTTAGAGATGAGTTGGTGTATGCACTCCACCAGGTCATATCCGGCCGCTTTAAAAAGTTCGGCGGGTAATCCGTCAGGTCCAGCAGCTTTGTTGTTTTTGAGTTTAGATATTGCTATCCTTACTTCATTTTGGTCAGGTGGACGGAAGTTTTGTCTGTCATCATCCATGTTGAATGGTTCATTCTGCCTGACAGAGGGATTTTGGCCTTCATCGCCGTTTAACAGTCTGCAGAAATGGTCCTTCCATGTACTCAGCACCGACTGTGACTCTACTACGAGGTTTCCATTCCTATCTCTACAGGCTTCTGTGCGGGATTTTTTTCCTTGGCATGTTCTTTTTACCTGTTGGTAAAACTTCCGCACGTTGTTCCTGGAGTAGCATCTCTCAATATCTTCGATCGCGCGCTTCTCATGCTCTCTCTTTTTCTTTTGGAGAAGCCGGTGTTCTTCCCGTCTTTTCTGCTCGTAAAGCTCGCGAGCAGCTCTCGTCTTTCTTTGCAGCGTCGCTTTATATGCCTCTTGTTTGGCTGCATGGGCCTGCCTGCATTCGTCATCAAACCAGAGGTTTCGTGGTGGTGGTCTGGTGAAACCTAGCACATCAGTTGCGGCATCTCTGATGGCTTGTTGGCAGTGATGCCACTGATCTTCGGCACTTGATGCTGGCGGTACTGGATTTCTTGAGAGGTTACGGGATATTCGATCGGCATAGGTTCTGGCGGTTTCTTGCGATTGCAGCTTTCCGACGTCATACTTCCTCACAGTGTTACTCCGTTGTTGTGGAGTTCGGATTATTCGCGTTCTTACCTTTGCTGCAACAAGGTAGTGATCCGAGTCGATGTTAGCTGCTCGGAAGGTGCGAACATCCAAGATACTGGAGGCGTGTCTTGCATCGATCGCAACGTGATCAATCTGATTGACGGTTCTTTGATCTGGGTGTCGCCAAGTCCCTTTGTGTATATCGAGATGAGGAAACCGTGTGCTTGCAATGGTGACGTTATGTGCCGCTGCGAAGTCAATTAGCCTAAGTCCGTTTTCAGACGTTGTGTCGTGTAGGCTATGTTTTCCGACAGTCCTACCAAAGATTTCCTCTTAACCTATTTTGGCATTAAAATCGCCTAGTACGATCTTAACGTCGTATTTAGGGCATTGCTCATAGGTTTTGTCGAGGAGCTCATAGAAGTCATCCTTGGTGGCGTCATCTTTGTCCTTTGTGGGGGCATGAGCGCATATTAGGCTAATGTTGGCGAATTTAGCCTTGATACGGATTGTCACAAGTCGCTCACTTACGTGTCGAAAGCCCAAGACTTCTTTCCTAAGTCTACCGCTTATGACGAATCCGCACCCAAATAAACGCTGTGGTCTTCTTGCGCAATCACCGTAGTACACGTCACAGTTTTTCATCCTCCTTTTGCCCGGCCCATTCCATCGCACTTCCTGGATGGCAGTAATTCCTGCTCTGTAGCACGTGGTCTGTTAAGAGTTCTAACATTCCACGTGCAGATCCGAAGGTCGTTGTCCTTGATTCGTTTTTCCGGGTCGTCAACAGTAAATCCGTCCTTTTCCGAGGCTATTGGTCGCTTTGCAACTTTTTCTTTTTTCCGTTGCAGGGTTAATAACCCCACGCACAACCCCCAACCTGGAGGGCCAAGTCCTTTGTTGGATTCCTTGGACAAAAGGAACCGGAGAATCCGGAGTCAGTAACCCACTTCGGGGATATGAGCGCTGCCGTTGGCCCATTAAGGGTTCATCCGCCACCATCTCTATTTCAATGCCCTGACTTGCATAGAATTGTCCTAAAGACCTTATCTCCAAATACGTCGAAGTAGCTCATTAGGGCGTCTGCTTCGTTGACTGTTGACGCCACCGTTGGTCCAATTGGTTGGGCTCATCCGCCGTACGTCCTCTTTCTGAGGGGCTCGTGCAAGACTTCTGCGAATCGATCAGAACAGTCATTAAAGCAGAGCATTATAGTGTTGCTATTTTTACTGTGTTCAACACTCGCGCTTATAAGTTTAGCAGGAATGTCAGGATGGACAGACCAGTACCCGGTGGTTACCGCGGGGAGGTAAAATAAGCACAATTGATGTGTACGATATAGTTGCAGCGACTGTGCATCACCAGTTTGATGCCTTTCAGTGCCTACCCTATTCATACAGCACCCAACCACCGGCATGTTCTTTTTACCTGTTGGTAAAACTTCCGCACGTTGTTCCTGGAGTAGCATCTCTCAATATCTTCGATCGCGCGCGTTTCTCATGCTCTCTGTTTTTATTTTGGAGAAGCCGGTGTTCTACCCGTCTTTTTTGCTCGTAAAGCTCGCGAGCAGCTCTCGTCTTTCTTTGCAGCGTCGCTTTATATGCCTCTTGTTTGGCTGCATGGGCCTGCCTGCATTCGTCATCAAACCAGAGGTTTCGTGGTGGTGGTCTGGTGAAACCTAGCACATCAGTTGCGGCATCTCTGATGGCTTGTTGGCAGTGTTGCCACTGATCTTCGGCACTTGATTCTGGCGGTATTGGATTTCTTGAGAGGTTACGGGATATTCGATCGGCATAGGTTCTGGCGGTTTCTTGCGATTGCAGCTTTCCGACATCATACTTCCTCACAGTATTACTCCGTTGTTGTGGAGTTCGGGTTACTCGCATTCTTACCTTTGCTGCAACAAGGTAGTGATCCGAGTCGATGTTAGCTGCTCGGAAGGTGCGAACATCCAAGATACTGGAGGCGTGTCTTGCATCGATCGCAACGTGATCAATCTGATTGACGGTTCTTTGATCTGGGTGTCGCCAAGTCCCTTTGTGTATATCGAGATAAGGAAACCGTGTGCTTGCAATGGTGACGTTATGTGCCGCTGCGAAGTCAATTAGCCTAAGTCCGTTTTCAGACGTTGTGTCGTGTAGGCTATGTTTTCCGACAGTCCTACCAAAGATTTCCTCTTTACCTATTTTGGCATTAAAATCGCCTAGTACGATCTTAACGTCGTATTTAGGGCATTGCTCATAGGTTTTGTCGAGGAGCTCACAGAAGTCATCCTTGGTGGCGCCATCATTGTCCTCTGTGGGGGCATGAGCGCATATTAGGCTAATGTTGGTGAATTTAGCCTTGATACGGATTGTCACAAGTCGCTCAAAAAAAAGCCCAAGACTTCTTGCCTAAGTCTACCGCTTATGACGAATCCGCACCCAAATAAACGCTGTGGTCTTCTTGCGCAATCACCGTAGTACACGTCACAGTTTTTCATCCTCCTTTTGCCCGGCCCATTCCATCGTACTTCCTGGATGGCAGTAATTCCTGCTCTGTAGCAGTCTAGGGCCTCCGCTAGTTGTTTGGATGCACGTGGTCTGTTAAGAGTTCTAACATTCCACGTGCAGATCCGAAGGTCGTTGTCCTTGATTCGTTTTCCCGGGTCGTCAACAGTAAATCCGTCCTTTTTCGAGGCTATTGGTCGCTTCGCAACTTTTTCCTTTTTCCGTGGCAGGGTTGTTAACCCCACGCACAATTCCCAACCTGGAGGGCCAGGTCCTTTGTTGGATTCCTTGGACAAAAGGAACCGGAGAATCCGGAGTCAGTAACCCACTTCGGGGATATGAGCGCTGCCGTTGGCCCATTAAGGGTTCATCCGCCACCATCTCTATTTCAATGCCCTGACTTGCATTGAATTGAACCTCCTAAGTAGATATTGGTAAAACACGAATTTCCTAGTATGCGGGAGAATCTCTTCACATAGATATTTTTATAACAGATAAAAAACTTTTTCCTGACCTGCTTAGATAAGTTCTAGGTCATTACAGAAATTTTATTCCAATTTGATTCAAAATTTATTCAGAGATAATTTTCCAATTAATAATTTTTTTGTGCCTACACTCCACAGTGGAAGCAATGGACACATCGAAAAGTTTCATTCAACCTTATTAGAAATAGCTAGATGTATTAAGGAACAACAACAAATAGGGAGGCAATAGATCTTATACTGCTAGCAACTCACAAACATAATAATAGTATACATTCGGTAATAAATGCGAAACCAATTGGCGTAATCCATAACTTACCACCTCAAGATCAAGAAAAAATAAGAAAAAAACTAACTGAAGCACAAGAAAAAACGCTTCAAAGACTAGATGAAAATGCTTTAACTAGAATCTATCAGCCAGGTGAAACAGTTTTTTACATAGAAATAAGCGTTCTGGTAATAAGTTTTAGAATTTTTTTTTAACAAAAAGTAGTTCAGAAAGATTTAGGAACCACAGTTCTTATAGATGGAAGAAATATTTATCAAAGTAACCTTCACTAACTCTTTTTCTTTTCTCAGAATATTTTTTACATTATTTCGGCTCCCAATGACTAAAATTATTGATTACAGTACAGCTCACGTTAAACCTATTACATTAGGTGAAGTAGCAGTATTTGAAGGCTTTTCGTACATCGTCCACACCACTAATCTTAGTGAATACGAACTAATGGCTCAGCAGAAAAGGGATGTACTTGCCAAAACATCCGAGGCACAAAGTAAATACGAAATAATAAAACAACAACAAATTGAACAAATTTTAAATATCGTTAATACATTGGAAGTCCCAAAAAGATTTACTAGATCTATGGATTATATAGGATCGGCAATAAAATTTGTAGCAGTACACCAGATCAGAGCGATTACGAATTACTTCTAACAAAAGAAAACTTTTTAATTGAAAATAGTAACAGGCCAAACTGAAATTAATTCTCAACTGCAAGATAAAGTTAACGAAGTAACAAATCAAATAAATAACTTAATCAATTCTCACAAAGAAAATTCTATTTCAAAACTCGACAAACAATCACTTCTTTTGGATTACCTTCGAAATAGAAATGTTTATATCATATCTCATTTGAATAATATTGTTTTATCAGTTGTACTCTTAAAATATGAAATTGTAAATCCAATTATTTTTGATAACTTTGAAATAAATAAATTAATTGAACTTGAAAATGTACCAATTAGCATTAATAGTTTGTTAATAGCTTCTCAAGTAAAGGTACTACAAAATTTCAATGTAATCCACTATATATGGGAAATACCTTAAGTAAAGAAAATCTGTAATTCTGAAAGAATTTATCCTGTAAGTCATAGCAATAAAATAAATAAGTTATCAACCTTAAACTAACTGCGTAAATATTACAACGATGTTCATCTGTAAGCCAACAGCTTACTTATGTTTGATGCAACTTCTCAACAACAATAGCGCAGCCTGTTCAACCGAAAGCTCGTATCACCTCCCAGAGATACAAAAGATCGAGCAAGGAATGATAATTTTGAATGAAGTCCAACCCATCAAAATATTTGATGAAAAAGAAATCATCGTAAAGGGGCCATATTTTTAGTTACATTCTCCAAAAAAGTTAAGATCAACGAAACTTCGTACATAGGTCATTTTACTCTAATCCATGTCGAACCGCTCCCAGCTAAGATTCTAGCAGTACAATATCTGGACCACAATCCCCAACTCTCAATTCCATATCTTCACAGAATTCACATCCAAAACAGAAACCACCTCAAAGCACTTAAAGAAGACGTTTCTAACCAGAATACTTTATGGTGGTTAACATTTCTAACCTTGTCACTAATAGTGGTTATAACATCGGCAATTACTTTATTCAAACTTACATATATCGCAAAGAAAAAATAAAAAGAAAAAAGAAGCGACTACCATACAAAGAATAGATGAAGCAATTACATGTTTAAAAAATTAAAGGAGGGCTTCTCGAATCTAACAGGGAGGGAAGTTAACACATCAGCATAATGCAATCGGCACATTGCTAACGTCCGCTGACCTGACACATCAGCACAATTTCAAGCAACAAAGGTATCAACAGTGCAATAGCCTCCACTTCAATGCCCTTCAGCGACGAGCGTCACATTTTAAGCATAGCAGAATAATTACGAATTCTGTTAGGTTTAAGAATAAAAATAAATAGACACTTTGTAATAAGTCATCAATAAAACCAGACGTGCTTTATTTCAATTAACTTACACAATCAGAATTGGCACCCACAGACTAGACTAGACACACAATTTTCTTCCCAATTTCAGGAATCCGAGATCCCGCTAACAATAACCACGCCACTCATCGAATCTGTGTCTGTCGGGTTGCACCAACACACAAGAAACATTTGAAATTAAGCACACATAAATTCAGTTTTCCCTTATTATAGAAGATCTTAAGAGATCTAAAGAGAAAAAGCAACCCATAAATTTTTTTAAATAATTCTATCAGATGAGCTTTCTAAAAAGCAATTTAAAATGAAATTTGTTCTTTTCATATTTCAGTTCTTCCCATAATACGCCGTCTCGACTAGCGATAAGTTTATCGCGAACGCAATAGCAAAAGCAAAAAGCAGAGAGCAGAAAAACAGTCAGATTTCCTCGGGTGTGCATCGCATACTTTTTTAAAGTTATGTTCAGCATCGTTCTTGGTTTGAGACTTGGAGTAACTTAGCTTCCAATTGCAGCCATGGATTTACTCTCACCAAAAACAGACCAGAGCTATGGAAACCCCAACTTTATGATCGAGTCAGCGCAGTAGATTTTCAAAAAAAGCTAGGTTCGTTACAAGACAGTCAACAAATAGACGTATTTGTGCAATGCTCCACTATAACCTTTCATCCAAAAGCTATTTTAAGGAAGAGTACTATGTTAATCGTCTTAAAAATAAGAGGAGAGTTGCTACCACTTAACTTTAAACCACACAGAGAAAAACGGCCAGAAATCTGCAGTCTGTGTAATCAAGGAGAAAGAGAAAACATTTACCACTTTCTTTGTAGATTTCCTATCTTAATTGATACCCGGAGGAGTGTTTTAGGGATAAGTTTACTCGGTGAAGATGAGATGCTCAGTATTCCAAACGGATCTGATTGGAAAATTTTGTTTAAGTTTGTCAAGCTTTCTTAAGTTTTCCTACAGAAAACTAATTTTTAAAAACTTTTTTAAAAATAAATTACTTACATTAACACTTTAAAGTTTAAAATTGGCAGACGGTTCAGGCCATGCTCAAAAATGTTAGTAAATTTCTATGAATTGTGTAAAACTTAAAGAAAAATAAAACATTTATTAATCTAAATCTAATCTACTCGCCCAGTAATTGCACCGAACAAATTTATAAAACATTTGAATTCTATATTATTAAAACCGTGAATTGATTTAACTAAAAAAGGGTGTCAACTGGAACTGCTTTTTATATTTTGAAAACATCTAGCTGATTTTTTTTTTATAAAAATAAAATGGCGTTTAAATTATTCCGCTAAAAACTATTTAACGTATTTTTTCAAACAATCAAAATTCATAAAAATCGAATAAAAACTTTATGGTTCCCTTAATATTTTTCAAATTTTATTCAACACTGTAGCCTCACATAAGGCTACGCGTACAATAGTGCGACAAAGCATTGCGATACGAGAAGCGATGCGTTAAGCGCACTCTTTTAAGAACATATGCAAATACGCAAAATTTTCTCGCATAGAGCACTTCAGTAGTGCAATTTATTTAAATTTGAATTCGTTGGACAGATAGGTGAATTAGAATGATTTGGGTATAATTTGCAATTGCAATAAAAAATCATTCGAATTCGACTAACATTTGAACGAATACAGTTGTCGAGATCACGTCTTTCTTACATATATTAATTCAATTATAAGTTGTACATAACATTTTTGTCTAGACGCTCGAATCACTTATAAGAATTTAAAATACTTTAGAAGAGAAGACATCAAGGAAGTAATAAAACCAATAGGATTGCGTGCTGAGTTTCGTGAAAAGCTATTCCAATACTTAAAATCTGAGGTAAATAATATGTAAAATGAATTTTTATGAGCACCTTATTGTATCGATTTTTAGAATTTAAATGACGATGAAACTCTGAGCAATAATTCAAAGGTAATGCGATAGCTGGACAACGATCGGTTAGCTGATTCGCCTTCATCCTCGAACCAACCTAGTCTTGTCACTTATAAACTACAAGTAAGAGCCTTATAAATACATTACATTACATTACGTATGATCTACTCCGTAGATAAATCTTTAAAGTAGAGACACTTATGAGCACTGGCTACTAAGGCCATCGGCTCAAGTTTTTACAAATAAACGTTTGTGTATATTTCATTTAACCTAATGTTTTTTGTGTTCAGCAGCCACTTTCAACATTACTACAACAAAGCGCGAAAGGAAAAATAATTATAAATTATTATTCTGAAAACTCCACTCTCACCAAAAATCAACGCGAAGATTTTATTTCTACAATTTTAGAGGACATTGTTGCACTGGATGTAAAACTACGACCTGCAGATTTTATCAAAATTTTTGAAGAAATTATAACAATTTTTCCTAACGAAAAACCACAGCAGGTAAATGAGATATAATTACGTATCGATTAAATACTTATTTACACAATTTATATTTTAATAATTAAGGAATTCCACTTCATACCTCAACATAATTAAAAAAAACAGCTGGAAAACTTTATTCGAAATATTTTAATCTGAAAACTAAAAAAAAAAAAACTGCATACTTCTAGCCAATCCCTTTATATCCTCGAAGAACTAGAACCAATAGAGGCAGTAAAAGACGTAGAAGTAGACGAGTCAGTTTCACTGTCACTTAAAGCCGGTTTAAAACGAGACTGCAGCAATTGGGAGGAAACGTGGAACAAATGGCATAAAACATTTACCCTGCGCCAAGCAGATTTTCAAAAATTATCAAAGGTTGATTTTTTATTAGAATCGACCAGATATATCCAACAAATTTTTTAAGAAATTTTTACTAAGTATTATACTAAAAGTGTAAATTTAGGCATGCTTTTAAGTTTTCTGCAAGACTCTGTTCAAAATAAATCATATAAATATCCTCACTTAGTTTTAAATAACTTTAATAATCCTTTATGTGCCATGTCAATATTCATCCAATTGATGATCTGATAATTCATTTAAATTATATCTTCATTAAGTAGTTAAGTAACTTTAATAATTTTACACTCGCACACTTCAAAAAAAGATCAAAATGTAATGACAATTTTGTTTCAATTGATGATCTGATAAGTCATTTAAAACTCTCCCGGAAAAATGTACTTCAATGTGCGCAAAAAAAATGCGGCCAACTATTTTCCAGTTTCTATATTTTAAAGACACATTTATATACATACACACACAAAAAATGAAAACATTCTTCATTCACCCATTTCTCAATTAAAAGAAGTACCATTAAACCTACCTTCAGTTTCTTCACTTAATGATGTAATTTACGTAGAACCTACTAAACATAATATACAGGAAGTTATTTCTGATTTAAAAAAAAGCCTTAGCTTTGTGCCTTGAAATGTATGCTAAGAGTTCTTTACCTAGAAAAGAAGTAGTACATATTCAAAAGATTGTAACGGAACTAATTTGTGGAATTTCATGTTCTATAAAGTTATTACTACCTAATTTATCTTCAAATATACCATTCGATGTTCAAGAAGACCTTAATAGCATATTAGAGTTTTGTGACAATCCATTTAAAGATATAGCATCTGAACACAGAATGCTCAAGGTCTTAAAAGAAATGCATATTTAAGACTCTCCTAAATCTTTTGTTATTATGAATAAGATAGCTGAAAAGATTGTTCATGGAAATCCTACACTAGATGCAAAGTCTTTAAGTATACAACTAATGCCCTTTCAGTTTCAAATAAAATCTTTATTTAAATTACCGAACGTTTTGAAATGTACTCTTAATAATATAAATAAGTTGTTTGAAAATAAGAGTTTATCTAGTTTTTGCCAAGCTAAAATTTTTCGTTCTAAAAAAAGTAAATTTAAGTCGGAATAAGTAATACCGTTTAGTTTATATTTTGATGATTTCCAAATAAATAATGCTTTAGGAACCCATACGTTTTTATTTTGTGGTTGTTTTAATTTTCCCACTATTCCACAGTATGTACTTTCAAAGCTTGATTTCGTATTTAATGTTGCTTTCATACCTGCAAAAAACCTTAAAATGTGTGGTAATGAAACTTCTTTACAGCACTTAGTCGAAGAGTTAAGAGTATTGGAAGAAGGGATTTTAGTTAATTTTCCTGAGCGGACAGTTAAGGTTCATTTTGTTACTGGCCTAATTGTGGGTGACAACTTAGGACTTAACAGTATTTTAGGTTTCGTACAATCTTTTTAAGCAAAGCGTTACTGTCGAGCTTGTACAAATCTAAAAGATAACATGAAAACTGATACTTTAGAGAACACAAATTTGTTAAGAGATCAAAGTCAATATCAGCAAGATCTTAACAAAAATGATTTCCAAGACACCGGCATTCGGTCAAAATGTGTCTTCAATTCTTTAAAGAGTTTTCATGTTAGAGAAAATTTTTATTGCGATCTTATGCACGATGTTCTGGAAGGAGTTTGTGTATATGATATTTGTAATGTCCTATTAGGTCTGGTCCATGATAAAGTCATTTCAATGGATACTATCAATAGCAGAAAACAATTTTTCCAGTTTGGAAACACTGACATCGGAAATATTAAACAGGCCTTAAGTTTAGAGAAACTCAAATCATTTAACCTGAAAATTACGGCAAGTGAGGTTCATTGCTTTACCCATTTTCTCCCTCTTATGATAGGGGATTTAGTTCCTTCATATACAAAACACTGTACTATTCTAATTTTGCTTGTAGAAATAGTTGATATTTTACTTGGGTCTTATTTTTTGAAAAGTGATATAGAGCACTTGCGTCAGCTTATAAAAAACACCATTACGGTTTTTTTAAACCGAAACATGATTTCTTAGTACACTATCCCCGTGCAATTCTAATATGTGGGCCACTTAAATTAGTATGGGCAATGCGCTTTGAAGCAAAACACATAAATACTAAGAAATTTTTTTATAGTATAACTTCTAGAGTTAATCCTTCATATACCGCAGCGATTAAAATTGCGTTGGTTTTTTCCAACTTTTTATTAAAATACAAAAATGGTTTACCTGATGCTTATGACACTACAAAATTCTGTGTACAAAATATCACAAAAGAGAATTATTTTCCAGTTATTATAAAGAATCATGATATACATTTTAAATCTGCACATGTTGGAAATCATGTTAAGTATAAGAATACTGATTATAAGGAAAATATGTATTTAGTGAATGCCAATACTCCAAAGAGTTAATTTATAAGATTAAATTATTTATATACGAAAAAGAAATTATTTTTGTTTAATGTTCTTCTTTAAAAACTGTTAAATTTGATAAACATTTTCAAGCTTTTGAAATTGGAAAAAAAGAAAATTATTTAAAATTAATTGAGGTTACAGAATTCACAAGCCCTCCACTTAATTTATATCAAATAAATAATGGAAAAACATATGCAAGGCTTAAGACCTTGTAAAAAATATGTATATTAACAAAATTGGACTTTGATATAAACGTTATAAAAAATCACAAGAATTCCACTTATTTTTTTAACAAAAACAAACATTGTCAAAAATATATATTTAAATATTTCTAGAGAAAGGTTTAGAATAAAAAAAAAAAAAAATAAAAAAAAAATTTTTTTTGTATTTCTTTTTTTTCAGCAAAAGTTTATAAATAATGGAACTGCTTTAATTAAGAAAGTAAGTATGTATATACGGTCTTCAGCTCTTTTTCTGTAATGGGATTCCATTCCTTGTGAGCTTGCCAAGAAAAGGAATAATTTAAATTCTAAAACATTTTAAATATTTTATTTTAACTTAAAAACAATCTTCAAATTAAAAAAATGAACGTGTCTTTAAAGTGGTTCTTTTTAAATTCGAAAGTTCACCATTTTGAAATAATTTAAAATATTCACTTTAAAATCACTTTTAAATTCACAATAAATGTATTTAAAACCCTTGAAGTTTGCCACTTTAAATTTGAAAGTTTGCCATTTTAAAATAATTAAAAATATTTACTTTAAAATCACTTTTAAATTCACAATAAACGTATTTAAAACTGCCCTTAAAGTGTGCCACTTTAAATTCAAAAGTTCGCCATTTTAAAATAATTTAAAATATTCACTTTAAAATCACTTTTAAATTCACAATAAACGTATTTAAAAGTTTCCTTAAAGTGTGGCGATTTTAAATTAAAAGTTAGCCATTTAAAGTAGACACGGAAAACACTTTTAATTTAACGTTGAAAATTTAAAAAAAAAAAAGTTAAAGTGAACATATTAAAAGTGTTTTACTTTGAATACAAAATTTAAAGTTATCGGATTTAATTTGAACGTATTCAAATACAGTTGCAAATCATATCTGTTTACTTAAAAAAAAAAAATTTATACGGCAAACAACACCAAACAATAAGTGTCGATAAATAGGTTAGTGCAATTAGTGAATGTAATAAGTTGAGATAAATCTTGGAAAGAAATGTCAACCACCTGGAATGTAGAAAAAATATGTACTTGAAGGTTGTTAAGATTTTATTATTTAAGGATATGTTCGATGAGTGTCATGGAAGTTGAGTGTTTTGGAAAGAATCCAAAGTGTTAGTTGACTTAAAATGGAAATTGAATCAATCAAATAAGACATTAGACACAACCTGCATCAATTGAAACTTAAATTACTGCAGTTTTTTCCTAAAACCGAATTATTAATTTCAAATAGCTAAGGAATAGCTAATAATGGTGTTGTCCCTGTCCCCTTGTGTAATCATAGTTCGGGTCATTTTTTGTTGTACTTAAACTCTCCAGAGTTAGTCTGTAAATTAAATAAATTTTTTAGAAAGAATCCAAAGTGTTAGTTGACTTAAAATGGAAATTGAATCAATCAAATAAGACATTAGACAAAACCTGCATCAATTGAAACTTAAATTACTGCAGTTTTTTCCTAAAACCGAATTATTAATTTCAAATAGCTAAGGAATAGCTAATAATGGTGTTGTCCCTGTCCCCTTGTGTAATCATAGTTCGGGTCAGTTTTTGTTGTACTTAAACTCTCCAGAGTTAGTCTTGCGTTAGTGTGATAAAAGAGAAAACACCGATGTACATTTGCTTAAAAGTTCTGCATATCAAAATGGGAGGGAATAACAGGTACTGGCAAAGCATTCCACATCCTTGTGGTGCCGTTAAGGAAAGAATCTCTATGCTTAACAGTACGTCCGAAGTTATGCTCAAGGGTAAACTGATGCATATTTCTAGCAATGCGAGTATTCCGGTTGAATAGTTTCACGAAACATTACGGTGATGCTGAAGAGATGTAAATGTTTCTGTAATTTCGGTCGCCTATCATTTTTAAAGCTCTTTTTGAATTCTATCTAGAAAACTCAAAAGTGTTAAGAGAGTGCCTGCCCAAATATGGGAATTATACTCAAGTTTCGGTCGAATATATGCTTTATATACTGTAGCCCAATCAGACGGGGTGAAGAACTTCTTGCATCTTCGAAGGAAACCTTAACACTTCGCAGCATTCTTGGCGACGTTAAATATGTGGTCATTCCATAGAAGGTGGTCTGTAATGCACATACCGAAAACTGAGATGGATTCAGTTTCTTCAATGCAAGTGCCGCTCATGGAAAGTGGCATTGGAGGTATGTTTCGCTTTAACGACAAAAGACAACATTGAGTTTTTGAAGCATTAAATTGTACGTGATTTTTTATTCCACATTGTACAATGCCGTCTACATCAGAATTTAATGAACTTATCATACGCTGCCGTTGAGGTTCCACATCCGAAGAACATGGATGTGAATCTGGAAACAAATTTTAAAAGCTGAGTGTACTTTCGTCAGCAAACCAATTTAGTGAATAAGTTGTTTCTGATAAATAAGCCATACTGCCGGTCATTAAGAAGCTTTCGTTCTTCGAGACATTTCTTAAGCTGAAAACTAATCAGAAGAAGATTCGCCTATTTTAAGGATAGGCTGGAAAAATGCTGTTTCCCATCCACTTGGAAAGAGAACAGTGGAACGGTACCGATGGAAAAGCTTACAAAATGGTTTTTCCCGCGTTGAAGAACACCTCTTAAGAACCATAGCGGGGATATTATTCGGGCCAGCGGATTTGTGTATGTTAAGATCTTTTAATACTCTTCTGACTGTAGGAGTGCGAAAGAAGATTGGTCCCATCATTTACGCTCTCGAGTACAAGAGGATTTTTAACACCTGCTGGCAGCGTTGAGTTCGCAGCGAATTGGGCTGCAAGCACATCTGCTTTTTCTTGAGAACTGACAGCAGGAGTATCATTGAAAACAAGCATTGATGACGAAGAGTTTCTTACGTTTTTTACAAATGGCGACAAATTTTTACTGCCTTTGGGACATTGCAAGACTTTTTTTCATGTAAAAATTTAGTCTTACGAATGTGCACATTACAGGCGTTTCTAGCTTGCTGAAACTTTTTCCGGTTTTCATCGGTTTTGTTGGCTTTATTACAACGGGAACTTACCTCTTTCAACCTAGTAACCTCTTTACAGCTCAAATCAAACTTAAGTTATCTTTAGGTTTGATACTATTGGATCTATTCGGGACAAAATTCCTAATAACTAAGAAGATAATATTTGTTACCATAACTGCGCTGGAATCTAGGTCGCTACGAAGCTTGAATAGCAACCAGTTAAAGACCTGAAGAAATTATTGAGACCGTTTCAGTTGGCTTTCTCGTATTGCCAAACGCTTCTCCTAGGGGGTTTCTCTTTAACTGAATTATACTAGCATGAGAGATTCGCAGAAATAAAGCAATGGTCGAATGTTGTCTAGAGGTAAAAAAAATACGGATAGTGTGTTTGTCAGGATCAGAGGTAAGAAACAAGTCTAGAGTGATGGCGGCTTGACCTGTAATGTCAGGAATTCGGGTTGGCTCATCAACAAGTTGAACTAGTTGATTTAACTCAACAAAAATCTCAACATTCCTTACTTTCTTGAGAACTGACAGCATGAGTATCTTTGGAGTCGAGCATACAAACCGATGAAGTCGAAGAATTCTTTACTTTTACAAATAAACAACAATCTGTACTGCCTTTGGGACATTGCAGTATTTTTTGCTGAATTGTTTGTACATGTAAAAATTTTGTTTTTCGAATATGAGCATTGCAGAACTTTCTAACTTGCAGAAACTTTTTCCAGTTTTCCTCAGTGATGTTGGCTTTATGACAACGGGAACTTAGATTTCTTAAACTCATAACCTCCATGAGTTTTCCTTAGGTTTTATACGCTTCAACCTATTTGGGATAAAATTTGTCATTCCTAAAAGAATTAAATTTGTGACCATGTCTGCGCTGGAATCAATCAATATCGAGGAAGCATAGTAACCAGTTAGAGGTCCTAAAAAAAGTTATTGAAACCGTCCCAGTTGGTTTCTCGTATTGCCAAACGGTTCTGCTGAGGGTTTTTTCTTTATCTGAATTCAGTTGGCACGAGAAATTTGTAGATATGACACAATGGTTGGATGTGCCTAGAGGCGATAATACACGAATTGTGCATTAATCAGGAACGGAGGTAAGAAACAAGTCTAGAGTGTTCGCAGTTTAACTTGCAATATCAGGAATTTGGGTTGGCTCATCAATGAGCTGAGTGGGATGGTTTAACTCAGCAAAAATCTCAACATAACTTCTTTCTGGTGTTGTTTGGCTAGAGAAGTGAACCCAACAAGAATTGTGTACATTGAAATCACCCGTAGTAACGATTTCAGTGTGAAGGTAATGGGAAACAATTCCTTGGATGGATTCAGAGCATCAAATTCGTTAGATGTTGAAACTCTGTCTAAATTTGGGCTTCTATAAAGACAAAATATATTAATGATACGCTTATTTATCGTTAATTTTAACCACATTTTGTATTTAAGTACAGAACGAATTGGGGTTGAAGTTGACATGCGACATTCCTTATGTAAACGGCGAGGCCATGTTTGGCAAAAAAAGGCACTAGCGTACCCATGCAAGGAAAATTCTGAATGATACCCATCATTCCCCATCTTGTGTTTCATTAAGTGCCAATACGGGTGGCCTGTTCATCACAGAATGTACATACGCAGCATAGAAAATGTTCCTAAGTTCACGAATGTTGACAGTCGACTATTACTACCATTCTAAAACACAGATAATTAAAAAAAATCTAAGACGAACATTTACCTGTAATCAATACTCCAATATATCCCAATTCGAGCTTCACATTACAAATTATTAACAGTTTTATACCTTGAAAACAAAATGTATTTGATCCGCCCTGGTTATTTAGGGTTCAGTGATTAATCTATTCGATTAGGATTAGACTTTTTCATTCGGATTTACCGCAATGTTCAAGTCAAATCGTCTGCGGGTGAAATAAGGGAAAGGAAAAGTTGCAAGGTTGATAGGTATTTTTTTTATGAACATCTCCGTCTTACCATAAAAGTTTTCGAATATTAACTCACCAGCCACATCTCAGCTTAATGGCACCAGCAGTATAACAATCCCGACCTACGGTACTAAATCTATGGTGCTCGACCTCGGACTTTGACGAACATTTTGTTGGTTCTTCACAATAGCCGACGTTAAATAATCAATCATCTGTGCAGACTTCAACCATCACTTCGATCTAACCACCCTGCTGAGCTAAAAGATGATCAGCGACAACAAAGTAGATATCGGCAGTCTCATCAGTAGTTCACAACCGACATTTAGAACTATAGAAAAAAACAACCGTTTTGCCCCCATATTAAAGGACTTTGTTGACATAATACACAACAAACAGATCTACTTCCAAGATCACATCATTAGGAAAGGACACCCTGTTGCGGAATAAGTTCGCCCTCTTGCCGGCGACAAGCTCAAAACAGTCAAGGACAAGTTCAAAAATATGATGCTTCAAGGATTCTGCAAACCTTTCAAGAGTAAGCGAGCATCTCCTCTTCAAATGGTCCTAAATGGTACGTCGCCTAAGCAAGATAACCATTCCCGACCGATACCACACCTCCAAATCCTTTCTGTAATAGTCAGCAGCTCAGTGGATGAACAACCTTTATGACCCCCGACCTAAAACGGGCATACCTTCAGATTCCACTCGCACCCGAAGATCGACCAAAGATTGCTGTCATAACTCCTGTCGGCCTTTTGAATTCAACGCGTTCACATTCGGCTTATGTAACGCCGAACAAACCCTTAAGAGGACAGTTGCATTTCCTCATAAGCTAATGCAGTGAAAATCAACTAATGAGCAAACGCAACAGTTCGACATAGTGATCAACGTATCCAATGCCCAGGGGTAAGATACTTAGGACAAATCAAGTATAAAACCTCATGAACTATACAAAACCAAACATAACGAACCAACCACGAAAATTCCTAGGCTCGTGCAACTTTTACTGGAGCTGTATACCTAGCACCTCAGAAAATCAAAACTCATAAACTTCACCATCAGATCTAAGAAGAACAACAATCGACAAATCCAGTGGACTCCCGAAGCAGAGAGAGCATTCAAAGAATACCAAGCAAAGTTGAGGAAAGCAGTGCAACTAGCCCATCCACGTTCAAATGTGCCTCTGATACTACGATGTGAGCTGCACTTGACCAAAGCGTCAACGAACAACTTAAATCTCTCGGCTTCTATTCGAAAAAAAAACTAAGCCCGAAAAAAGCGAAGTAAAAAATCTACGACCGTTAACTCCTGGCAATTTACAGAGCCGTAAAACATTTGGAATATCTCATCGAAGGACGAGAATTCATCATGCTCACCGCCCACAAGCTGTTGAAATACACTTTCGTCAGAAATCCCACCACGTTTGTGACCGCATCGCATGGATACTCGAGGAAATTGGATGCTTCTCAACAAGAATCTAATTTGTTTGCGGAAAGAAGAACATCGTAGAAAACACATACTCTTGAATCAAAACCATCAGCATACACGTCACAATCAACACCATATATTTAGCCGAGAAGCAACGAGACGACGACGAACTGAGAATACTTCTCGAAAATTCTGGTACGAATTTGCGTCAACTACGATGGCAACCAAAGGACGATACCAACGCCACGGTCGACTGCGATGTTGGAGGCAACGACATTCGACCATATATGTGCCAACAACCCTCCGCAGAAAAGTTTTCGACAGCGTACAGTACCTATCACAGCGGAAAAGCGATCAAGCAGTAAATAAGCAGAAATTATGGAAAACCAAGAATGTCCAAGGATATACTATCATGGGCCAGGTTTTGCATACAATGTCAACGCAGCAAAATAAGGCGCCATGTTAGGAACGCACCACTACACATCGACATGCCAAATAGTAGGTTCGATCACGTTCAAATCTAATAGTAATAATGCCACTCGTCAACGTATATCGATATCTATTGACTATCGATTTACAAGATGGTCGGAAGCAGTACCAACCAAAGATTTCACAGCGGAAACCATAGTCAACACTTTTTACAACAACTGGATATGTAGATTTGGTGCACCCAAAACAATTACGACCGATAGAGGAGCACAATTCGAATCCGCACTATTCGACAGCCTAACGAAACTCATCGGAAGCACACGGATCAGGACGACTGCCTACCACCAAGCATCCAACGGGTTAATTGAGCACTGGCACAGATAGTTGAAGTCATCAATAAAATGCAACAAAACGACAGATTGGGTTTCGAAAGAAGACATTGAAACAACCGCTGCAGAACTGGTTCTTGGAACAAAATTGAGATTGCCAGGTGAGTTATTTATCATCGAAGAAGTCTCACTGGAACCTGTGATCTTCATCAACAAATTCCGAGAACACATGCAACAAGTCAAGTACACTCCATTAGCCCATTACTGCCGCTCAAAACCAATTGCACACAAAATGCTCTACATATGGTCTCTTATTTTTGTACGAGTCGACGCGCTTAATAAACCATGCTAACGACCATATGAAGGACCGTACGCAGTGCTGGAACGAGTACCCGACTATTTGTTCAAAATAAACATCAATGGAAAATATCTATAGCCGCAAGCAGATGTTCGATAATTATTCTGCTTTGTATTGACACGACCCGGACGGACGTGTCTAGACGGCAGCCAAGATAAATTTGTTTGATACGCCATTTTGTATTATTTTTTAATCGTTAATAAAATAAAGTTAAGTAAATTAAATTATTTTATTTTATTGTAGTGGTAACGACAATCCCGCTACATACATTTTCACGGTGGTGCCATCTAGATATTGGGAGCTATGAAAATACCATATCCTTTATATAAAATGCACCATAATATGCAAAAAAAATTCATTTGCGGTTGATTTTATTTGTCGTGTTAATTCCGTGAATCTTCTAATATATAAAATTAAAATTTGTTTGTTTTTTTTAATGCGCTGCCATAACATTCACCCAATTGCAATGGAACTTTGTCAGCTTATTGCTATGCGTGAAGGTTATTTGCATAGTAAATTAAAATTCCAGTAGGTAGCGTGCAAGTCATACCGCAAAATGTATTTGAAAGAGCAATATAAGATTACAAATTAATGAATTTCTGTAAAAAAAAGTTCTTGCATGGTTCAAATAATGCCCTTTAGGTGGCGCTACAAAATAAATTGAAAAAACAAAGAAAAACAAAGAAAAACAAGAAAAGTATACATTTTATTTTCTTGCAACGTAGTATATAGAGTTTGTATTAAAACCTTCAATTCAAAAGTATACATGTCTTAAGAAATAAAAATATGAATCTTATTAATACATATGAATTCAACCAGTTATGTTTCTGCTGACCAAACTCTCAAGTAATAATTTAAATAATAATAAATAATATTTATTTTTTTTTTACTTAAAAAGAGAGAGGCAACAAAGCGCAACAAGGTATGCTTAATAGACACAAATGGCCATTTTGGTATTCTATGACGTCAAAATTATCTTTTATTATTATTTTATTTATTAAGTGAAGATTATATTTTAAAATTAAAAGTTTAAACGATTTTTTTATGATCGTTAGAACTATAAACATAAAAAAAAAACCGACAAATTAATAAATTTATTTACACTATCTAAGAATGAAAATCAGATGATAGTGACGTCACACGCAAAATCAGCACATTTTGTATTTCTGTGTACCATACCTACTAGTATTAAATAATAAATTAATATGAATCAAGAATTTATTTTTATGTAACCAATTTCTTAATTTATCTATAAGTTGATTGTTCAAGTAGACTTTTTTGGTCAATTTTCTTACATATGCAAATAATTAAATATTTTGGTAATACATGCATCAGTAATGTTAATAATTGGAAACTTACATGAAACTGTTAAATTTAACATCAAATTAATATTGAATTTAAGTTTTACTTTTATTTTACATGAAATAAAGTAAACAAAAAGAAAAAACTCATAAAATAAATAAATTATAAGAAATAATGAGACCACAAAAAACAGACATTTATTATGACTGTATTATTTAATTTCAAATAGCTAAGGCATAGCTAATAAAGGTGTTGTCCTTGTCCTCTTGTGTAATCAAAGTTGGGATCAGTTTTTGTTGTATTCTTAAACTCTCCAGAGTAAGTCTTGCGTTAGTGTGATAAAAGAGAAGACATCGATGCACATTTGTTTAAAAGTTCTGCATATCAAAATGGGACGGAATAACAGGGATTGTATGTTCTGTATGTTTCGCTTTAACGACAAAAGACAACATTGAGTTTTTAAAGCATTGAATTCTACATGATTTCTTATTCCACATTGTACTATGCCGTCTACATCAGAATTTAATGACCCATACGCTGCCGTTAAAGTTCCACATCCGAAGAACATGTATGAGAATCTGGAAACAAATATGAAAAATTGAGTGTTCTGTCGTCAGCAAAACAATTTAGTGAATAAATTGTTTCAGATAATAAGTGGTTGATAAATATAACGAAAAGAGTCGGAGACAAAACAGAGCCCTGGGGCACACCAGCATTTATTTTGTGAATATCAGATTTAAAACCGTTCAATACAACTTGAATTGAGCGGTTCGAAAGTTTTTATTAATCTACTGAAAAAGAGATTCGTCGAGTCCAAATGCACGCATTTTCGATAAAAAAGCTTGATGCCAAACTCTATAAAATGATGATTAGATCTTTAGTGCGCTTATTGCTATGAAAGCCATACTTCCGGTCATTAACAAGCTTTCGTTCTTCGAGACATTTCTTAAGCTGAAAATTTATCAGAAGAAGATTCGCATTTTTGAGGGATAGGCTGGGAAAATGCTGTTTTCCACCCACTTGGAAAGAGACCAGAGAAACAGGACAGGTTTTGCTAGCGTTGAAGAACACCTCTTCAGAAAAATTGCAGGTAGATTTTCGGCCAGCGGATTTATTTATATGGAGATCTTTCAATACTTTTGCGACTGATATTGTGCGAAAGAGGATTGGTCGCATAAAATCATTTACACTCTCGAGTACAAGAGGAGTTCTGACATCCGCTGCCAGCGTTGAGTTTGCCGCGAATTGGGCAGCAAGCAGATTTGCTTTTTCTTGAGAACTGACAGCAGGAGTATCTTTTGTAACGAGCATAGGAACCGATGAAGACGAAGAATTTTTTAATTTTTTTTTTTTACAAATGACCAACACTGCCTTTGGGATATTGCAGTATTTTTTGTTGAGTTGTTTGTTCATGTCAACATTTAGTCTTACGAATATAAGCATCGCAGACCGTTCTAACTTGCTTAAACTTTTTTCCAGTTTTCCTCAGTGATGTTGGCTTTATAACAACGGAAATATACATTTCTTAACCTGATAACCTCCATGAGTTTTCCTTAGGTTTCATATGCTTCGACCTGTTTGGGATATAATTTCTCATCCCTAAAAGAACTAAATTTGTGTCCATGTCTGCGCTGGAATCAATTTCACTATCGAGGAAGCATAGTGACCAGTGAAAGGTCCTAAAAAAGTTATTGAGACCGTCCCAGTTGGCTTTCTCGTATTGCCAAACGGTTCTGCTGGGGTTTTTTTCTTTATCTGAATTCAGTTGGCACGATAAATTTGTAGATATGACATAATGGTCAGATGCGCCTAGAGGCGGTAATACACGAATTGTGCATTAATCAGGAACGGAGGTAAGAAAAAAGTCTAGAGTGTTCGCGGTTTAACCCTCAATGTCTGGAATTTGGGTTGGCTCATCAATGAGCTGAGTAAGATGGTTTAACTCAGCAAAAATCTCAACATAACTTTTTTCTGGTGTTGTTTGGCTAGAAAAGCGAACCCAACAAGAATTGTGTACATTAAACTCACCCGTAGTAACGATTTTAGTGTGGAGGTAACGGAAACAATTCCTTTGATGGATTCAGAGCATCAAATTCGTTAGATGTTGAAACTCTGTCTAAATTTGGGCTTTTATAAAGACAAAATATATTAATGATACGCTTATTTATCGTTAATTTTAACCACATTTTGTATTTAAGTACAGAACAAATTGGGGTTGAAGTTGACATGCGACATTCCTTATGTAAACGGCGAGGCCATGTTTGGCAAAAAAAGGCACTAGCGTACCCATGCAAGGAAAATTCTGAATGATACCCATCATTCCCCATCTTGTGTTTCACTAAGTGCCAATACGGGTGGCCTGTTCATCACAGAATGTACATACGCAGCATAGAAATTGTTCCTAAGTTCACGAATGTTGACATAGTCGATTATTACCACCATTCTAAAACACAGATATTTAAAAAAAATCTAAGACGAACATTTACCTATAATCAATACTCCAATATATCCCAATTTGAGCTTCACATTACAAATTATTAACAGTTTTATACCTTGAAAACAAAATGTATTTGATACGCCCCTGGTTTTTAAGGGTTCATTGATTAATCTGTCCGATTACGATTAGACTTGTTCATTCGGATTTACCGCAATGTTCAAGTCAAGTCTGCGGGTGAAATAAGGGAAAGGAAAAGTTGCTAGGTTGATAGGTATTTTTTTTATGAATATCTCCGTCTTACCAAAAAAGTTTTCGAATGGTAACTCACCAGCCACATCTCAGCTTTATGGCGCCAACAGTATAACAATCCCGACCTACGGTACTAAATCTATGGTGCTCGACCTCGGACTTTGACGAACATTTTGTTGGTTCTTCACAAAAGCCGACGTTAAATAATCAATCATATGTGCAGACTTCAACCATCACTTCGATCTAATCACAACACTGAGCTAAAAGATGATCAGCGACAACAAAGAAGATATCGGCAGTCTTATCAGAAGAACATTTAGAACTATAGAAAAAACAACCGTTTGCCGCCATATTAAAGGAGTTGGTTGACATAATATACAACAAACAGATCTACTTCCAAGATCACATCATTAGGAAAGGACACCCTGTTGCGGAATAAGCTCAAAACAGTCAAGGACAAGTTCAAAAATATGATGCTTCAAGGAATCTGTAAACCTGTCAAGAGTAAGTGAGCATCTCCTCTTCAAATGGTCCCAAACAATCTGGAGGTTTGAGGCCGTGCGGTGACTACCGTCGCCTAGGCAAAATAACAATCCCCGACCGATACCACACCTCATTTCAATAGTCATCAACTCAGTGGATGAACCACCTTTAAGAACCTCGACCTGAAACGGACATAGATACCTTCATATTCCACTCGCATCCGAAAATCGACCAAAGACAGCTGTCATAACTCCTGTTGGCCTTTTTGAATTCAACGCGTTGACATTCCGCTTATGCAACGCCGCCCAAACAACCGTTAAGAAGTCAGTTGCATTTCCTCCTAAGCTGATGCATTGAAAATCTTTAGTTAATGAGGAAACGCAACAGTTCGACAAAGTGATCAACGTATCCAACGCCCAGGGGTAAGATACTTAGGACAAATCAAGTATAAAACCTCATGAACTATACAAAACCAAAGATGACGGACCAACCACGAAAGTTCCTAGGCTCGTGCAACTTTTACTGGAGCTGTATACCTAGCGCCTCAAAAAATCAAAACTCATAAACTTAACCATCAGATCTAAGAAGAACGACAATCGACAAATCCAGTGGACTCCCGAAGCAGACAAAGCATTCAAAGAATAGTGATTCATGTTGGAGTTCTAACGAACGGAACGTATTCAAATTGTGCCTACTAGGAATTTTGTTTAAAATACTGTTTTACGGAAATAAAAACACACAAACCAATTTACTCGGTCAAACAGTGGTTAAATGATATCAGAAAGTAAACAAATTATTAAAATATAACCAGTGAAATAGTAAATTAAACAAATTAATAAATTAGAATTTGCATTTATATATATAAAAAAAAAAAAAAGATTTAGAGTGAAATATGGATGACGAGTGTAGTGAAGTTAACTGTGGAAAAAAAGAATAAACAGGAATGACGAGTTTGTATTTTGCAGTGGTATGTGTGGGAGAAAATTCCAAATTAAATGTTTTAAATTCTAAATAAAAATCCAAGAATAAAATTTATGTGCTCTGATTGCCCAAATGCAATACCGACAATGAGCAAACAAATTGAAGCTTTCACGAGAAACAACATTGAAATGAAAAAATCGACTGGATAACACTTATAATAATAATAATAATCCATCAACATGCCCAAGTGCAACACAAACTAAACACAAACTATCCTATGCACAAGCACTGAAAGAAAAAAGTGAGATAATAGTAATTAAACCCAAGAGTGACCAAAACAATATTAAAACAAGAGAAGATTTAAAAAGTGTGATTAACCCAACCAGCATGAAATTAAAAATAGAAGAAGTTAAGAACGTGCAAAATGGTGCTATACTAATAAAATGTGATAAAAAATCTGTACAAACATTGGAAAATGAGATCAAAACAAAAATGAGTGATTACAATCCCAAGATCCAAGAGCACCGAATGCCGCGTATTCATGTTGTTGGAATGAGAGAGACAATAACTGAGGATGAATTGCTAAAAGCAATTAAGTGTCAAAACCAGCTTAACGAAAGTGAATGTGGAATTAAATGTATCAAGATATATTTATCGCGTAAAACAAAAAAATATACTGCGATTATTGAAGTGGATTGGGTGACCAACAGTCATATTATCAATATGGAAAAATTAATTATAGGCTGGGAGCGATGTCGAGTTTTTCAATATATAAGAGTGATTAAATGTTTTAATTGCTGTGGCTACAATCACTTTGCAAAAGATTGTAGCAAAAATAAAACCTGTCTAAGGTGTGCCGGAAATCATGATGTAAAGGACTGTGATAGTAACATTACAAAATGTGTAAACTGTGCAATGAACAATGAACTAACATCTCAACAGATTGACGTAAATAACACTGCATCTGACTATAATTGCCTTTTCTTTTTGAGAAAAATAAAAGCCGCCGAAGAACGTGTTGGTTACTAGCAACTAAATACAATAAAATGTTTCTTCTCTAATATTGAGGGTGTGACTAATAATTTCACAAGTCTACAAGCAATAATAAATGAATTTAATTATGATATAGTCATACTAACTGAAACGCATGTGACAAAAAAACATGATATAAATGAAGTGCAATTAGATGGTTACTATATGTTTAACTGCAATAGTGAATCAAGTCACACCGGAGTTCTAGTCTTTTATGTTAAAAAAATATTTAAATGTTCTTTTGTTAAACAATTTACTGTAGCAATGAACTATTGGTGTCTTATTATAAAAGTGCAATATGAAAACACTATTGTGATATACTTATGTGCAATATACAGATCTCATCAATCGACAAAAAACGCTTTCTGTGATGACCTTGAACAATGGATTGAATTCCTACAACAATGTAACGGTGATTTTATTATAATGGGTGATTTTAATATAGACTGGCTAAATATAACAAATACATATACAAGACGCATTAAACAAATAATAACCGACAACAACTTATCTCTTCTAAACACGGAACCAACAAGAATAACACAAACAACACGAGCACTTATTGATTATGTATTGACCAATAATAAAAAACATATGCTGTGCAAAAAATGAACATAAACTTAAAATAAGTTACCATGAGGCCCTAGAAGTTCGCATTAAGTGTAAAAAACCAAACCAACAAAACAAAAAAACTATAAAATATTGTAAGTACAATAAAGAACAATTTTTTACTTAGCTAAGATTCTCTGACTTCAACTCTGAATTTCCTCATAACGTGAATGTACTTAGTGATCAATTTGCCACTGAAATAAATTCTATTGTAAGTAATATGGTAGTTTACCGAATTGTTTCCTATGAAAACGCTGAATAGTATAGTAATGATCTCAAATTGGCAAACAGTACTAAAATAAATTAATACAAAACAGCAATTCTATCGAATAGTACTGATGATTGGCAAACTTATCGTCGATACAGAAACTACTGTAAACATTTAATACAAAGTACTAAGTCTAACTTTATATCAAATAAAATACAACAAGCAAATAACCAAAAAGACATGTGGAGACAATTGAGAAAATATGTGTTAAACAAAGATGAAATAACAGAAGTGCAATTTGAGAACGGTGATAAAGAAGAAAATAGTGCAATAATAGCTGTGATATTTTCCGAATATATAAGTCTGATAGAAGAGTGTAATATAGAATTAAAGTTTATGTTAGTTAACGTTGACGATATTCTTAATACTCTTGCTGTGATAAATAAAAAAAATTACTTTAACTGCCTAAATGTACAAATGTTGAATGACTCCATAGACATAGTTGGTCCAATATTGACTAGAATAATAAATATTTCTTTTAGCTGTGGTGTGTTTCCTCAGTCATGGAAAGAGTCTCTTGTCCTCCCGAAAAAAGAAAATCTTAAATTCTATTAAATGCAACGAATTTCGACCCATTAATATGCTCCCATTGAATGAGAAGATAATAGAAAAAATTGCTATGACACAGCTCCAAAAATATCTTGATTATAATAATATTATAAGTGAGAATCAATCCGGCCTCCGATCCGACTACTCATGTGAAACCTGTGTAAATTATGTTATAAGTGACTGGAAAAGTGAAATTGATAAAAAAAATTATGTAATAGCTGTCTTCTTAGACCTTAAACGAGCATATGAAACAGTGAATCATGCAATATTGTTAAATAAACTTGAAAAACATGGCATAAAAGGGACGGAACTAAAATGGTTTAAAAGTTTTATGTCAAATCGAAAACAGAAAACATCGGTAAATAACAATATCTCAAGTGCTGCTAATGTCTATATTGGAGTTCCCCAAGGATCAATCTTGGGTGTTCTCCTTTTCTTACTATACATAAATGATATGGAAAAAGTTATTAACTATAGTAAACTTGTACTCTTCGCTGATGATGGACTGCTCTATATAACGGGAAATGATATAAAATCATTAACGGTGAACATACAAAAAGCTCTAAGTGCAGTTAATATGTGGTTAAATATGAACAAACTTATTTTAAACACTGATAAAACTAAATTCATGACAATAAATATCAATTAACACCACACAAATAGAACAAATAACATCAATCAAATATCTCGGCGTTCTTATTGATAATATACTATCTTTCAATGAACACATAGACTATATATGCAAGAAAGTGTCAAAAAAACTGGGTGTGCTTAGGAGAACACGTCGTAATATCTCCAGAAACAGTGCAATAAAAATTTACAATGTAACAGTTAAGCCCCACTTTCAATATTGTGCAAGTCTCTTATATCTGTGTAACAGCTTTTCCTCTACAAAAACTTCAAAATAAAGCCATGCGCATCATTTTAAAGTGTGACAGATATACATCTATAATAACTATGTTGAACACACTAAACTGGTTTAATATAAATCAAAGGTTATACATGATGGCAATGGTTTTTGTTTTTAAAATAAAACATAATATGTGCCCTCAATATTTACAAACTTGTGTACCAGAACGACGAATTGTTCCATACAACCTACGCAACACAGAGGAGTTCAACATTATACGACCGAGAACTACAACAGCTCAAGCAAGCATACTCTACATGGGACTACAAGCGTTCAACAACTTACCTTCCAATATAAGAAATATCGATAATCTAAATTGTTTCAAAACCGAAATAAGTATTTATGCAAAGTCTAATATTATATAAAAAAATCTTAGAACAACTCAGAACAACTTTGAATATTTTCCAACTATTTTATGTAATTATGTAAATTGTATCAATTTAATGGCCGTTGAGCCAAATAAACTTATAAAACTAAACTAAGAATACCAAGCAAAGTTGAGGGAAGCAGTGCAACTAGCCCATCCACGTTCAGATGTGCCTCTGATACGCGTTGAATTCAAAAAGGCCAACAGGAGTTATGACAGCTGTCTTTGGTCGATCTTCGGATGCGAGTGGAATATGAAGGTATCTATGTCCGTTTCAGGTCGAGGTTCTTAAAGGTGGTTCATCCACTGAGTTGATGACTATTAAAATGAGGTGTGGTATCGGTCGGGGATTGTTATTTTGCCTAGGCGACGGTAGTCACCAAACGGCCTCAAACCTCCAGATTGTTTGGGACCATTTGAAGAGGAGATGCTCACTTACTCTTGACAGGTTTACAGATTCCTTGAAGCATCATATTTTTGAACTTGTCCTTGACTGTTTTGAGCTTATTCCGCAACAGGATGTCCTTTCCTAATGATGTGATCTTGGAAGTAGATCTGTTTGTTGTATATTATACCATTCGAAAACTTTTTTGGTAAGACGGAGATATTCATAAAAAAAATACCTATCAACCTAGCAACTTTTCCTTTCCCTTATTTCACCCGCAGACTTGACTTGAATATTGCGGTAAATCCGAATGAACAAGTCTAATCATAATCGGACAGATTAATCAATGAACCCTTAAAAACCAGGGGCGTATCAAATACATTTTGTTTTCAAGGTATAAAACTGTTAATAATTTGTAATGTGAAGCTCAAATTGGGATATATTGGAGTATTGATTATAGGTAAATGTTCGTCTTAGATTTTTTTTAAATATCTGTGTTTTAGAATGGTGGTAATGATCGACTATGTCAACATTCGTGAACTTAGGAACAATTTCTATGCTGCGTATGTACATTCTGTGATGAACAGGCCACCCGTATTGGCACTTAGTGAAACACAAGATGGGGAATGATGGGTATCATTCAGAATTTTCCTTGCATGGGTACGCTAGTGCCTTTTTTTGCCAAACATGGCCTCGCCGTTTACATAAGGAATGTCGCATGTCAACTTCAACCCCAATTCGTTCTGTACTTAAATATAAAATTAAATTTCATTTGGTTAAAATTAACGATAAATAAGCGTATCATTAATATATTTTGTCTTTATAGAAGCCCAAATTTAGACAGAGTTTCAACATCTAACGAATTTGATGCTCTGAATCCATCCAAGGAATTGTTTCCATCACCTTCACACTAAAATCGTTACTACGGGTGAGTTCAATGTACACAATTCTTGTTGGGTTCGCTTTTCTAGCCAAACAACACCAAAAAGAAGGTATGTTGAGATTTTTGCTGAGTTAACCATCTTACTCAGCTCATTGATGAGCCAACCCAAATTCCTGACACTGCAGGTTAAACCGCGAACACTCTAGACTTTTTCCTTACCTCCGTTCCTGATTAATGCACAATTCGTGTATTATCGCCTCTAGGCACATCTGACCATTATGTCATATCTACAAATTTATCGTACCAACTGAATTCAGATAAAGAAAAAAACCCCAGCAAACCGTTTGGCAATACGAGAAAGCCAACTGGGACGGTCTCAATAACTTTTTTATGACCTTTCACTGGTCACTATGCTTCCTCGATAGTGACATTGATTCCAGCGCAGACATGGACACAAATTTAATTCTTTTAGGGATGAGAAATTATATCCCAAATAAGTCGAAGCGTATGAAACCTAACGAAAACTCATGGAGGTAATCAGGTTAAGAAATGAAAATTTCCGTTGTTATAAAGCCAACATCACTGAGGAAAACTGGAAAAAAGTTTCAGCAAGTTAGAACGGTCTGCGATGCTTATATTCGTATGACTTAATGTTTACATGAACAAACAATTCAGCAAAAAATACTGCAATGTCCCAAAGGCAGTACAAATTGTTGGTCATTTGTAAAAAAAAGTAAAAAAATTCTTCGTCTTCATCGGTTCCTATGCTCGTTACCAAAGATACTCCTGCTGTCAGTTCTCAAGAAAAAGCAGACCTGCTTGCTGCCCAGTTCGCGGCAAACTCAACGCTGGCAGCGGATGTCAGAACTCCTCTTGTACTCGAGAGCGTAAATGATTTAATGGGAACAATCCTCTTTCGCACACTTTCAGTCGCAAAAGTATTGAAAGATCTCCATATAAATAAATCCGCTGTCCGAAAATATACCCGCTATTTTTCTGAAGAGGTGTTCTTCAACGCTAGCAAAACCTCTGCGTAAGCTTTTTCATCGACTTTAACTTCATGTGGTTAAAACTCAAAGCTAATAAGCACATTATTCACAGTTGTTTTATCTATAGAAGCCCTAATTTGGACAAAGTGTCAACTTCAAATGAATATAAAGCTCTGTCAGATTCCATTAAAATTTTGTTTGCCCATTATCTTCACACTGAAATCATTATTACAGGTGATTTCAATGTATACGATTTAAGTAGGCTTAGCTATTGCGGCCAGACAACACCCGAAGTGAGGTTTGTTGAGATTTTTGTTGAGTTAAATCAACTAATTCAGCTTGTTTATGAGCCAACCCGAATTCCTGACATTACAGGTCAAGCCGCCAATACTCTAAACTTGTTGCTTATCGCTGATCCTGACAAACACACTATCCGGGTTTTTTTCCAAATCCAGGCACACCCGACCATTACGTCATTTCTCCGAATCTCATGCCAGTTAAACTCAGTTAAAGAGAAACCCCCTAGAAGAAGCGTTTGGCATTACGAGAAAGCCAACTGGAACGGTCTCAATAATTTCTTCAGGTTCTTTAACTGGTTGCACTGCTTCCTCGGTAGCGACATAGATGCCAGGCAGTTATGGTTACAAATGTTATCCTCTTAGTTATGAGGAATTTCGTCCCGAATAGGTCAAAAAATATCAAACTTTAAGATAACTAAAGTTTGATTCGAGCTGTAAACAGGTTGGCAGGTTGAAAGAGGTGAGTTTATAACAACGGAAACAACAAAACCGACGAAAACCGGAAAAAGTTTCAGCAAGCTAGAAAGGCCTCTAATTTTCACCTTCATAAGACTACATTTTTACATTAACAAAAAATGGGACCAATAATCTTTCGTTCTCGTACAGTTGCAGGAGTATTGAAAGATCTTAACATACACAAATCCGCTGACTCGGATAATATCCCCGCTACGGTTATGAAAAGGTGTTCTTCAACGCGGGCAAAACCATTTTGTAAGCATCGATTCTGTTCCTCTGGTCTCTTTCCAAGTTTTCCCAGCCTATCCCTAAAAAATGCGAATTTTCTTCTGATAAATTTTCAGCCAAAGAAATGACTCGAAGAACGAAAGCTTCTTAATGACCGGCAGTACGGCTTTCATGGGAATAGGCTCACTGAAGATCTATGGTTTGTCTCACACAAAAGTGGAACCAATCTCTCCACCGTTTTAGTTAAAACAAAATTATTGCACTTCATATTTCTAAGGCATTTTATAGAGTTTGACGTCAAGCCTTTTTATCGAAAATGCGTGCATTTGGACTCGACAAATCTCTTTTTCGGTGGATTAATAACAAAAATAATAAAAAAAAAATAATAATAAAACCTTTCGAACCGCTCAATTCAAGTTGTTTCAAATCGATATTTACAAAATAAATGCTGGTGTGCCCCAGGGCTCTGTTTTGTCTCCGGCTCTTTTCCTTATATTTATCAACCACTTATTATCTGAAACAAATTTTTCACTAAATTGTTTTGCTGACGAAAATACACTCAGCTTTTCATATTCGTTTCCAGATTCCATACATATTCTTCGGATGTGGAATTTTAACGACAGCGTATGATAAGTTCATTAAATTCTGATGTAGACGGCATTGTACAATGTGGAATAAGAAATCACGTAGAATTTAATGCTTCAAAAACTCAATGTTGTCTTTTGTCGTTAAAGCGAAACATACCTCCAATGCCACTTTCCATGAGCGGCACTTGCATTGAATAAACTGAAAACCTCTCAGTTTTCGGCATGTGCATTACAGACCACCTTCTATGGAATGGCCACATGTTTGACTTCGCCAAGAATGCTGCGAAGTGTTTAGGTTTCCTTCGAAGATGCAAGAAGTTCTTCACCCCGTCTGATCGGGCTACAGTATATAAAGCATATATTCGACCGAAACTCGAGTATAATTTCCATATTTGGGCAGGCACTCCTTTAACACACTTGAGTTTTCTAGATAGTATTCAAAAAAGAGCTTTAAAAATGATAGGCGACCGAAATTACAGAAACATTTACATCTCTTCAGCATCACCGAAATGTTTCGTGAAACTATTCAACCGAAATACTCGCATTGCTAGAAATATGCATCAGTTTACCCTTGAGCCTAACTTCGGACGTACTGTTAAGTATAGAGATTCTTTCCTTAACGGCACCACAAGGATGTGGAATGCTTTGCCGGTACCTGTTATTCCCTCCCATTTTGATATGCAGAACTTTTAAGCAAATGTACATCGGTGTTTTCTCTTTTATCACACTAACGCAAGACTTACTCTGGAGAGTTTAAGAATACAATAAAAAGTGACACGAACTATGATTACACAAGAGGACAGGGACAACACCATTATTAGCTATGCCTTAGCTATTTGAAACTAAATAATACTGTGATAGTAAATTTCTGTTTTTTGTGGTCTCATTATTTCTTATAATTTATTTATTTTGTGAGTTTTTTCTTTTTGTTTGCTCTGTTTCATGTAAAATAAAAGTAAAACTTAAATTCAACATTAATTTAATGTTAAATTCAACATTTTCATGTAGGTTTGCAATTATTAACATTACTGATGTATGTATTAACAAAATTTTAAATTAAAAAAACCCTGAAGAAGTCACGAAAAATCGACGAAACTTTGGAATAAGATGGAATAAACTTGTTTTATTTGCATCTGTAAGAAAATTGACCAAAAAAGTCTACTTGAACAATCAACTTAAATATAAATTAAGAAATTGGTCACATAAAAATAAATTTTTGATTCATATTAATTTATTATTTAATACTAGTAGGTATGTTACACAGAAATACAAAATGTGCTGATTTTGCGTGTGACGTCACTATCATCTGATTTTCATTCTTAGAGTGTAAATAAATATATTAATTTGCAGATTTTTTTGTTTTTTTAGGTTTATAGTTCTTATGATCATAAAAAAATCGTTTAAACTTTTAATTTTAAAATATAATCTTCACTTAATAAATAAAATAATAATAAAAGATGATTGTGACGTCATATAATGCCAAGATGGCCATTTTTATGTGTCTATTAAGCATACCTTGCACTTCTGTGCAATCACTATCGTGATTAGCAGGTAGCCAGCGCTTTACTGCCTCTCTCTTTTTAAGTAAAAATATTATGCATTATTATTTAAATTATTACTTGGAAGTTTGGTCAGCAGAAACATAACTGGTTGAATTCATATATATATATGAATAAGATTCATATTTCTGTATTTCTTAAGACATGTATCCTTTTATTGTTTTTTAAATTTATTTTGTAGGGCCACCTAAAGGGCATTATTTGAACCATGCAAGAACTTTAATTCTGGAATAAGATAGATTCATTTTCCCCCCTTTTTTACAGAAATTCATTAATTTGTAATTTTATATTGCTCTTTCAAATACATTTTGCGGTATGACTTGCGCGCTACCTACTTGAATTTTAATTTACTATGCAAATAACCTTCACGTATAGGAATAAGCTGACAAAGTTCCAGTGCAATTGGGTGAACGGTATGGCAGCGCGAATTATAGGGAAAGACTTAATTAAAAACTACGTGTTACATTCGTTGTTAGAGAAAGACTACATTTTTATTGTGTTCAAAAAGATGATGGATACTTTTGTATTTCGATCATACGAGCAAGGCATGATAGTGGAAACAAACATCGACTGCATAAATGCTGACGTAGTGTCTGTTCCCACGAATGCAACTGTGATGATCGGATACAAAGTATCATATTAATTTTAGTTACTATAAATATTGCATATTGGTTAGCTATTATATATAGGTATACATCATTATAAATATACTTAAGTAAGGTTAATATATATATATAACTCGCGTTAAAAATACAAACAAAAAAAATTTTAATTTTATATATTAGAAGATTCACGGAATAAACACGACAAATAAAATCAACCGCAAATGAATTTTTTTCTTTGCATATTATGGTGCATTTTATATAAAGGAAATTGTATTTTCATAGCTACCCAATATCTGGATGGCGCCACCGTGAAAATGTATATAGCAGTATTGTCGTTACCACTACGATAAAATAAAATAATTTAATTTACTTAACTTTATTTTATTAACGATTAAAATATAATACAAAATGGCGTATCAAACAAATTTATCTTGGCTGCCGTCTGGACACGTCCGTCCGGGTCGTGTCTAGACAAAGCTGAATATTTATCGAACATCTGCTAGCGGCTCTAGATATTTTGGTGGTTATTTTCGATCTCCGTATCGCTTCGTACGCCCCTGTGTTTCATTTCGTTAACAATTGTAGTATGTTCACAATCACCAAAGCACTCCCGTACGAGTGACAGTAATGTCTTTTTGACGTTTCGAAATCTCACTTCTTTTTTTCTTTATTTTTACTTCGTTTGCGAGATATTACATTATTTTGTTGCTGTTGGAATGCAAGTCAATGTTGTGCTTGGAGTTGGTGTTCTTGGAAGTAACTTCGGTGTTCTGGATTCTAGTTGTGTTGAAGTGTTCTTTGGTGATGGGCTGCATGTCTTGTCTTGAATTAATCAGGTTTGAGTCGTTCCGTTTAAATCGTTGTCGGTGTTCCATTGATGTTTATTTTGAACAAATAGTCGGGTGCTCGTTCCAGCACTGCGTACGGTCCTTCATATGGTCGTAAGCATGGTTTATGAAGCGCGTCGACTCGTACAAAAATAAGAGACCATATGTAGAGCGTTTTGTGTGCAAATGGTTTTGAGCGGCAGTAATGGGCTATTGGAGTGTACTTGACTTGTTGCATGTGTTCTCGGAATTTGTTGATGAAGATCACAGGTTCCAGTGAGACTTCGTCGATGATAAAGAACTCACCTGGCAATCTCAATTTTGTTCCAAGAACCAGTTCTGCAGCGGTTGTTTTAATATCTTCTTTGAAACTCGTGTGAATACCTAATAAAACCGTGGGAAGTACACTCACCCAATCTGTCGTTTTGTTGCATTTTATTGATGATTTCAACTATCTGTACCAGTGCTCAATCATCCCGTTGGATGCTGGGTGGTAGGCAGTCGTCCTGATCCGTGTGCCTCCGATGAGTTTCGTTAGGGTGTCGAATAGTGCGGATTCGAATTGTTTATTTATTTTTATTTATTTATTGTTCATTATTCTCTTTTACAAATAAATACCTAGTTACAATAATTTACATCGGAGTTTAACATATTATAAAAAGAGAATAGCTAGTGACATTTTTTATTTTGCTTAAAAAAAAGCTATAAATAGTGTTAGATGCCACTTCAAAAAAGAAAAAAACAAAATTAATCATTGTGGGGTGGTTCATTTTATTTTTATTTTTAAATCTATTTTTTTTTCTTCTATTATCTTCTTTTTTCAAGTAAAAATTACAATATGTAGATACATTTATATAACTGAAATAATTGAAACAAAATTATTTGGTACAATATTTTATGCAAGGTAGGAGAGCAATACTTCAATATTATTGTGATCAAAATCAAGTAGCCATGCTTTTACTTTGTTTAGGAATTTATATTGATTTCTTATTATTCTTTTATCAAGAGGAAGACGATTAAAAAGTTTACAAGATACAACTGGGTAGGAATTTCTGTAATGAGTGGTGCGAAAAACTGGAATTTCAACAACATGGCGATTTAAGCTTCGCAAGTTACGTGAATGGAAAATTGGACTTTGCATATAACCAGCTCTCGCAAAAAATATCTTAGAGGCTTTAAAAAAGAACAAATGTCTTACCGGAAGTAAATTCAGAGACCTTAACAAAACCATAGTATAAGTGAGCCGATGGACATTACAAATTCTTCTTATGGCACACTTTTGTAAAATGAGAAGCGGCTTAAGATTGGTCAGATATGCACCCCCCAACAACTTATTCCATATTGTAATTTTGAATGGAAGATTCCATGGTAAACAGTAGTAAGTGTCTTGTTAGAGCAAAACTGTCTCAAGCGATAGAAACACCTAATGGAAGAGCGCAAGCACTGCTTCAATTCCGATATGTGTTGTGTCCAACTCATGTTATGGTCGATAGAAGTACCGAGGTATTTAAAGTTCTTAACTACCTTAATTTGAAAACAATTCGAGCTACAAGCTCTCCGGATACTGCTGTACAAGCACAATCATTAATGTTGAAACGCTGGCAATAATAAGAGTGGAAATCAATACCAACATGAGGTGGTTCATGACTCAGACTGAAAAACATAAGTTTGGTTTTTCTACTTACAATTAACCTGTGAGTTGCAAACCATATTCTCAGCAAGTGAATGTCATGATTCAGTTCACATATTAGATTCAGGGGGCTCGTTGAACCATATGCGATGCCAAGGTCATCTGCAAAGGCAGTGACCTTGCCTGCAAAAGGTAAGGAAAACAGGGAGTTTATAAATATCAAAAACAGTATAGTATCCAACACAGACCCTTGGGGAACACCAACGTTTAGTACCTGAGGGTTACTAAGAAAATCTCCAATTTATACTCTTTGTATGCGGTCCTTTAAATATGAAGCAAACCAATTGTGGATAAACCCACGAAATCCTGCATCATATAATTTATCCAAAAGAATGTCATGAACAACGGTATCAAAAGCTTTTGTAATGTCAACAAAGAGGCCAGCGCAAAACTTGCTTTCATCCACACTTTTGTTAATAAAGGAGCAAAAATATAAAAGAGCATCCTCAGTGGAGCAGCCTTTTCGGAACCCAAACTGCATGGGACTAAAAAAATTTGTTCTTTCCAGATGCGCATACATTCTTTTCTTTATAGTTTTTTCAAAAACTTTCGAAATTGAAGAAAGCAAGGATATGGGCCTGTAGTTGTTTTTTCTTTTCGGTTTCCCTTCTTAAAAATCGGTAGTACATTAGCACATTTAAGTTTATGTGGGAAAAGTCCACTATATATACTTAAATTGAATAGATATGCTAGAATATCAACTAAATTGGGGGCAATTTTCTTTAGAATCACATTCGAAATGCCATCGTTTCCACAGGATTTTGAGTTGTTCAGCGAGTAGATGGTAGTTAAAATTTCAAACCCAGTAATTTCATAAGAAAAGAAGCTAATCCCACTCGTCACACGATCTACCACTCTAGACCTTACACATCGGTTACAAATAGACCCGCAGCTAGATTCGTCCGTTAAATTTCCCACAGAAGTAAAGAATTTATTGAACGTATTAGCCACTTCTACAGGTTCTGCAATTTCGGTTCCTTCTTCATATAGCACTATGGAGTTACGCTGAGAAGATTTGGTTTTATTAATTATACTATTGATGATACTCCACTCCTTTTTGCGATTTCCTTGTGCATCACGGAATTTGGAAAAGTAATAGTTGTCCTTACAAGTGGAAATTTCTTTGTTAACATTTTTGCTCATTTTCTTAAAACGTTTTTTTAAGTTTGAGTAAAAAAAGTAACACAATTTGCGCATTTTGTTTTTGACTCTGATTTTTTTTCAAAATATAAGCGCTTATCCATGGCTTTAATCGTGATTGCGATTTCTTTCTAATAATTGTGAATTTAGACCTACATAAATATGTACTAAGAGTATTTAAAAACGACTCGTAAGCTTTTTAAGCATTTTCCTCAGCTAGAACAACTTCCCAATTTTCAAAACGCAGTTCATTATTTAGAAAAGCATAGTTTATATTTGTAGCAGTCTGTGCAAAAACGTTACTATTAGATTTTATTTCAAAAAAGCCTTTAAATAAAATACCTGTCATACAATGATCAGATATTTGCAAGTCAAAGTTGATACCAGCACACTGACTCAAGTGGATTCTCGAAAATCGACCGAAGACATGATCAATACACTTACCTGAAATTGGCCTGGTAACTTCATTTATAAAAGATGTAAGACCATACTCAGCTGTGAGAGCAAGGTGATTTTCAGATATAGTGCTCGAATTCAAGATATCAATGTTGAAGTCTCCTAATATAGCAAAATTACTTCCATTTTCATATTGCAAAAAATTTGAAAAATCATCCAGGAAAGAATGAACAGAAGCAGCGTGTAATCTATAAACACAAACAAATGCAAAAGCAACTTTGTGTATGCTAATAGTAATTTTTAGAAAATTTTATCAGAACTACTTTTAAGTGTAACAGTGGTAGAGTCATTGCTTTGAAGTTCGAAATTATTATTCATGTTAAACATTATAAAATGAATTAATTAAAAAATAAAAAAAAACAAGACAAGTCAGTCTTGCAATTTGACTAAATCGTCAAACGAACTAATAGCAATAACTCTACCATTCTCAACTTTACGTAACAGGATTCGAGAATTTTGAAACCATAAATATTTAAAACTTTTATCTTTTTTAACTTTTTTTCGCTTCCATAAATAGAGCTCGGTTAAATTTAGTTAAGCTATCATTAATGTATATATTACCCTTCTTTCCCTCTACAAATAATGCGGCATTCAGTTTTTTTGTTGCATTTCTTTTTTGCCTCATAATTTTTTGTTTCGCAGCTTGAGATGAAAAACTCACACATAAGATGTCATCAAATGCATTTTTGTTTAATCCCACGTTGCCTAAAGAATTGGACGTGTTGTTACTGTTCTTCTCTTTCTTCACTCGTTTTACGAAGCAATTCGTTATGTCTGTAGGTTCAACTGAAATCTCCAACGCATTTACCAGAATCTTCTCCAAATATTCGCTGGCATTATTTTTATTTACGCCGGGTACGCCAATAATCTCAATAGAATTATCCAAAAATGTTTGTTCTCTCCAGTTAAGACGATTTTCAAGAGAAGCTACCTTCGATTTTAAATGATCATTTTCTACTCTGAGTTCTTGCACTAAGGCTAGGAAGTTAGTGTTGATTTTTTTTTTTAGATAGATAATCTCTTCGTAAAGCAGGTCCAAGGTAATTGCATTTTGGTGACGTTGTAAATAATTGTTTTCTTCTGTCTCAGTTGTGGAACCCCCTTGCAGTTCATCTGTTTCGTTGGCTGGCTCACTCAAACTCAAAGTCGAATTAGAAAAAAGGTTTTGAAGGATTGGGCTTTTGTGGTTTCCCCTTGTCAGGTGTTTCTTTTTCGTAAGAGGTTTACGTGGCCTAGATGACGATGCGCTTTTTAATTGCGCTTCAGCATATTGTTGTTGTTGTTGCTGAGATGCACTTCTTGGAGGTTGCTGACGTAGATGCTTTGATGGAAGTGCACAATTGGATGGTTCTTCTCCTTGTTGTTGTTGCACAGATTCGATTGCGGTAGATAAGACTGAATGTTGTTGTTGCAGTGATTTCCGACGAAGTGAAGTACATCTATCACATCGATATTTAGAATTGTTTGCAAGCAAATATTCTAAATCCATTAAATTGATATTGACACACTCACAGTGGAAAATCGAAGCACAGTCCCCACAAGATATTTTGGAGGTACAATTAAGCTCCACTTTGTTATTACACACAAGACAGATCATTTTAACAATATACTAATTGACTTAGAAAAACAAAATTTAAAAAGCAAAACAAAAATGTGTATAATTAGGCTCTGAGAAAAGCGTGTGCACCCCACAACAGACACAACATCACCGACGATTGTGCTCCTCTATCGGTCGTAATTGTTTCGGGTACATATCCAGTTGTTGTAAAACGTGTTGACTATGGTTTCCGCTGTGAAATCTTTGGTTGGTACTGCTACCGACCATCTTGTAAATCGATAGTCAATAGATATCGATATACGTTGACGAGTGGCATTATTACTATTAGATTTGAACGTGATCGAACCTACTATTTGGCATGTCGATGTGTAGTGGTGCGTTCCTAACATGGCGCCTTATTTTGCTGCGTTGACATTGTATGCAAAACCTGTCCCATGATAGTATATCCTTGGACATTCTTGGTTTTCCATAATTTCTGCCTATTTACTGCTTGATCGCTTTTCCGCTGTGATAGGTACTGTACGCTGTCGAAAACTTTTCTGCGGAGGGTTGTTGGCACATATATGGTCGAATGTCGTTGCCTCCAACATCGCAGTCGACCGTTGCGTTGGTATCGTCCTTTGGCTGTCATCGTAGTTGACGCAAATTCGTACCAGAATTTTCGAGAAGTATTCTCAGTTCGTCGTCGTCTCGTTGCTTCTCGGCTAAATCTATGGTGTTGATTGTGACGTGTATGCTGATGGTTTGATTCAAGAGTATGTGTTTTCTACGATGTTCTTCTTTCCGCAAACAAATTAGATTCTTGTTGAGAAGCATCCAATTTCCTCGAGTATCCATGCGATGCGGTCACAAACGTGGTGGGATTTCTGACGAAAGTGTATTTCAACAGCTTGTGGGCGGTGAGCATGATGAATTCTCGTCCTTCGATGAGATATTCCAAATGTTTTACGGCTCTGTAAATTGCCAGGAGTTAACGGTCGTAGATTTTTTACTTCGCTTTTTTCGGGCTTAGTTTTTTTTTCGAATAGAAGCCGAGAGATTTAAGTTGTTCGTTGACGCTTTGGTCAAGTGCAGCTCACATCGTAATACCAGGGGCACATCTGAACGTGGATGGGCTAGTTGCACTGCTTTCCTCAACTTTGCTTGGTATTCTTTGAATGCTCTCTCTGCTTCGGGAGTCCACTGGATTTGTCAATGGTTGTTCTTTTTAGATCTGATGGTGAAGTTTATGAGTTTTGATTTTCTGAGGCGCTAGGTATACAGCTTCAGTAAAAGTTGCACGAGCCTAGGAACTTTCGTGGTTGGTTCGTTATGTTTGGTTTTGTATAGTTCATGAGGTTTTATACTTGATTTGTCCTAAGTATCTTACCCCTGGGCGTTGCATACGTTGATCACTATGTCGAAATGTTGCGTTTGCTCATTAGTTGATTTTCAATGCATCAGCTTATGAGGAAATGCAACTGTCCTCTTAAGGGTTGCATTGTTTGTTCGGCGCTGCATAAGCCGAATGTGAACACGTTGAATTCAAAAGGCCGACAGGAGTTATGACAGCTGTCTTTGGTCGATCTTCGGGTGCGAGTGGAATCTGAAGGTATGCCCGTTTTAGGTCGGGGGTTATAAAGGTTGTTCATCCACTGAGCTGCTGACTATTACAGATAGGAGTTGGAGGTGTGGTATCGGTCGGGAATGGTTATCTTAGGCGACGGACCATTTAGGACCATTTGAAGAGGAGATGCTCACTTACTCTTGAAAGGTTTGCAGAATCCTTGAAGCATCATATTTTTGAATTTGTCCTTGACTGTTTTGAGCTTCTTGACGGCAAGATGGCGAACTTATTCCGCAACAGGGTGTCCTTCGTAATGATGTGATCTTGGAAGCAGAAATGTTTGTTGTATATAATGTCAACAAAGTCCTTTAATATGGCGGCAAAACGGTTGTTTTTCTATAGTTCTAAATGTCGGTTGTGAACTACTGATGAGACTGCCGATATCTTCTTTGTTGTCGCTGATCATCTTTTAGCTCAGTGGGGCGGTTAGATCGAAGTGAGGGTTGAAGTCTGCACCGATGATTGGTTATTTAACGTCGGCTTTTGTGAAGAACCAACAAAATGTTCGTCAAAGTCCGAGGTCGAGCACCATAGATTTAGTACCGTAGGTCGGGATTGTTATACTGTTTGCGCCATAAAGCTGAGATGTGGCTGGTGAGTTACCATTCGAAAACTTTTTTTTTAAGACGGAGATATTCATAAGAAAAATACCTATCAATCTTGCAACTTTTCCTTTCCCTTTTTTCACCCGCAGACTTGACTTGAACATTGGGGTTAATCCAAATGAACAAGTCTAATCGTAATCGGATAGATTAATCAATGAACCCTTAATAACCTGGGGCGGATCAAATACATTTTGTTTTCAAGGTATAAAACTGATAATAATTTGTAATGTGAAGCTCAAATTGGGATATATTGGAGTATTGATTTTAGGTAAATGTTCGTCTTAGATTTTTTTTAAATATCTGTGTTTTATAATGGTAGTAATAGTCGACTATGTCAACATTCGTGAACTTAAGAACAATTTCTATGCTGCGTATGTACATTCTGTGATGAACAGGCCACCCGTATTGGCACTTAGTGAAACACAAGATGGGGAATGATGGGTATCATTCAAAATTTTCCTTGCATGGGTACGCTAGTGCCTTTTTTTGCCAAGCATGGCCTCGCCGTTTACATAAGGAATGTCGCATATCAACTTCAACCACAATTCGGTCTGTACTTAAATACAAAGTTCAATTTCATATGGTTAAAATTAACGATAAATAAGCGTATCATTTATATATTTTGTCTCTATAGAAGCCCAAATTTAGACAGAGTTTCAACATCTAACGAATTTGATGCTCTGAATCCACAACGTTACCTTCACACTGAAATCGTTACTACGAGTGATTTTAATGTACACAATTCTTGTTAGGTTCGCTTTTCTGGCCAAGCAAGGCATGTTAAGAATTTAGCTGAGTTAAACCATTTTATTCAGCTCGTTGATAAGCCAACCCTAATTTCTGACATTGCAATTTAAACGGCCAACACTCCAGACTTGTTTTTTACCACCTGATTAATGCACAATTCGTGTATTATCGCCTCTAGCCACATCTGACCATAGTGTCATATCCAGAAATTTCTCATGCCAACTGAATTCAGATAAAGAAAAAAACCCCAACAGAACCGTTTGGCAATACGAAAAAGCCAACTGACATTGATAACATTGACATTGATTCCAGAGCAGACATGGTCATAAATTTTGCAAATTCCTTTTAGGAATGAGAAATATAATTCCAAATAGGTCGAAGCGTATCAAACCTTAGAAAAACTCATGGAGGTTATCAGGTTAAGAAATGTAAGCTTCCGTTGTTATAAAGCCGACATCACTGAGGAAAACTGGAAAAAATGTTCAGCAAGTTAGAACGGTCTGCGATGCTCATATTCGTAAAACAAAATTTTTACATGAACAAACAATTCAGCAAAAAATATTCAAATGTCCCAAAGGCAGTTAAAAGTGTTGGTCATTTATAAGAAAAGTAAACACTTCCTCGTCTTTATTGGTTCCTACTCTCGTCTCCAAAGATACTCCTGCTATCAGTTCTCAAGAAAAATCAGATCTGCTTGCTGCCCAATTCGCGGCAGACTCAACGCTGGCAGCGGGTGTCAGAACTCCTCCTGTACTTGAGAGCGTAAGTGATTTTATGGGACCAATTTTCTTTCGCAATCGTTCGTTTGCAAAAGTATTGAAAGATCTCTATATACAAAAATCCGCTGGCCGGAAAAGTATATTCCCTATTTTTTTGAAGATATGTCCTTCAACGATATCAAACCTCTGGACTCTTTCCAAGTGGATGGAAAACAGCAATTGCCTATCCCTAAAAATACGAATCTTCTTCACCCTCAAACAATCGACCAATTGCTGTAACGTCCCTTCTTTCTAAAGTCATGGAAACGGTGATTAGTTTTCAGCTTAAAAAATATCTTGAAGAACGAAAGCTGTTTAATGAGCGGCAGTACGGCTTTCGTGGCAATAGGCCCACTGAAGATCTGACGGTTTGTTTTACCCAAAAGTGGGTGCGCATCGCTATCGCGAGTATATAAAAAACACAATCGTTGCAACAAAAAAAACCACCACTCGCGTGTGTTGTGAAGAATAAAATAATAGACACTTCCGTCATTAGAAGACATATAAATATACTACTTCTCGCTGTGGAAGGAAAAATAGTACACACTCGTGGCGCAAATCCATCCTCTTATCTGTCTGTTTTTTTTTTATAATTTACGCACGCACAAGGGACACTTTGTTTCCTTTTAAATGTACAGCTTACTGCGCGGGAATAAGAAAGATAGGGAGGGGAAAGATAGGAGGTGTTGATTAACATTGGTTTTGAATTTTTGCAAATCAAAACGGCAAGGGAAAATCTCGCCCGGTAAACTATTCCAAATTCGTGTTGTTCGGCTAAAAAAAGAATCCTAATATTTCACGGTCCGTCCGAAATTGGGCTCAAGGGTGAACTGATGAGCATTCCTTACGAGAAGAGTATTACGGGAGAAACTTTTAAGCGGTGGAATGCAGCTGGCTACTTCGAGTGAACATTTTTTTATCAAAGAAACCATAAAATAAGGAAAGACATGAAACATTGCGTCGGTGTTCTAGAGGGGCAATCGTTTCAGCGGCAGTTCTATTTCCTATCAATCTTAACGCTCGATTTTGTATTCTATTAAGCAGGTGAGGCGACGTTTGCGAAGCACCTGCCCAGAGGTGGAAGCTATACTTGAATTTAGGACGTATAAATGGTTTATAAATTGTAGCCAGATCAGAAGGAGAAAAACACTTCTTACGCCGATACAGAAAACCTAAGCACTTAGCAGCATTCTTAGCTATTTCAAATATATGGTCGTTCCAATGGAGGTCGTCGTTGACACACATACTGGGTACTGAGAGCTTTTTGGTTTCTTCGTTTTAAGTGCCATTCATAGACAATGGCATTGGGGGTATTTTTAGCTTTAACAATATCAGGCAGCATTGGGTTTTCCAAGCATTAAACTCCACATGATTCCTATTACCCCATTTGACAATGCTGTATAAATCGGAGTTTAATAAGCTTGACATATGGTACCATTCAATTGTACTTCCGAAGGCGAAGGACGTGAATTATCGAACGAATATGAAAAGCTGAGGGTAGAGTCGTCAGCAAAACAGTTAAATGGATTAGAAGTAACAGACAGAAGATCATTTATAAAAATGAGGAAAAGAGTCGGAGACAGAACAGAGCCCTGGGGCAAAACAGCATTTATTTTGTGGGAATCAGACTTGAATCCGCCCAATACAACTTGTATTAAAATATCCAGAAGATAGCTGCTATTCCAACGAATAAGAGTATCATCGATCCCAAAAGCACCCATTTTCGATAAGAGAGCTTCATGCCAAACTCTATTAAATCCTTTGGAGATATCAAGAGCAATAATCTTACTTTCACCAAAGGTATGTAAAGAACAATTTCTATGCTGCGTATGTACATTCTGTGATGAACAGGCCACCCGTATTGGCACTTAGTGAAACACAAGATGGGGAATGATGGGTATCATTCAAAATTTTCCTTGCATGGGTACGCTAGTGCCTTTTTTTGCCAAGCATGGCCTCGCCGTTTACATAAGGAATGTCGCATATCAACTTCAACCACAATTCGGTCTGTACTTAAATACAAAGTTCAATTTCATGTGGTTAAAATTAACGATAAATAAGCGTATCATTTATATATTTTGTCTCTATAGAAGCCCAAATTTAGACAGAGTTTCAACATCTAACGAATTTGATGCTCTGAATCCACAACGTTACCTTCACACTGAAATCGTTACTACGAGTGATTTTAATGTACACAATTCTTGTTGGGTTCGCTTTTCTGGCCAAGCAAGGCATGTTAAGAATTTAGCTGAGTTAAACCATTTTATTCAGCTCGTTGATAAGCCAACCCTAATTTCTGACATTGCAATTTAAACGGCCAACACTCCAGACTTGTTTTTTACCACCTGATTAATGCACAATTTGTGTATTATCGCCTCTAGCCACATCTGACCATAGTGTCATATCCAGAAATTTCTCATGCCAACTGAATTCAGATAAAGAAAAAAACCCCAACAGAACCGAACCAACTGACCAAGTTTCCGTTGTTATAAAGCCGACATCACTGAGGAAAACTGGAAAAAATGTTCAGCAAGTTAGAACGGTCTGCGATGCTCATATTCGTAAAACAAAATTTTTACATGAACAAACAATTCAGCAAAAAATATTCCAATGTCCCAAAGGCAGTTAAAAGTGTTGGTCATTTATAAGAAAAGTAAACACTTCCTCGTCTTTATTGGTTCCTACTCTCGTCTCCAAAGATACTCCTGCTATCAGTTCTCAAGAAAAATCAGATCTGCTTGCTGCCCAATTCGCGGCAGACTCAACGCTGGCAGCGGGTGTCAGAACTCCTCCTGTACTTGAGAGCGTAAGTGATTTTATGGGACCAATTTTCTTTCGCAATCGTTCGTTTGCAAAAGTATTGAAAGATCTCTATATACAATTCCAGCAATGGAAAAGCTTACGAAGTGGCTTTGCCAGTGTGGAAGAACACCTCTTCAGAAGAATGGGGGTAAACCATCCGGGCTAGCCGATTTGTGTACATCGAGATCTTTGAGAACTCTTGCTATTGTATAAGTGCGGAAGAAATTTGTCCCATGGAAAAATGCACATTACCAGTACAGGAGGGCAACGTTGCTGTGAGGCAGCGTGGAGCTGGCAGCAAAATGGAGGGCGAGCAATTTTGCCTTCTCTGAAGAGTAAACATTTGGTTTGTTACCGTCGATGAGCATTGGAACCGAAGATGTTGAGGAGTTTTTAATGTTTTTTACAAATTTCTGAACAAAATATTAAGGCCGTCTCAGTTGGTTTTCTCGTATTGCCAAACGGTCCAAACGGAAGTTTTTCTTTAACTTGATGGGTGGAGGACGAGAAATTAGCTGAAATGACACAATGGTCCGAAGTGCCAAATGGAGAAGTTACACTAATGGTATATTTATCAGGGTGAGAAGTAAGAAACAAGTCAAGAGTATGAACGGCTTACCCAGCAACATCCGGTATAGGCGTTGGCGCATCGATCAGTTGGGTAAGGTGATGTAACCATAACGATTTCAGTGCGAGGACAAAGGGAAACACTTTTCGAGACGAAATCAGACAGCGCATCAAACTCGTTACAAGTTGAATAAATGGCGAGATCCTGTAAATAAAACAATAATGAATCTCATGCTTGCGGATAGTGAATTTGAGCAACAAAAAGTTAAATTCCGTGTTGGAACATTGCCCGTATTCGGGAAGGCTATGCAAAACAATATTATTCCTAACATAGACCACCAGACCATGATGGCAAAAGAGTAATGGAACCAAGCTATACCCAACCCATGTAGTGGAAATTCTGATAAATCAGTATTTATTCCAACCTTAGTTTTACTTAATGCTTAAACAGCCAGCCTGTTTTGAACATTGTAGATATACACGTGAAAGAAGTTCTTCCTTTAACCTCGAAAATTTGAATATTTGACACAAAAATCACTAGAGCAGTTTATATCGAAATCGCACATAATTTATTAACCGATTCATGTATTCTTGCACTTCGAAACTTTGCCACTCGTTGACGAACACTTGTTGAGTTATTATAGTTGCAATGGTGCTATCTTTTAAGGGGCGGAATGTGAGTTGTGAGAAACACTTAAGGAAGTAAATCATGACAAAATAATGGAAGCTTTCACTTCTCCTACAACTAAGTGGAAGTTTAATCCACCAAGTTCACATGGGGGACTGTTGAGAACGACTGGTTTGCTCAATAAAACCTGTTCTGTATAAAATAATGCCTAAGCGTAATCCTTCAGATGAGATATTAAGGAACATGCTGTTAGAGGCGGAAAATATCATCAATTCACGCCCACTTATATATGTTCCCATCGACGACGAATATGAAGAAGCACTCACACCTCACCACTTTTTGCTGGGGTAATCAAATGGTAAGAAACCCTTAGCGTTATTAGACGACCATGCAAATGTATCGAGGAAGAATTGGCAGGCATCACAGCAGTATGCGGATCACTTCTGGAAGCGATGGGTAATTGAATACCTTTCTTATTTAACCCGTCAATAAAAAATAGTTTTTATCAGTAGATCCTATTGAAGAGGGTGATATAGTGGTGATCATCGACACAAACAGCCCAAGAATTCAAACTGCTGGTTGAAGGGCACATTATAAAAACCAGAGTCGCTCAAGACGGACAATTTCGAAGTGCTACTGTTCTTACCCGCCTAGGTTTATACGTCAGACCTGCCGAAGAAAGAGGATAAGTAAGCCCGTTAGTACATACCAAGAGGAGTGTAAACGGATGTCACACACCCTTATTTTAATTTTTTGTTATATCCACCCTGTAATCACTTATCGAAATAAATTATCAAAATGAATTATCAAAAACAACGAAATTATGTCTGGCTTAGGAAGCCATATTGAAACTTCTTAAATATTGAAAAAAAGAATTATGAAAACCTAAAACAGATCTGAGTTATTTTTCAGAATATATTAATGTATTAAATATTAACAGTTATTAATTCAATAAAGGATTTTGTAACTCAGCACACTTTGAGGTAACAATCAAACATGACATAACGATGATAGAGAAACATATTTGAGTTACTGGCAAAATTCGGTCTATTTGTCTGTCTGTCTGTACGGATGCCTATTGAACTACATGCTAAACGGTTCAACCCATCGTCTTCAAATTTAAAACTTAATGTTATTTTGACTTTCTACAGAGGGCTTTTTTTCTTTTTTTTTTGTTAGCTAATCTTGTCATATAACCGGTAAATAAAAGCTTATTTTTTCGAAAACGGCTCCAAGATTTTTTAGGAAAAAAATCTGTGTACTTTTGTAGGTGCTTATATGTTTTGGTGAAAAAATATGTAAGTTGGTTGGCTAAAAAGGGGTAGGAGCGATTTTTTTTCATCGACTTTCTCCAGAACTAGTTATTATTATAATCAAATTTGACACTCAAAAAGATGTAGATAGCCAAAATAATTCCTCATAACAATATTTTCGAATAACTTTTTTTTGTATTTTAAATTTTTTTTTTTTTTGAAAAATCGATATTTTGAAAATCGGTTAGTGAGTTTTTTTTTTAATTTTTCTTAAATGTCAGTAATTTTTGTGTTTAAGTTTGCATTCTTGATTTATTTTATTTAATTTTTAAAAAAGTTGTTCAATAAAAACCGTTCCTACAAAAATTCACACCTTTTCACATTTTTTAAAGATATATAATGGCGTTTAATTTTGTATGTACTTTTTTTCAAACAATCAAAAGTCAGAAAATCGAATAAAAATTTCCACAATCAGGCCCACTTCCAAATAGTGAAAATTCAAAATCACTTTTTATGCAAACTTTTACATCAAATATCATCAAATAAGTATATTTGGTTTATTTATTTTTTTTTTATGTAAAATTTATTGAGCACCCAAAAATGCATTTCTTGTTGTGAGGGTTGGTAGTACCCCTCGCCTGGTGAGGCTTCCGCCACAAAATGTTTGGATAGATTCATTGCCAAACCACGCCTCGCCTGTATACTTCCTGTTAAGTGCGAATAGATTGGTTTTAAGCAGCGTCCCTTGTTGATGGCAGACATTTTAGGCTTCGTCACTGATATTTTCAATAATCAGAACCGTAGATCGTCGAGGTTGTCATTCTCAATGTCACCTCTATGGACCTATTAAATATGGACTGCTGGTTGGTTGTCATTTCCATACAATATCATACCAACATGGGTCGCTCGACACTAACAGCTGGAGGAAACCAGTCGTGAGATATTTAGTTACAAAATAATTCATTTTCAATAAGCGTCTCTAGAATATGAGCAAGAAAGTGTAGCTGAAGTTCACTATGAATTGAATTTTTTTTCATACTTTTTTTTTAAATTGAATAATATAAGCAAAAGTACCAAGTGTTGCAAAAAACAAATAGAAATAAACAATATTACACAAGCACACCTTAGTTATTATTATTTTACTTTTGATTGATATATACTTTTGTGGTTAAGAGGGATTAGATGCCTTTCTGCTTCCTACCAATATAGCCTCTTCATTTTAAATTTTGTTTTCATATTTGACAATCGGTTTTCTTCAAGTGCTAAATGGAACCAATGTCGTGAGGACCAATTTTCCGTGCTTTCTCTGATAGAGGGAAGAGCAAATTGACGGAGAGTTTACTTTAAATTAAAAGTCGTAGTAATTTGTATTATTAAAATTTATTTTTTATTTTTAAACCAAGTAAGGCCTGCTGTCGCTATGCATGATATATATATATATATAGGTAACTCTTACTCTTTCAATGCTTACCTCTTCCTTTTATACATTTTTAGTATTCATAGTTCATATCCTCATCCCCACTAAGCATACCCAACTTCTTATGGAAATAGTGCAGTTTAACACTTTTCCCTAAAAAACTCTTACCATTACTTTACCACACCAATATGCTATTCTTGCATCGCCGTCAATATAATGTAAAGTACCACCGCCTTTCATCGATTATGATATTGGTCATGTGCTCTAGATACAGAACATGGTACCTCCACACTGACGCTATTATAACTTCGATATTTTTGTATTCATTTCTTTATCCAGTGCTGCTTGCTCTTGACGTTGGATTTCAATAATATGTATCCGCCGTCAAAGAGTGAATCATAAATCATAGTATCACTACATACAGAGTGAATGTGCGGGGATTTATAATGCTTGAGAAATGTATACATTTTTGTATACGAAACGAGTGCATGGGAATTCCGTTTAGATATGATAAGCAGATGACTGGCTAGAAGTGTTGTTGGGTTCATGATGTCGTGGGAAAGAGGATATTATATATTATATACGATAAACATATGTACATCATACATGTAGTGCGAGCACTACACCAAAGTGAAGTTGGCTCCTGGCCAACTGTAAGGACTATGGCGAAACTTTTCTCCAGTTTTTTCACAAATAAGGGCAAAAGAAGGCAACATCAAAAACCCTTTTCTGCATGAATTCAATTATCTTATCGCAAAAATAATGATGACAAATGCATGTCAATGCAAAACTATGCGACGACAAGAAAAGAAAAGTTAAAATAAAAAATAATCATCACATTGAGTCTTTAATTTTATCTCAATTAAAAATTTTAAAAAGAAAATAAGTTGTACGAATTGAATTTGCTTGATAACATAGTTGGAAAACAAAGGAGGGAGGAAGGGTGAATTCAAAGAACTGCCTTAGCTTCTTTTTTAAATTGATGTGAGTCGCGTAGCTTCCTCCAATTGCGCAGAAAAAAATCATTTTTAATGACAAAAAAACTTGGAGATATACTCTTCTGCAAGATAGAAATTTTCACTTATTTTAATTTTTAGATCAAAAATTAAAAAAATTTTGTCAATTGTTTTTGAAAAAAATTATCAGCAAAATATGATATGTTCTCCTAAAATAGGGTTTCCAGAATATCTATTTTTAAAGAGAACATGTTTTATCTTCGATCCAGATCTATTTTATAATCTCTTTTTTATAAAATTCTTTTTTTGTCCTCTTTTTAATATGTCCTCGTTTTTGTCTCTTTTTATAAGAAATGTATTTCCTTCCTTACTTCAATTTTGAAATTTCAACATCAAAACCAATAATTTTGAAATTTAAAGGGTGTTTTTTAGAGTTATAGATTATACAACTTCCGATACGGATAAGTGTCAAACTAGCTGTCATAATAATGAAGTGTGTTTAACATTTTTTTCCGGTATACTATAACAAATCACCATACAACGCTTACAAATCGTAGAAACTTATTTCCAAAATTCTTGCTTTGTTCGCCAGACTTATAGAGCCCTCCGTCAAGTTTACTGTGCGCATATTCGTTCATCTGAGAACCTACGCTACGTACCATGCGTACAGAAGTGCCATCGCCGCCGTAGACGTGAGTGTGATAGAGGACCCGAATTTATCGTCGATCCGACGCCTTAGGCTGAACACATACTTAAGCTGCGAGGATAGCAATGAAGCGAGAGTCGTGGATAGCGGCGAAGAAGGAGAGAGTTGTCCAAAGATTAGGTAGCACATACTGAAGAATTGATACTCGAGGATTAGAACAAGAGCGGCACTCATAAGAAGTGCAAAAACACAACATTTGGCTGTTTTTAGTTAAAATGTAGACCACAATTACACGTCTTGTATAACACAAATTTATAGAAAAAGTATTTCGAAAATTGTAAAACAAATTTTGGTAAAATCTTTTCAAATATAAAACTTAATAGAAATCCAACAAGCTGTTACCGAGAAAGTAAAAAAAAAAAACTTTAATGAAAGGAACAAATTATTAAAAATACCAATTCCTACAAAAATACTGTCACAAATTTTTATCAAATTTGTTAAAACCGTTTTCGAGTGTCCATTCCGATGGAATTAAGAAATATTTAAATCATCCCATAACTTATCTATCATATATTGATTTTGATATTGAGGATCTTTTTGATCCCACTATGCATTTTTTTACCAAAATACAACTCATACAATTTTCTTAATCTAATTTCATCTTAAAAAGTCGCCTCGATAAGAGCGGAAAAAAACAAATCTGTTTGAACGCGCCGCTCTCCTCGTTTATAACAGCGCTGTTATCTCACCGCTAAGCGCTTCAGCATGCGATCTCTCATAAGAAAGCATGTGTTTGTTTTCGCCGCTCTCCTCGACTCTAGCCTCACCGCTATCCTCACAGCTCCAGTATGTGTTCAGCCTTACTCAGCAGCTTGGCTTTAGAGCTATGTCAATCGTGCGATTCGGTCTTTACGACCCATTCACTGAAAAGTATTGATGATTGCAATCACACATTCATAAATCGGTCGTTCACAATATAAATATTTCTCAAATGAACGAGAACAATACAATGTGGAAAACGAAACTGGAATTCAATCAATCATTGAATGCAATACAGAATACACAATACACAAAGAACCAGACCAGAGATAGAGAATGATTGAAATAAATGAACGTAACTAAAGTGAAACTGAACGGTAATTCAAATAATTTTTTTACATAGACTAAGACTAGAGAGAAAGACACCATGCATACACTCAACCTTATGATATACTGACGGAAGACGGATATCGGTGTCGGATAGATCCAAATACAGAGATACATATGGAAACCATGCAAAATTGCAAAGCAAAATGTTGTATTAACATTCACAATCACATCCACAAGTCACAACACAACATTTCGATGACCGGTATCTTGGCCTACTTCCATATAAGCCATAAATGGTGATAGAGGGAATGAACTAGAAGTGGAACCAGGTTTTTATCGTCAAATCATGATGAGGCTCATTTCTGGCTTAGCGGGTATATAAACAAGCCGAATTGTCCTTTTTGAAGTGATATCCTCATGAGACTTTAGAGACTCCATTAAATCCTCAAAATATCACAGTTTGGGCCCTTTACATGCGTCATCAGAGCCCATTTGTTTTTAAATCCAACACCGATGCAAACATTACCTTGAATGACAAACACTAAATGCAAATGATTCTTGATTTTTGTATCCCTAATGTCATTGGACTATTTATTTGAATTTTTATTTTTATTTAAAATTATAATAATAATTATACCGATTGTTTTTGTATCAACACAAATTCATTATATTCAACAATAATCTGAATAATTAGCCAAAAATTAAATAAATGTTCGCCCAACAAAATCCAAAATAAATAATCAGTGTCTGTTCTGAAAAAAACATTGTATATGAACTGCTATAGTACTATCATGGTGACATGTGGACCGTGGCGTTCCAAGCGGCTCTAGGTAAAGATAACTCAGTAAATTGAAAGAGGCGAACGCGGCGAACAAAGAGAATTCTAAGAGAAACTCTGTGAACATGTACTTTGCTCTTTGCAGTTTGCTGTTTATATACAATAATGCGGTATATTTTTTTTTTCGCACAACTGGATTGCTTCACACAAGCAGGGTGACGAGATGGCTAGTTTAAAAAAAAAGGAATGACAAAAAAAGAAGAAAAACCACTTTTGTAAATGAATGGTGCCTGGGAGTGGGTATATGTTTAAGCAGGTTGATAAGTTTATTTTGAGTTTTATATTTTTTTCATATCAAACTTTCGAGGGTAGGTAGATATTTAGGTATGTACCTACATAAATACCTACATAAAGTGTGTATTAACGTAGGTATATTTGTTATATTATCTTTGATAAAATCTTCGGCTAAATTCAGGTCGATCGGTTGGTTGTCGGTGTGGTAAATGGTCTGAACGAGGGTGAGGGAGATATTAACAAGGAAGACTTAATAAGCACATGTTTATGTGTACTGTGTATATCCTGTTCTCGGTGACGGTGAACAACGAAGAGGATTCACAATGATTTTATTTTTTGAATTTTCATGCACAAGTAGCTTTGTGATTATAGGGACTATAAGTCAAGTTTAGGATTCGTGAACATAAAAAATTGTGATAATAATTAAACATTACATTACGATGATAGAGAAACATATTTGAGTTACTGGCAAAATTCTATCCGTCTGTCTGTAGGTCTGTCTGTACGGATGTATTTTGGACTATAGCCTAAACGGTTGAGCCAATCGTCTTTAAATTTAGAACTTAAGGTTATTTTGAGATTCTACAGAGGAGTTTTTTTCAATTTTTACTTGCGATTATAGGGACTATAAGGCAAGTTTAGAATTCGTGAATATAAAAAAAATTCAGATAACAATGAAACATGACATTACGATCATAGAGAAGTCTAAGAAAGTGATCGACAAAAAATGTCTGTCTGTCTGTCTACTGTCTGTCTGTCAGTATGTATAACAAGCTGCAGCCTAAACGGCTAAAGCGAAGTGTGTGATTATTTTGGCATTCCTCAAAGGGGACTTTGAAATTCAAATTGTAAGCCTAAAAGTAACGGTAGTGCCATATGACCGTTGAGTTGAGTTGTTTTCTTGATTGAAAATTTTGCATTCAGTAGGTAATAGCGTTTTTTTTTTATTTGTTAGTTGTTTTTTGCATGTTTATGTGTTTATCATAGGCGTCCTTATTATTTATTCTGTATGCTGTATGCTGTTAGGATCATGAAATGCTTTAAAATAAATAACGATAATTAAATAATAATAAAAATAACGAAGTTTGCTTTCATTAGACTAGAGTCTAGGGCTCAACCGAGCAATATAAAACAAAATTTGGGGGAAAATATTAAAATCAATTTTTTTTATGAAATCAAAAAAACACTAGGTAGGTATTCATAACGTTTTTTTGGAAAAAGTGTTGTAAGCCATCTTATTTCTTTTCCTGTTTTCTATTTATAAATTTTTCATTTCAAAATCGTTCAACCAGTTTTTTGAAAAACTTTTCGAAAACATATTTAAATTTTTTTTCAGTATGTCAATTTAAAGAAATCTATAGTGTATACTAGCAGAAAAAATTAAAAAAAATCTATAGATTCGTTTTCAAAGTATTCAAAAAACAAAATAAGCTTTAAAAAAAATATTAAAAATTTAAAAATATAATAATTAATAATTTTAATAAGCAATATTATTTAAATCATAAAACACTACATATTTTATCAAAATCCGTCAATTAGTTAACGAGAAAGCCTGATTTTAAAAAACCGGTCATATGGAACCGTTATAAACCTTTTTCTGAAAAATCAATTAAAACTAAAAGATAGATTTTGCATAGAAAACACTTTTCAGAAAGTTTTATCAAAATCTTAGGAGCCGTTTTCGAGAAAAATAAGTTTTTTCATTAAAAGTTATATGGCAGGTACCGTTAGTTTTGGAGCTAGGATGCCAATTCGAAAAACAGTCGGGTAGAGTACTCTAAATAAAAAAATCATAAAATAGAAAACAGCAAAAGAAATAAGATGACTTACAACATTTTTGCCAAAAAAGGTTATGAATTGTATTTTTTTAATTTCATAAAAAATTTATTTGATTAATATTTTCCCTGAAATTTTATTTCATATTGCTCGGCTAAGCTAGTCAAATAAAAGAAAGTGAAAACTTACATACATACCTACGTATTTTAAAGCATTTCTCTGTGTTAACTTTTATGAATGTGTATGTAAATTTTAGTACCTACCTTCCTTCCAACCTTATTATAGGTACCTAATATCCTTAATAAATTCCATTAATACCTACCGACACCATACGTTTATCGATCCATCAAACATAATGAAGCTATTTTAATTAATTTGATTTCAAAAAGTAAATTATTTGTATTGGGACCTATATAGGTACCTATACCTAGCATTATTGCCCTACTGCTGATTCCCACGAATCTTTATGCCAGTTGTTCAAATTTTTCCATACCAAAATGAAAATTGAACTGAAAAAAGTCTTTTATATCTTTCTATTAGCAAATTATATTATAAACAGTAAACAACAAGTGGAAAGATAATACACTAAAAAAAAACTGCAAAAGCTAACAATGACGCATGTTCGTTCGAGCTTCAAACCACAACGATTTTAAAAAAGGTGCAAGTCAAAAAATCATTAAAACTAAATCTTTGTCAAAAATACGCCTGTACCTAAAAAGGATTAGCACACAGGAGCAAGAACGTGCGACCCAGTCGTGCCTTTTATTTTTTCTGCACGAGTGCATAACTTGTACTTAGTACCTTATTATAATTGCAAGTAAGAATTAAACAATTAGGTATTACAAATGTTAAGAAACCCCTTGGTATTTTTAGTTGAAAGAAATATTTTGATTTAACTATACATTTTTTTTCCCGCGAGCAAGGCTGGGTAGGTCAACTAGTACCCTCATATAAACCTCAAAGAAACAAAAGATCTTTGCTACTATAAATCAATAATATATAAACAATCAATAATAATATAAATCAATTTACAAACAATTTTTGATTGAATTTCTGCACATACATAGTTCATTCAGAAAGGTACCTACATATACATATGTATATGTAGCTACCTATCTGATTGGAAAGCAAAATTCTAAACAAATATCCATACACTGTAAGGACGTTTGTATCTGTGTATAAATACAGCAAGAAGTAAGTTTGTGTTTAAATTTCAAGAATGAATGTGTGTATACATTATTTGAAGACGACAACCTTCATAATAGTAAAAAAATTGAAAATCCTATGGAATTCGAATCAAAAGTCTGGTCAATGATGTATATATGTATGTACAAATATGACAAATATGTATGTAGGTAGTGCTCGTATAAGACTTGAAAATCCTAAAAAACTCAAGTCAAAAGTCTGGTCAATGATGTACGCATGTATAAATACTTATGTAAGAACCAGTTTTCATATTACATATTCCTTGTAAAAAAACGTAAACAATGAAAATGTTGGATCGTGTATAAATCCTCACAAAAAACTATTCGCCTCAGCTAAGCGAAACCATTGTATATAAAATTCAAAACGGCTAGCAGTTTATATACATATATACAATGAACAAAACAAGATGCTGAATTATTTCATGTTCTCCTTCTGTTTTTTCTTGCCTCACATTGCACATGCGCAGGAAACTAAGCACAAAGCATAACACTAAAAACCATGCTCTTAATTCCCTCTCACTCAAATAAAATGTCCCTACACTAGCACTCCAAGCGGCTCTAGGTAAAAAGATTTTTTCTCGTCTCATGATAGTACTATAGGCAATGTATATACAATGGAAAAAAATATAAATTGTGTTATCATAATATATATGCATATGTGCACACGCATTGCATATGCCGACAGTAACATAATAAAAATTGATAAATAAAATTAGAATACATATAAAAAAAAGTGCCGCAACTAGTTTCTCAAAAAAATGGCAAACACAGTCCTAATTCCTTCACTTTCCTTGTCCACTCCATATAGGCGATAAAGTTTAATCATTGTGGTAAATCCCTATGGTTAAGCTAGATCAGATATATTAATTATTATTCTCTGAGTTACCAGGGCTGATCAACTCAATTGTTATTAAGGCATAACAATAATAATAATTGATTTGTGAAGATCAAATTGGGACTTAGTAGTGTATTAATTATTGTCTATTGTCTGATTAAATTTTCTTTTGAGTTATGTTTTTTAATAAAAGCTGGTATTTTCATGGTTGAATATTTGAACATTCGCGGGCTAAGGAAAAATGTATGTGCTACGTACGTTTACAATGTTAAACAGGCCAGCTATTTTGGCACTAAGTGGAACCAAGTAGGAAAAAATTCTGTTCACTCGGAAGTTAACTTTCATGGTTATAACTTTGTGCCATTTTTCTTTGCCCATCACGGTCTAGCCATATATATTAGGAATGATGTTGCATATCAGCTTCTAATACAATACGATTTGTGTTTAAATAGACTTTAACTTTTTGTGGTTAAGACTCAAAGTTAATTAGCGCATTATTGGCACTTGTTTTATCAATAGAAGACCTAATTTGGACAAAGTGTCAACTTCTTATGAATTTGATGCTCTGTCCGATTCCATTTAAAGTATTGTTTTCCATTATCCTCAAACTGAAATTATAATTACGGGTGATTTCAATGTTCACAACTCAAGTTGGCTTCGCTTATCTGGCCAGACAACACCCGAAGGAAGGTATGCTGAGATTTTGTGGAGTTAAATCAACTAACTCAGCTTGATGATGAGCTAACTAGGATTTCTGACATTACAGGTCAAGCCGCCAACACTCTAGACTTGTTTCTTACCTCTGATCCTGACAAACACACTATCCGTGTTTTTTTCACCTCTAGGCACATCCGACCATTGCTTGATTTCTGCGAATCTCTCGTGCCAGTAAAACTCAGTTAAAGAAAAACCACCTAGAAGAAGCGTTTGGCATTACGAGAATGGCAACTGGAATGGTCTCAATAATTTATTCAGGTTCTTTAACTGGTTGTTCTGCTTCCTCGGTAGCGACATGGATGCCAGCCAGTTATGGTAACAAATGTTATCCTCTTAGTTATGAGGAATTTTGTCCTGAATAGGTCAACAAGTATCAAACTAAAAGATAACTAAAGTTTGATTCCAGCTTTAAACAGGTTGCCATGTTGAAAGAGGTAGGTTTCCGTTGTTATAAAGCCAACAAAACCTACGAAAACCGGAAAAACTTTGAGGAAGCTATAAAGGCCTGTAATTTTCACATTTGTAAGACTCTTCGTAGACAAATTTTTGGTCATTTGTAAAAAACATAAAGAACTCCTCGTCATCATCAGTTCCGATGTTTGTCTTTAATGATACTGCTGCTGTCAGTTCTCAAGAAAAACAGAACTGCTTGCAGCCCAATTTTCTGTGAACCCAACGCTGCCAGGAGGTGTTAGAACTCCTCTTCGAGAGCGTAAATGATTTGATGGGACCAACCTCCTTTCGCACTCGTACAATCGCAAGAGTATTGAAAGATCTTAACATACGCAAATCCGCTGGCCTGGATAATATCCCCGCTATGGTTCTGAAGAAGTGTTCTTCAACGCTGGCAAAACCATTGCGTAAGCTTTTCCATCTGTCCTGTTCCTCTGGTCTCTGTTCGAGTGGATGGAAAACAGCATTTGTCCAGCCTTTCTCTAAAAAAGGCGAATCTTCTGCTCCCTCAAACTATCGACCAATTGTACTTACGTCCCTTCTTTCCAAGGTCATGGAAATGCTGATTAATTTTCAGCTTAAGAAATATTTTAAAGACCGAAAACTTCTTAATGACCGGCAATACGGCTTTCTTAGCAACAGGTCCACAGTTGCTTTTAATGTATATCTTACCGAAAAAGTGGAACCAATCCATCCACCGTTTTGGGGAAAGCAAAATTATTGCAGTTGGCGTTTTTTAAACATTTGATAGAGTTTGGCATCAATTTACATTACAATTAACATATTTATTCAACATTATAAGGGTAATAAAAATCCCTTTAATGCAGGCCAATTATAAAAAAAAATAGTGGGCGTCTCATTGGTCAGCGTCTAATTTCATGGGGGGGGGGGGGGGGCTGTATTTAAAAAAGCTTGAATAGAAGAAGTAACTAAGCTATTTATGGTTAACAGACAAAAGTTACAAAAATATGCAATGAGTATAACAAATGTGGCAATCCAGTTAAACTGGTAAGACCACTCTCTTCGGAGAAATGTCTTATGGATTCTTAGGAGGACCAATTAGTGTTTATAGGAAATAGAAGGAGTTCAAAAACACCAAGAACTCCTCCAGATGTATTCTTCTCAAGGGTAATTCCATCCTACACAAAAATCAAATGACAAAGAAGTCATTAACGAAAAAAGAGCCAATATTTACGAAAGTTTTGAAAAAAAAAAAGATCAGCAGTGTTCTACAGAAAATAACGAATTCTACCAATTTGAACCCAAAAATTATTACGAGGAATGGCAAAAAGAAATTCTAGTCGGAAAATAACTTGAAGTCCTAGTCGTGCCTTTTATTTTTTCTGCACGAATGCATAACTTGTACTTAGTACCTTATTATAATTGCAAGTAAGAATTAAACAATTAGGTATTACAAATGTTAAGAAACCCCTTGGTATTTTTAGTTGAAAGAAATATTTTGATTTAACTATACATTTTTTTTCCCGCGAGCAAGGCTGGGTAGATCAACTAGTACCCTCATATAAACCTCAAAGAAACAAAAGATCTTTGTAACTATAAATCAATAATATATAAACAATCAATAATAATATAAATCAATTTACAAACAATTTTTGATTGAATTTCTGCACATACATAGTTCATTCAGATAGGTACCTACATATACATATGTATGTACCTTTATGTATATGTAGCTACCTATCTGATTGGAAAGCAAAATTCTAAACAAAAATCCATCCACTGCAAGGACGTTTGTATCTTTGTATAAATACAGCAAGAAGTAAGTTTGTGTTTAAATTTCAAGAATGAATGTGTGTATACATTATTTGAAGACGACAACCTTCATAATAGTAAAAAAATTGAAAATCCTAAAGAATTCGAATCAAAAGTCTGGTCAATGATGTATATATGTATGTACAAATATGACAAATATGTATGTAGGTAGTGCTCGTATAAGACTTGGAAATCCTAAAAAACTCAAATCAAAAGTCTGGTCAATGATGTACGCATGTATAAATACTTATGTAAGAACCAGTTTTCATATTACATATTCCTTGTAAAAAAACGTAAACAATGAAAATGTTGGATCGTGTATAAATCCTCACAAAAAACTATTCGCCTCAGCTAAGCGAAACCATTGTATATAAAATTCAAAACGGCTAGCAGTTTATATACATATATACAATGAACAAAACAAGATGCTGAATTATTTCATGTTCTCCTTCTGTTTCTTCTTGCCTCACATTGCACATGCGCAGGAAACTAAGCACAAAGCATAACACTAAAAACCATGCTCTTAATTCCCTCTCACTCAAATAAAATGTCCCTACACTAGCACTCCAAGCGGCTCTAGGTAAAAAGATTTTTTCTCGTCTCATGATAGTACTATAGGCAATGTAACGGGTGATTTTTTTGAGTTTAGGATTTTCATGCATTAGTATTTGACAGATCACGCGGGATTTCAGACATGGTGTCAAAGAAAAAGATGCTCAGTATGCTTTGACATTTCATCATGAATAGACTTACTAACGAGCAACGCTTGCAAATTATTGAATTTTATTACCAAAATCAGTGTTCGGTTCAAAATGTGTTTTTATTTCAAATAAAGAACCGATGAGATTTTGCAAATTTTATGCGTTTTTTAAAAAAAAAAAGTTCTCAAGCTCTTAAAAAATCACCCGTTACTATAGGAAATGTAACGGGTGATTTTTTAAGAGCTTGAGAACTTTTTTTTTAAAAAAAACGCATAAAATTTGCAAAATCTCATCGGTTCTTTATTTGAAATAAAAACACATTTCGAACCAAACACTGATTTTGGTAATAAAATTCAATGATTTGCAAGCGTTGCTCGTTAGTAAGTCTATTCATGATGAAATGTCAAAGCATATTGAGCATCTTTCTCTTTGACACCATGTCTAAAACTCCGCGTGATCTGTCAAATACTAATGCATGAAAATCCTAACCTCAAAAAAATCACCCGTTATATACAATGGAAAAAAATTTAAATTGTATCATAATAACGGTTGATTTTTTTGAGGTTAGGATTTTCATGCATTAGTATTTGACAGATCCCGCGGGATTTTAGACATGGTGTCAAAGAGAAAGATGCTCAGTATGCTTTGACATTTCATCATGAATAGACTTATTAACGAGCAACGCTTGCAAATCATTGAACTTCATTACCAAAATCAGTGCCCTAGAAAAGTTGGCAGAAAATCCGCTTTTTTATCGACAAATTTTGTTCAGCGATGAGGTTCATTTCTGGTTGAATGGCTACGTAAATAAGCATTATTGCCGCATTTGGAGTGAAGAGCAACCAGAAGCCGTTCAAGAACTGCCCATGCATCCCGAAAAATGCACTGTTTGGTGTGGTTTGTACGCTGGTGGAATCATTGGACCGTATTTTTTCAAAGATGCTGTTGGACGCAACGTTACGGTGAATGAACCAAACACTGATTTTGGTAATAAAATTCAATGATTTGCAAGCGTTGCTCGTTAGTAAGTCTATTCATAATGAAATGTCAAAGCATACTGAGCATCTATCTCTTTGACACCATGTCTGAAATCCCGCGTGATCTGTCAAATACTAATGCATGAAAATCCTAACCTCAAAAAAATCACCCGTTATATATGCATATGTGCACACGCATTGCATATGCCGACAGTAACATAATAAAAATTGATAAATAAAATTAGAATACATATAAAAAAAAGTGCCGCAACTAGTTTCTCAAAAAAATGGCAAACACAGTCCTAATTCCTTCACTTTCCTTGTCCACTCCATATAGGCGATAAAGTTTAATCATTGTGGTAAATCCCTATGGTTAAGCTAGATCAGATATATTAATTATTATTCTCTGAGTTACCAGGGCTGATCAACTCAATTGTTATTAAGGCATAACAATAATAATAATTGATTTGTGAAGATCAAATTGGGACTTAGTAGTGTATTAATTTTTGTCTATTGTCTGATTAAATTTTTTTTTGAGTTTTAATAAAAGCTGGTATTTTCATGGTTGAATATTTGAACATTCGCGGGCTAAGGAAAAATGTATGTGCTACGTACGTTTACAATGTTAAACAGGCCAGCTATTTTGGCACTAAGTGGAACCAAGTAGGAAAAAATTCTGTTCACTCGGAAATTAACTTTCATGGTTATAACTTTGTGCCATTTTTCTTTGCCCATCACGGTCTAGCCATATATATTAGGAATGATGTTGCATATCAGCTTCTAATACAATACGATTTGTGTTTAAATAGACTTTAACTTTTTGTGGTTAAGACTCAAAGTTAATTAGCGCATTATTGGCACTTGTTTTATCAATAGAAGACCTAATTTGGACAAAGTGTCAACTTCTTATGAATTTGATGCTCTGTCCGATTCCATTTAAAGTATTGTTTTCCATTATCCTCAAACTGAAATTATAATTACGGGTGATTTCAATGTTCACAACTCAAGTTGGCTTCGCTTATCTGGCCAGACAACACCCGAAGGAAGGTATGCTGAGATTTTGTGGAGTTAAATCAACTAACTGAGCTTGATGATGAGCTAACTAGGATTTCTGACATTACAGGTCAAGCCGCCAACACTCTAGACTTGTTTCTTACCTCTGATCCTGACAAACACACTATCCGTGTTTTTTTCACCTCTAGGCACATCCGACCATTGCTTGATTTCTGCGAATCTCTCGTGCCAGTAAAACTCAGTTAAAGAAAAACCACCTAGAAGAAGCGTTTGGCATTACGAGAATGGCAACTGGAATGGTCTCAATAATTTATTCAGGTTCTTTAACTGGTTGTTCTGCTTCCTCGGTAGCGACATGGATGCCAGCCAGTTATGGTAACAAATGTTATCCTCTTAGTTATGAGGAATTTTGTCCTGAATAGGTCAACAAGTATCAAACTAAAAGATAACTAAAGTTTGATTCCAGCTTTAAACAGGTTGCCATGTTGAAAGAGGTAGGTTTCCGTTGTTATAAAGCCAACAAAACCTACGAAAACCGGAAAAACTTTGAGGAAGCTATAAAGGCCTGTAATTTTCACATTTGTAAGACTCTTCGTAGACAAATTTTTGGTCATTTGTAAAAAACATAAAGAACTCCTCGTCATCATCAGTTCCGATGTTTGTCTTTAATGATACTGCTGCTGTCAGTTCTCAAGAAAAACAGAACTGCTTGCAGCCCAATTTTCTGTGAACCCAACGCTGCCAGGAGGTGTTAGAACTCCTCTTCGAGAGCGTAAATGATTTGATGGGACCAACCTCCTTTCGCACTCGTACAATCGCAAGAGTATTGAAAGATCTTAACATACGCAAATCCGCTGGCCTGGATAATATCCCCGCTATGGTTCTGAAGAAGTGTTCTTCAACGCTGGCAAAACCATTGCGTAAGCTTTTCCATCTGTCCTGTTCCTCTGGTCTCTGTTCGAGTGGATGGAAAACAGCATTTGTCCAGCCTTTCTCTAAAAAAGGCGAATCTTCTGCTCCCTCAAACTATCGACCAATTGTACTTACGTCCCTTCTTTCCAAGGTCATGGAAATGCTGATTAATTTTCAGCTTAAGAAATATTTTAAAGACCGAAAACTTCTTAATGACCGGCAATACGGCTTTCTTAGCAACAGGTCCACAGTTGCTTTTAATGTAATGTAATATCTTACCGAAAAAGTGGAACCAATCCATCCACCGTTTTGGGGAAAGCAAAATTATTGCAGTTGGCGTTTTTTAAACATTTGATAGAGTTTGGCATCAATTTACATTACGATTAATATATTTATTCAACATTATAAGGGTAATCAAAATCCCTTTAATGCGGGCCAATTATAAAAAAAAATAGTGGGCGTCTCATTGGTCAGCGTCTAATTTCATGGGAGGGGGGGGGGGGCTGTATTTAAAAAAGCTTGAATAGAAGAAGTAACTAAGCTTTTTATGGTTAACAGACAAAAGTTACAAAAATATGCAATGAGTATAACAAATGTGGCAATCCAGTTAAACTGGTAAGACCACTCTCTTCGGAGATTGGTCTTATGGATTCTTAGGAGGACCAATTAGTGTTTATAGGAAATAGAAGTAGTTCAAAACACCAAGAACTCCTCCAGATGTATTCTTCTCAAGGGTAATTCCATCCTACACAAAAATCAAATGACAAAGAAGTCATTAACGAAAAAAGAGCCAATATTTACGAAAGTTTTGAAAAAAAAAAGATCAGCAGTGTTCTACAGAAAATAACGAATTCTACCAATTTGAACCCAAAAATTATTACGAGGAATGGCAAAAAGAAATTCTAGTCGGAAAATAACTTGAAGTCCTAGTCGTGCCTTTTATTTTTTCTGCACGAATGCATAACTTGTACTTAGTACCTTATTATAATTGCAAGTAAGAATTAAACAATTAGGTATTACAAATGTTAAGAAACCCCTTGGTATTTTTAGTTGAAAGAAATATTTTGATTTAACTATACATTTTTTTTCCCGCGAGCAAGGCTGGGTAGGTCAACTAGTACCCTCATATAAACCTCAAAAAAACAAAAGATCTTTGTAACTATAAATCAATAATATATAAACAATCAATAATAATATAAATCAATTTACAAACAATTTTTGATTGAATTTCTGCACATACATAGTTCATTCAGATAGGTACCTACATATACATATGTATGTACCTTTATGTATATGTAGCTACCTATCTGATTGGAAAGCAAAATTCTAAACAAAAATCCATCCACTGCAAGGACGTTTGTATCTTTGTATAAATACAGCAAGAAGTAAGTTTGTGTTTAAATTTCAAGAATGAATGTGTGTATACATTATTTGAAGACGACAACCTTCATAATAGTAAAAAAAATTGAAAATCCTAAAGAATTCGAATCAAAAGTCTGGTCAATGATGTATATATGTATGTACAAATATGACAAATATGTATGTAGGTAGTGCTCGTATAAGACTTGGAAATCCTAAAAAACTCAAATCAAAAGTCTGGTCAATGATGTACGCATGTATAAATACTTATGTAAGAACCAGTTTTCATATTACATATTCCTTGTAAAAAAACGTAAACAATGAAAATGTTGGATCGTGTTTAAATCCTCACAAAAAACTATTCGCCTCAGCTAAGCGAAACCATTGTATATAAAATTCAAAACGGCTAGCAGTTTATATACATATATACAATGAACAAAACAAGATGCTGAATTATTTCATGTTCTCCTTCTGTTTTTTCTTGCCTCACATTGCACATGCGCAGGAAACTAAGCACAAAGCATAACACTAAAAACCATGCTCTTAATTCCCTCTCACTCAAATAAAATGTCCCTACACTAGCACTCCAAGCGGCTCTAGGTAAAAAGATTTTTTCTCGTCTCATGATAGTACTATAGGCAATGTATATACAATGGAAAAAAATATAAATTGTGTTATCATAATATATATGCATATGTGCACACGCATTGCATATGCCGACAGTAACATAATAAAAATTGATAAATAAAATTAGAATACATATAAAAAAAAGTGCCGCAACTAGTTTCTCAAAAAAATGGCAAACACAGTCCTAATTCCTTCACTTTCCTTGTCCACTCCATATAGGCGATAAAGTTTAATCATTGTGGTAAATCCCTATGGTTAAGCTAGATCAGATATATTAATTATTATTCTCTGAGTTACCAGGGCTGATCAACTCAATTGTTATTAAGGCATAACAATAATAATAATTGATTTGTGAAGATCAAATTGGGACTTAGTAGTGTATTAATTATTGTCTATTGTCTGATTAAATTTTTTTTTGAGTTTTAATAAAAGCTGGTATTTTCATGGTTGAATATTTGAACATTCGCGGGCTAAGGAAAAATGTATGTGCTACTTACGTTTACAATGTTAAACAGGCCAGCTATTTTGGCACTAAGTGGAACCAAGTAGGAAAAAATTCTGTTCACTCGGAAATTAACTTTCATGGTTATAACTTTGTGCCATTTTTCTTTGCCCATCACGGTCTAGCCATATATATTAGGAATGATGTTGCATATCAGCTTCTAATACAATACGATTTGTGTTTAAATAGACTTTAACTTTTTGTGGTTAAGACTCAAAGTTAATTAGCGCATTATTGGCACTTGTTTTATCAATAGAAGACCTAATTTGGACAAAGTGTCAACTTCTTATGAATTTGATGCTCTGTCCGATTCCATTTAAAGTATTGTTTTCCATTATCCTCAAACTGAAATTATAATTACGGGTGATTTCAATGTTCACAACTCAAGTTGGCTTCGCTTATCTGGCCAGACAACACCCGAAGGAAGGTATGCTGAGATTTTGTGGAGTTAAATCAACTAACTCAGCTTGCTGATGAGCTAACTAGGATTTCTGACATTACAGGTCAAGCCGCCAACACTCTAGACTTGTTTCTTACCTCTGATCCTGACAAACACACTATCCGTGTTTTTTTCACCTCTAGGCACATCCGACCATTGCTTGATTTCTGCGAATCTCTCGTGCCAGTAAAACTCAGTTAAAGAAAAACCACCTAGAAGAAGCGTTTGGCATTACGAGAATGGCAACTGGAATGGTCTCAATAATTTATTCAGGTTCTTTAACTGGTTGTTCTGCTTTCTCGGTAGCGACATGGATGCCAGCCAGTTATGGTAACAAATGTTATCCTCTTAGTTATGAGGAATTTTGTCCTGAATAGGTCAACAAGTATCAAACTAAAAGATAACTAAAGTTTGATTCCAGCTTTAAACAGGTTGCCATGTTGAAAGAGGTAGGTTTCCGTTGTTATAAAGCCAACAAAACCTACGAAAACCGGAAAAACTTTGAGGAAGCTATAAAGGCCTGTAATTTTCACATTTGTAAGACTCTTCGTAGACAAATTTTTGGTCATTTGTAAAAAACATAAAGAACTCCTCGTCATAAACAGTTCCGATGTTTGTCTTTAATGATACTGCTGCTGTCAGTTCTCAAGAAAAACAGAACTGCTTGCAGCCCAATTTTCTGTGAACCCAACGCTGCCAGGAAGTTTTAGAACTCCTCTTCGAGAGCGTAAATGATTTGATGGGACCAACCTCCTTTCGCACTCGTACAATCGCAAGAGCATTGAAAGATCTTAACATACACAAATCCGCTGGCCTGGATAATATCCCCGCTATGGTTCTGAAGAAGTGTTCTTCAACGCTGGCAAAACCATTGCGTAAGCTTTTCCATCTGTCCTGTTCCTCTGGTCTCTGTTCGAGTGGATGGAAAACAGCATTTGTCCAGCCTTTCTCTAAAAAAGGCGAATCTTCTGCTCCCTCAAACTATCGACCAATTGTACTTACGTCCCTTCTTTCCAAGGTCATGGAAATGCTGATTAATTTTCAGCTTAAGAAATATTTTAAAGACCGAAAACTTCTTAATGACCGGCAATACGGCTTTCTTAGCAACAGGTCCACAGTTGCTTTTAATGTAATGTAATATCTTACCGAAAAAGTGGAACCAATCCATCCACCGTTTTGGGGAAAGCAAAATTATTGCAGTTGGCGTTTTTTAAACATTTGATAGAGTTTGGCATCAATTTACATTACGATTAATATATTTATTCAACATTATAAGGGTAATCAAAATCCCTTTAATGCGGGCCAATTATAAAAAAAAATAGTGGGCGTCTCATTGGTCAGCGTCTAATTTCATGGGGGGGGGGGGGGGCGGCTGTATTTAAAAAAGCTTGAATAGAAGAAGTAACTAAGCTTTTTATGGTTAACAGACAAAAGGTACAAAAATATGCAATGAGTATAACAAATGTGGCAATCCAGTTAAACTGGTAAGACCACTCTCTTCGGAGATTGGTCTTATGGATTCTTAGGAGGACCAATTAGTGTTTATAGGAAATAGAAGGAGTTCAAAAACACCAAGAACTCCTCCAGATGTATTCTTCTCAAGGGTTATTCCATCCTAGACACAAATCAAATGACAAAGAAGTCATTAACGAAAAAAGAGCCAATATTTACGAAAGTTTTGAAAAAAAAGATCAGCAGTGTTCTACAGAAAATAACGAATTCTACCAATTTGAACCCAAAAATTATTACGAGGAATGGCAAAAAGAAATTCTAGTCGGAAAATAACTTGAAGTCCTAGTGTAAAGTCTTCAGCAACAAGTTATGAGACTTGAAAAAAAGTCAGCTCACTAGACAAGAAGACATCAAATGAAATCATGTCATACAAAACTACAATTGAGTTTTATACTGATGAGGAAGAGCTTCTTCTTGAAACTGATGGAACAGAAACAAAAGTGAATCCAAAAAACGAAAAGCAGAGGGTAGCCCAAGAACTGTTCGACAAAGTCAGCTTCAAAAGCATAATTCGCTACAACAATGAAAACATCCAATAAGAAAAATAGGAGATGTACCTCAAAAGCCTTATGTTAAAGGCACTAAGCGAACTGCACCACCTCCAATCATGCGTTCCGGATTGGCAATGTTTGGCAGAGGATGTCAAGTCACCAAAAAACTCCAAGACACAAAAAGAAAAAACAATACTTGGAACAAGCTTAGAAACTCAACAAACACAAAAGCAATAGTTAAAAGCAAAATAGCAAAGGTCAAAAACAAAACTAAAATAAACAGTAAAAAGTAATTGCGCTCAACCAAACTGATGAAAATAAATCCTATTCCCAAATTTAAAAAAATGTGCGTAAGAACGAAGAAACATCTATAAAATAAATGCTGGAACTTATTCTAAAGAGGGTTGACAAACAATATTTAAACATAAAACAGCTAAGCGCATAAGTCGCTGTTTAAAAACAAAGATGGACAGAACACTTAAAAACGCAACATGGAATGCAAACCGTCTTTTACAACATGTATCAGAATTAAACATTATTTTATATAAAGAGCATATAGACATTTCTTTGGTCTCCGAAACTCACCTGGCTATAGAACAAAGTCTTGATAATAAATTGCCAAACTATACATATTATCACGCTCCGCACCCAGCTGATAAAACTAGAGTAGGATCAGCAATACTTATAAATAAGTGCTTGAAAAACTATAAAGAACCTACGTTTACTAATGAAAACATGCAAGTAACAACCATTAATATTGGTATAAAAAAGAAAGATTTTAAAACAGAAGCTATATACTGCCCTCCGAGGGGCCTTCCAACTGAGAAGACTATGCAGAACTCCTACATTTGTTAGGATATAACTTTCTTGTTGGTAGCGACTTCAATACTAAAAACACCCACTGGGGATCTAGGCTTATAATAACAAAAAGTAAACGGCTATACCAAGCACCCCGCAAATAGAACTGCGAATTTCATTCCTCTGGTTCGCCAACATATTGGCCATCTGATACTAATAAAATGCCAGACCTAATTGAATTTTTCGTCGTTAAAGGTATTAAACTAAATCATATAAGTGTCGAAGGTAATTATTATATCACTTAGTCAAGCAGAGATAATAGCAAAAATGTATCCTATGCTCGTGAATAAGAATTCAGAGATAGACTTGAAATTTTATAAACCTAAGATCTCCTATGCAAATAATTAAACAAATTGATCATGCCGATCTGTCTCAAGCCGAGTGCATATCGTCTGTGTGTCGTGTGTCTTATTTATATGAATTGTTGTCTCTTGATCCCCCTTGTTAGCCCATCATTAAAATTCAACGAAAAACAACAAAATAGCCCTAAACAAAATTGAAGTAAAATAGCCCAAAAAAATAGTGCTCTCACACAAAATCCAATATTTGTGTTTATTGTAAAAAATGCCACACACCACACTACCAGCGCGAGGTAATTTTCTTGTTTCCCTTCCCTTTTCCCACACAGGTGTCTTAGCTTGCCATACATTATGATATGCATTTGCAATTTTTTTTCTTGCACTCGCATGTTGTGTGGCATGGTTAAGCTTAGACACCAACGGATGTATAGAGAAAAAAAAATATTATTCTAATTGCACAAGGGCGGATCAATCATATTGTCACTAAGGCCTAACACTACACCGTGTGTTATTGTGAAGCTTCGTTGTAATTTTTTTTCTCTTAGTATATCGTCTGTATTGGTTTATTTTTTATTATTTATTTTATGATAGGAGGTGATTTCAGAGTTGGCTATTCTAACATTCGGTGGTTAAGAACCAATTTGCTGGCTCTGTACTACCACATTGTTTTAAACAGGCCAGCTGTTTTGGCGCTGAGTGAAACTCAAGTAGGAGAGGCTTTCGATCCGTCGGAATTAATCCTGTACGGGTATAATTTAGTACCATTATTTTTTTCCAAACATGGTCTTATTGTTAGGAATGATGTTGCGTTTCAATTCCAACCACAATATGGTCCTTGTACTAACTCCTTTTTTAATTTCATATGGTTTAAATTCACCATAAATAAGCACATCATTCACACTTCTTTCCTTTACCGAAGCCCAAATCTAGACAGATTCTCAACGTCTCTCGAATTCGATTCCCTGTCGAACTCCATTAAAAAAATTCTTTCCCTGTATCCTCGCACTGAAATCATTATGACGGGCTTCGCTATTCCGGACCTACAACACCCGATGGTGTGTGTGCTGAGATCTTTGCCGAATACAATAATCTGAGTCAACTATTTGACAAGCCAACCCGCATATCAGACGTCGATGGCGAAGCATAAAACACTCTTGACATGTTTCTTACCTCTGATCCTGATAAGTGCATTATTAGTGTATTATCACCTCTCGCACTTCTGACCATTGTGTCATATCCGCTAGATTCACTTACCAAACTAATCTCGTTAAAGAAAGAGCTCCTTAGAGAACCGTTTGGCAGTATGAGAAAGCCAATTGGGTCTGTCTCAATAATTTCTTCAGGATCTTTAACTGGTCACTATGCTTCTTAGATAGTGACGTTGACTCCAGTGCAAATATGGTACTAATATCATTGTTTCGGGGATGAGCAATTTTATCCCAAAAAGAGTCAAAAGTATCAGACGAAAACTCATTGTTTAATACAAACTGTAAAGAGGTTATAAGAGTAAAGGATGTATGTTTCCGTTGTTATAAAGACAACCCTACTGGAGAAAACCGGAAAAAGTTTAAACAAGCCAGGAATGCCCTTATTCGACGGACCAAACTTTTACATGACCAACAATTAAGACAAAAATTACTACAATGTCCCAAAGGTAGCAAAAATTTGTTGTCATTTGTAAAAAATATAAGGAACACTTCTTCGATCTAGATTCCGACGCTTGTCATCAATGACACACCATTTGTTAGTTCCCAAGAGAAAGCTAACCTTTTCCCTAAGCAGTTCTCCGCTAACACTACGCTGCCAGAGTGTATCATGGTCCCACCCGTTCTTGAGAGCGTACATGATTCTAAAGGACCAATCATCTTTCGCACTCGTACAACGGCTAGAAAGATCTTGACCTTAATAAATCCGCTGGTCCTGATAGTATCCCCGCTATTGTTCTGAGGAACACTGGTGATATGATGATTTACCTCACCGAACAGTGGAACAAATGTAACAAATGTCTACATCGTTTCGGAGAAAGTAAAATTTCTGCACTCGATATTTCTAAAGCTTTTGATAGAGTCTGGCACCAGGCTATTTTATCAAAATGCGTGCTTTCGGTTTCGATGATTCTTTTCTTCGCTGGATTGGAAATTACTTTTCGGACCGTTCAAGACAAGTTGTAGTGGATGGGTTCAAATCTGATATCTTCAAAATAAATGCTGGTGTGTCCCAAGGTTCCATTCTGTGTCGACTCTTTTTCTCATTTATATATATTATCTCTTGTCTGAAACTTATAATCCACTAAACTGCTTTGCTGATGACAGTACATCAGCTTTTCATATTCATTTTTGGAGTCACAAACGCGGTCTTTGTATGTGGACTTTAAACGGCAACGTATAATAAGCTCATTAAATTCTTATCTTGATAGCATCACAAAATGGGGAATAAGAAATCGTGTAAAATTTAATACGTCTAAAACACAATGCTTACTTCTGTCTCTGTCAGAAGGTTAAAACCAATGTGCATAATTTACTTAGTTAATTTCTGAAAAGTCTCACGGCGGATGCTTTTACCGAATACTACTTATGGAAAGCAGCGCAGCGCATAAAAAGACCCTAGCTACAAGACCCGCCAATAAATTCTCAAGATGGTAAATGGATCGGAAACCAGAAGGAGGAGTGTCAAGGCCAAACGTTGAGGTGCGTGCACAAATAATCGAAGATACACACTCGTTTGAGAAAATAAAAAATACCCCCCGCGTGTGCTATAAAGAATAAAATAATACTCACTCGCGTCGTTGGAAAACGGATAAATATGCCCACACGCGCTGTGGAAGAATATAAAAATAATACACACCCGCGTAGCAAATTATCCTCTTATCTGTCCCAAGACTTTTGTGCTTAACTGCCTCTTTCTTATCTACCGTATGCATTGTATGACCATCCAATGCGTGCGGTAAATAGATAAGGGCATCTAAATTTGTCCTATTGTGCTTGATGTTCAATCAATTTATTTTTCGTATGCAAACTGTCTATTGGGCATAACACCTAAGATAGCTTGTTTATTACAGAAATTAATTTGGACCTTCTTTTATAAAAAATGTTCACTCGAAGTAGCCAGTGGCATTCCTCCCCTTAAAAGTTTCTCCCGTAATACTCGTCTCGCATGGAATGCTCATCAGTTCACCCTTGAGCCCAATTTCGGACGTACCGTGAAATATAGGGACTCTTTTTTTTAGCCAAAAACCACGAATTTGGAATAGTTTATCCAGCGAGATGTTCTGTTTCCATCTTAAAACATTCAAAACCAATGTTAATCGACACCTCTATCTTTCCCCTCCGTATCTTCCTAATGCCCGCGCAGTGTGTTCTACATTTAAAGGGAAACAAATAGTACCTTAAGCGCGCGTTAATTATAAAAAAGGCTAATCTTTTCGTTAAACATCTCCCCAATGTCTTTAAGCCATTAATAGCAAACACAGCTTCAGATCCCTTACAATTTCTTGATAGAAATGACAAAATGTGAAATTCTTTTTATCACGCTCAAAGAAGTAAGAAGCATGTCTCAACATAAGTTGTCTAACAACAAATCACCAGGGTACGATCTAATAACTTCTACGAAATACTGAAATCTTACGTTACAAACCGACTCGGAACTAAAGAAATTTGAAGCAGGTGTACCACAAGGAAGTTTCCTATGACCAACCCTGTATTGTTGCTGACTATATTGCAATATAATTCAGTTACAAAGGCTATTCAAAAATTGCAAAATGCAGTCGATAAAGTTAATGACTGGGCGCAAAAATGGCGTATCAAATTAATCTAAACAAAATCGACGCATATAACTCTTCCAAACAAAAACATAAGCATACCGCCAAATACCTTGGAATGACTTTGGATGCAAAGCTTAAATGGAAAGAGCACATCAAAAAGAAAAGAGAAGAACTAAGCTTGAAGTATAGAAAAATGTACTGGTTACTAGGAAAGGACTCTGACCTATCTATCCAGAACAAACTAATGTTTTATAAGCAACTATTGAACCCGTTTGGGCATATGGCATCCAACTATAAGATTGTACAATGAAAACAAATGCTGAACGCTACCAAAAATTCCAAAGCAAGATCCTTCGTGCCCCAAGGTATATAAAAAATAGCGATCTACATCGTGACCTTTAAATTGAAATTGTGGCTGTATCACGCAATCATAGACTGCAAAGTCATACCAACTCCGAGATGGAGATCGTTTTAAATGTACGAAGAACGAAGATTAGGGAGAACCAAGCCTCATGAGATGATGGTAAAATCTATAGGAGAGTGTTATAACTGTAAACTTCCTCGAATGTGATTTAAAAATAAGGAAAGAAAAATGATTTGTCGATTTTTTCATATATTGGTTCTCATTCACATTCAATGGAGCTTTTAGTGCGGTAAAAGTCCCACACTACTCGGTACCGATTATTACCGAGTGTCTTTTGAAGATTTCCATCGGTAAAAAAAATGTTATTCGAAAATAACTGAAGGAGAAATAGTTCCAACAAGACGGCGCGGCACAACACCGGGTGGGTGGTGGTAGTATCATTTGAATTTTGAAAATGTTCTCTTTTTTCTATTTACATTATGGACACCCTATACCTTAAAACATGCAGTTTCTTTAAATTCAAAGAATCTTTACAAATTCCAATTGTACACCTTCCACAAACCCCTGCAATTCCCAGCAGGGGTTGAAGGGAGAAACATGTCAATTTCTATGCCGTCAACTTAGTATATGTATAAATTGTATATACATACCAATGTTATCACCTAAGCTCCAAACAAATTATGAGAAAGTAGGTTAATAATTTTCAATTTTCTGAAAATCTAGTAGACATACATATGTACCTACATAGAAGCATCTCATTGTCAGTCAATTGTTCTACAAAATCAAAAGGAGTAACAAATAATAAAAAAATTATTTTAAAATAAATTGAAATAAATCGTTCTTAACTTTTTTCCCAAAATATCGAATTGAAATAATTTTTTTCAAAAATTATTAATAGAGATTAGAAGATGGCTTTTCAACATAACTACAAACGTTATGTAAACCTGTGTGCAAAATAATGGCAGTGCTTCAACTTTATTCATTTGAATTAAAAATAAAAGATAATATTCTGTCTTATAATGGAGTTATTTGCCTTATTTTATTCCTTAGGTTAAGAAATTTAGAAAACTCAAAAAAAAGAAAAAAATTATTTTAATAAGGGAAATAAAAAAAATATTCAAAACTTCATAACCTATAGAAAAAAGGGCCTGCAAAATAATAGCAGTTAGTTCTTGGTATTATGACCTTTATTTGCGAGTAAAGCAGTACTTCGGCTTCCATAGAAATAAGCAGATGCATGCACCTTTCTTACGGTATTCAATTCCATGTTTTTTTGCACTGCGCTCGAAAATTCCATTAGATGTGTCGGTTTTTCTTTAGACACACCTTCCTTAGTATCCGCCCATAAGTTTTTAATCGGTTTGCGGTCGTGTGATTGAGCAGCTCATTCAAAGACTTCAATTTGTTTCGTCTCAAACAAATTCCTTGCGAGCTTGCTGATATGCTTGGGTTCGTTAACCTGCTAAAACGTCCAAGAAAGTGGCATAAATTGTACATTACATTACATTACATATTGATCTGCTCCGTAGATAAATCTACGAAGCAGAGACACTTATGAGCACTGGCTACTGAGGCCATCGGCTCAGACAATTACAAGACAACACACAAGACGACATTGATACAGGACAGAACAGAAGATAGAAGGACGGAAAAACAGAAAACACATAACACATGTTTATCTTTCCACTAACCACGCGCAACGATGCTTGATTTCGCTGATCTCACGGGAAGCGATGCTTTATCGGTGGCATAAATTGTATTCCGCATAAATGGGCTTGACCTTCTGCATGATATCAATATGAATTTTGGGGTCCATAAGTTCCTTAAGGCTGGGTGTACCTTAGACCAGAACTCAAAACTCAAGTAAACGTACTTGTATGTATTGGTGTACAAAAAAAAATTTCTTTTTTCCGTGCTCTGAGGTCTGAGGTTCAGATGAGAAGCATGGATGTTTTAAAACGTAAATATTCCTTCTTTTCGTATCGCACCGAATATGAATGTGCACTTTTTTCTGTGTGTTATTTTGTTTTCGATTTTCAGGAGCGAAGACGACGCGACGACCACGAAAACATGAAATGCATGTGCATGGGCACTAACAAGAAACCTACCTGCCTCTGGCCTGGCTCTAGAAAAAAAATACAAATGAAATGAATTTTTTTTTGTTTTTTGTGATCTTCATTTCTGTGGCTACCCTAGTCCATAATGGTGTGACTAGGAATTTGTTTTAATTTTTTTATTTTCAATTTGCTACCTGAAAAAAAAACTGGACCAGGAAAGCAAAATTAGGTCAAGTTGATATGGTAATTACAAAATATCACCCAAAAACAATGTCCAATTTTTCATTATTAAAAATGACTCAATGTGAAAATGGAAATATTACCCTAAACTAAATTGCTGAATAAGACACTATTAATACAAAACAAAACAAAAAAATAGGCACGGCTGGGTCGCACGTACTTGGTTCAGGCCGGATCCACCATATGTGCAGGATGTGCAAATGCACAGGGCGCCAAGCTTTAGGGGCACATTGTCAAGTCTTAATACATACAAAAAATATTGGATACACATACATACTTCCATTATTCGAATGTAAGTTTATCTAATCAGCTACCTATGCCTATGCATTACTAAAAGTTATCTGAACGCAATTCAAATTAAGCCATTTCTTCTTTTCTCACAAAAGACTATTCACACACTTACACGAGAAACTAGTTTAAATGAAATGAAAGTAAAAAAAACATCAAGAATACGTTGGCGCAGGCGTGCAAGGTAAATTCTTGCACAAAAACCCAACAAAAATCCATAGGAAATCAGCTACCTATCCTTTTACACAAGAAAAAAGGTCATATGAGGCAAACAAAATAATCGCACCCAGGCTGTGCAAGGTAATTTTTTGCACAAGCACTCAACAATTTTCATAGGATAAAATCTCAAAATAATAAACTCAATCTAGAATTCCTTTGGAACAACTTGAGTGAAACGTGCAGATTTTAATCTTGCACGTATGAGATATTCGACTCAGAATTCGTTTGAATAGAATATAGTGAGTTAAATAAGTACATGTTCGATGCCAGAGAAGAAAAAAGCAAAAAAAAAAGAATTCTTTATTTACAGATGTTTGGATGAATATGGAAAAAAATCAACAAATAAAAGTGCGTGTCCGTGCATTATGGGCTCTGTGCACTTGTTTTTGTGAAGTATATAGGTATATTGCACGATTGGATGGATCGTATTTGGACTATTGTGCGGCGAAATGGTCGAATACAATTTGAAATATGGATTTCAACAAGGCAGCCATTTCAAAGGTTTTATTTAATTTTCTAGTTTTCATTGTTTAAAAAGGTACAAAGACAAAATATTTGTTTAGTGAAAACATTTAAACGCCATTATGTTTCGTTTTTGTTCAGTTTAAAAAAACGTTTTTTTTTAACGACTTTTTTATTAAATAAAAACATGAATGCACTTAAGCATATATACGACTTACATTAAAAAAAATCGTTTAGCCCTTTTCGAAAACAACGTTTAAAAAATTATTTAAAATACATAAAAAAACTATGTTCTAACATATTTCAAGTCAAATATTTTTGGCTCTCCACATATTCCTGAATATCAGTTTTGATTGTAATCGCTTAAAAGTCTAAGAGTAAAAAAAACTGTCCTATAGGAGGTAACGTAACTATTTATTAATAGTTAATAGTACACCGATTTTTTCTTGCAAATTTTTGGGGCCCTTTTCAAGAAAAATATGCTTTCACTTTTTTTTTATTATAAACGCGTGCACAAGGGACTATTTGTTTCCCTTTTAATTTAGAGCATACTGCGTGGGCATTAAGAAGTAGGGAGGGGAAAGATAAGAGGTGTCGATTAGCATTGAATGTTTTGAATGCTTACAGATCAAAATGGCAAGGAAAAATCTCGCCAAATAAAACTTAACAGTATTTTGGCAGGCACCCTTAATATTTGAGGTAAACAAATTGAGAAAATAATCTGTAGAATGTTAAAACTACCTTTTGTTCTAAATTTGAAGACGACAGACAGACAGACAGAATGTTGCCATTAACTCAAATAAGTTTTTCTGTTATCGTAATGTCATGTTTGTTTGTTATCTCATTTCTTATTATTTCTTGTTATTATTTTGTATTCAGTTCAAGCCTATAGAAGATCTTCTTCCACATTTTAAACTCAAAAACCAGTAACAACAGCTCCAGGAGAACGTAGTTTTTTCTAAGCTCAAAAATAATAAAAAAAAAATAGCTACGCCAGAAAAGTTTGTTTCCTGAGTTGATGTTTCTTTTCTGGGCATGTTTTTACTTCATTTTAATACTTATCTATATATATTTTTTCTTAAATAAGTATTGATTTTGGGCGCTAAAAGCAGAGCTGGCACAGGGCGCTCATTTGGATAGGACCGGCGCTGACTTGGTTGCTACTATGTGCTTAATCATATTGGAAGGCAGGATTTTTGATTGAAACTAGTATTATTGACGTACAAAAATAACACGTTCTGAACTTATAAATAGTGTCAAAACCACAACCCTTAACGGTTTTTAATATGCCATCACACGTCTTGTATAATAACGAATTTATGAAAAAAATATTTCGAAAATTTTAGAGCGGATTTTGATATAATCCTGTTTGTTTTATTTTTAGTTTAAAAAAAAATATTTTTTATATATTTAATTAGTTTTAAAAATATTGATTTTTCAAAAAAAAATTACAAAAATTAATTTTAGTGAGAAAAAAAAGTTATCGTTAACATGGGCCAAGGTACTCCAAAGTAAGCCTTTTCTTAAATAAATATAAAAATTGGAGATAGGCACTTACTGTGGAAAATTTTTTTGTTAGAATTATGTCCTAAAATCTTGAAAACGAATTAAGGGACACCCGGTATAGAAGAGCATAAGTAAGAAAAGTATGCATGTAGAATTATCCGCAATGTGTAAAAAAAAGCCCCAAACAACTGAAACTTATAAAAAATGTTGTTGCTATTGTTGTTTTGTATATAAATTTGTGTGGCCATTTATCGTAATCAATTCGAATCTGTTTTATTTTTGGGGCTTCCTTTTACTTTCTTCCTTCCTTTCAAGCCATTCCTTTAGGTTTCAAGCCATTTTTCAATTTAAAAATTGGACCGTTTTTATGGGTCATTTTTCATTGGACTTAAATTTCATGTACATATTCAGATCATGTTATTCTTCTACGGTTATGTTGTATACTACTTGTATCTTTCAATGATCTGTGATCTAGTATACATATAAATATGTAAATGTATACCTACATATGTAGATATATCACTCATACTGAACATCAGAAAAATGATTTTATTTTCAAACTCCAAACCAAAATAATTGTTTGCATAGAAGACGAAATTAACTAAAAAACTTCACAAAACGATCAATCTTTAAACAATTAAATTTGCATCATACCTTAGTTTTTTGCTTTTTTCACATTTCCTTTTTTGGCAAAAAAAAAATTCAACTCCTCGCATGAGCGATTGGCTTGTGAGACAACAAACGTCTTCTTTTTTTGTGTAAAATGGTCCATAAACCAAAAAAAAAAAAACTGTCACACCAAAAAATACTTCCCACCACAATCACCCTACCAATAATATGTAAATGTATCCCTTCACCCATCAGTCAGTCTCAATAAAATAGGAAATGACAAATGACAAATCAGAACCAGCTAGGGTAGAGACTAGAGACTAAAAAAAAAACAGAACACAAGAACAAAAAATAGAAGAGAAAAAAGTAAAAGAGCAGAACAGCACCAAATTCTGCTGCGGAAATCGTTCGAACTACAAATTTATTTGTGTGCGTTAGCAATGGAATTTCTATGGAAAAAAATGCAAATTAGACCATTTTTTTAAAATTAATATAAAAAAACTATTATCGTTACATACATTTTCAATGTCGGTGTAAAAAGATAAAATGTTGAAAAAAAAAATAAAAAAAAATCATATTACTTTCTTTATGAAGTCAGTCGATATTTTAGCTTTTTTAATCAACTATTAGAGTGTTACAAAACAATATATTTTTTTTAAACTAAAGTTTTACTTCCGAGCTTGAAAACCCAGCTTTCAGATAAAATTAAAAATAAAATTGAACTTTAAAAACCAAAGAAAACATTCACAAAGATTTAAAAAATAACTACAAAAATCAATTTTTTAAGTTTATTTTTTGTTTAGAACCAAAAAAATGATTCGATAAATTTTTGTTCATAAAAAATTAAGTTTAACTTTTAAAAAATAGTTTTATTCCCGGTATCAATTCAATTTGATTCTAAAAAAAAATTAAAAAAAAATTAAAAAAAATTTAAATTACTAAGAAAAAAACCTCAAGATTTTAAGATTAGAGAAAAAGAACGATAAATTTGTAACTTTTTATGATCTCTAATTTACAATTTTGGAAAATAAAAAATTATTATAGTAAACATTTATAGCCTTGTATGTAAACTAAATATTAAAATTTATTTTGTTGAATCATCTTATAAAATAAAAAAGTTATCTGCCAATTTGTCAATAAACATCCTTTTTTTAGGTACACCCAGCCTTAAGGCATGTTCGTTACGAAAATAGCAGATAACTTTTACACTTGAAAAGATATCTTAACAAAATATATTTAAATATTTACTTAATATACAAGACTAATATTTTCAAAAACTGTAAGTTAGAGATCATAAATAAAGATAACTTTATGGTTTTTTTTTCCTTGAATCTTAAATCTTGGGGTTTTTTTCTTAGTAATTTTTATTTTTTTATTTATTTTTATTTTTGTTTTAGAATCGACTTGAACCAATACCGGAAGTAAAACTATTAAAAAAAATATACTTATTTTTTTATGAAAAAAAAATCATGAAATCAGATGCATTTTTCTTGATCTTACCGAGTTTCAGGAGTTGTCACTTCTTCAATTTTAAATATAATTCAACGAAATGAAAAGAAATAAAAAGATCAAGTCAAATATTTACAACTTAAATTACTACTAAATATTTTTTTTTTTCATTTTTTTCGGTTTAAAACGAAAAAACTCAAAAAAAATTATTTTTGTTTGTTACTTCTTAAATCTTTGTTAATGTTGTCGTTGGTTTTCAATATTAAATTGTATTCTTAATTTTGTTCGAAAGATTTTTTGAGCTTTGGAGTAAAATTATAGTTTTTTTTAAAAAATATTGTTTTTTAACACTCTAATTGCTGATTAAAAAAGCCGATTTATCGATTGTTTTTATTAAGAATGTAACGTATTTATAGCTAAGTTTTTATTTCAAGTTTTTTTTAACATGTTAGCTCTTCATATCAACTTAGAAAATATATGTTATCAGTTTTAATTTTTTTTTTAATTAATTTCATTGCACACGTACACTTAGCAGGAGAATTTGGTGCTGTTCTTCTCTTTCACTTTTTTCTCTTTTAATTTTTTTGTTGGTTATTTATGTGCTGTATGAGGTTGGTAGGAATTGGTTTTGTGTTTCTTTTGGTTATTTTGGTTTTCCACTTGTCTTCACAGAATTGGGAAGGTATTTTCTTGATTGGTTGGTGATTCTTTTTTGGGGGTGTTTTTGATGGGTTTGATATTTTGGTTTATGTTATTTTTTTTCGTTATTAATAAGTCAAAGTTATTGGTTTTTTTTTTGGTTCGAATTCATTCAAAATAAATATAATTTCTAAGTGCACCTATATGATTTGAAAATCATAATATTTAGTTGGAATACCTAAAAAAGAGTTTTTCTTTAGGCTTAGGACATACTATAATATTTAAAAAATACAACATTTTAGGCAAGGTTAATACACACGCATGTACATATGTATGTATTTATCTACTTATTGTGTATATGACAAAGCCATAAGCATAAACACATATACGTAAGTACCCATTATTGGTTTGAGGACAATTTTACTTTGTGTACCTACCTACTTATAAGTTTTCCATTTTACACACAAAATTGCATGGCGCCAGCGAAAAAATGAAAGGGATGACATTTTTTTTTTTGAATTTTTTGAATTTTGGTGGTGATAATAAGATCTGTACGCGGTTAATGGAAAGGTTCTGAAGATAATAAGATCTGAGGGTAGGCCTTTTACTTTTTCGAGAAAACGTAATTGGCTCACATTTGGCAATGTTAAGTTCGAGAAAATTCTTACTGCACTAATTGGCAAATGAATTAAGGTCATTTTGAAGCAGAAGAGAAACACGACCAGAAGAGATCACTTTGAAAATTTTAGCATCATCAGCATAATGGGAGATAGAAGATGATTGAAATTTTTTTTCAACATCATTAATGGCAAGGATAAACAAGAGAGGTCCAAGATGGCTATCTTGGAGTACCCCATACGTGGCCACAAAAGGAACTGAAAGAGCAGAACGAAAACGGACTCTGTATTGGGGGTTGTTAAGATACGAGGATATCCATTTTAAACCGAGAAAGGAAAGCTTAAAAAGAATTAAACTGTGAGATTTTGTCGAAAGCCTTGCTGAAATCTGTACTGATGACGTCTACTTCGTAACCTTTTTCCATGGCAGAGAGTGAAAATGTAACGAACTCAACAAGATTTGTTGTGATCTTCCCTTACAAAAACCATGTTGATTAGAAGATATCAGAGTTTGCATTGGAAAGAGAGTGAATCATACAGAATGCTTTCGAAGAGTTTGCGGATATGAGAAAGTTTCGCGATGGGCCGATAGTTAAAAACTTTGTTTTTGGGACCGTTTTTATGGACTGGTGTGATAGTGGATATTTTCCATAAAACGGGGAAAAATCCGGTGGAAAGGGACAGGTGAAACAAGTTAGTAATAGGAAGAACCAATTTCGAGCAACATTTTTTAAGTAAAATGGTAGGTATACCATCGGGACCAGGAGTATACTCGTCTTTAAGTTCAAGGACGCCATTAAGGACTAATGAAGTATCCATATAATTCGAATTTTAAGGGCCAGTATCAAAATGAGGAAGGAAGGAAAAATAAGATTTGTCAGGATCTAAGGTTTTTGGTGCTAATGACTGTTTGAAGTAATTAGCGAAGAAATTGGCGATGGTAGATGGATCATTGGATGATTGGTTCTTCTGAGAAAAGAGGGAGGGAAACCATGGTTTTTCTTTTTATAGCTAATAAACTTTTAAAATGATTTAAGATCCGTATTTATTGCTTGGATGTTGGAAGCAAAGTCATTGTACAATGTTTCATATAGATTCCAAAATTTTAAAAACACTCCCAAGCAGTAGGAGTTATCAAGAATTGAACGAGAGCGAAGATATTTAACCCAAAGCTTATTTCTCCTGTTTCGTAGCTCGCATAGTTTATGACTGTATCAATGGGGAGAAGTTGTAAAAGACCTGTTACGCGAAAGATTTATGGAAAACTGACCTTTTTCATAAAACAGATTAATTGCTTCATTAAGTGACAGATTTGTAAAATCGAATGAGGAAGTCATTTATTTTTTTGAAACTACCCTTTTGATAGTTGAATGAATAGTTAGAAATATTAGGGAGATTAGATGGAGGGGAAATGAAAAAAGAGAGAATGAGACGGGTGTGAAATTGATCAACTACCGATAATGAGATGGGTCAGGGGTGAAGATAAGATTGAGTTGCCGGCCCATGTAATTCTGAATTTTACTCAATTGGTAAAGGGGGGAATCAGAAAGACCGTCAACAAAAACACATTCCTTGGACGAAACGGGATTGGCAGCGAAGGATAGTACATCTTCAGAAATTTTCCACTGAAGTTGGGGAAGATTGAAGTCTCCAAAGATTAGAACTTCGTCTTGTGCTTCAAAAATAGCTAGTACTTCATCAAGGGCATCAACAGCAAGCTTGTTAGATTGAACGGGTTGGCCAGGGAGAATGTAGAAACACTGGTTGTTTAATGAATATGTAGTCTAGCATGTTTGAGGAGGAAGAAGAAACAAGGGTTGAATCGAACTTGTTATGGACAGCAATAAGGACGCCTCTGCACGTAAATTTAAGAACAAGTCGCGAAAAACATTAAAGAACGAAGGAAACAGCTATTGACTTTTAATGTCTTTAGAAAGATTTGTTTCAGTAAGCGCAAAAACGTCATAGGGTAGAGCTTGTGACTGTGAATAAACAGAGAGCAAAGACCTCTTATATTTTGGTAATTAAGGGAAAGAGGGTGGTAATTGTAGAGTGGTTGGGGAGAGATAGTGTTAGGAGCGATTCAATTTATCAGAGTCGGATCGGACTCTTTGAAGGTAGGAAATTCTTTTAGAATGAAGAAACGAAGAAAAGGCGGAGAGATCTTTGGAGATTCGTTTTGAGGATACGTTCAGATGCTCGTAATATTTGTGGTATATCTGCCTTAAAGGTACCGGGTCAATAGGCAGACCTTTCCTTTTAATAGACGCTGACACATAAATTTTCGTTTTACCGTCTATGCACAAATCGTCAGGTTTATCGTGGAGATAGGCTAGGAACAGACGAATGTTGTCTAACAGTTTGTTATCGCTTAGTTTAGAAAGGGCATAATGGGACTCAGTGGAATCAACAAGGGTTGTTGAGTTAGTTTTACATTATGTGGTAAGAGAGGATCAAAAGAAGGGGGTGGACGTGAATCTGTTGGAGGCAGAGAACAGTTTGCGTTTAAAATATGCGAGCTTACAAAGTTAGGGTATTTTGCCCCTGTCGTAAGGTCGCAGCTTGTAGCGTGTTACGTGGCTGGCTACGTTGATTTAATTAGACACCAGAAAAAAAATATTATGAATGAAACAAAAAATAATAATAAACGGTATACGCAAGTTCTTGTGACATAAATACATACATACATTTGTTTTTTTTCTCAATTTATTTTTATAATTACATATGTTTACTTACCTTTGATACTTTTATGTTTTTTGTTTGGTTATTTGTTTTAAATTTCAATTTTTGATAAATCTGAAAAAAAGAAAAGAAAATAACATTAATTCAAATATTTTCAAACCAAATAATTTGTTGCGAAACGAGATACATACATGAAAGGCGAAATACAATTCACAACACATTGTTTTGTCTCCAATTTAGGTACAAATCGTTGGTAACATCATTTCCTATTTGATGTATTATTTATTAATACAACTGTAAAAGATTTTTGCAACGATTTGTAGCTAAGAAAAACATATAAAAGAAAAATAAATTTACTTACCATTAAATCCATTGCAAAAACTGTGCAGTGGTTGGAATTTCGTTTGTTTTGTTGACATTTTTTTGGTTTTGCAAGTGCACACTGTTTGTTTCAGACTAACTTACAGTCCGCGCAAGGATAAAAGCCTTATCTCTTTCCAACAAATTAGAAAGATTGAACGAAGAGTTAAAGTATTGCAAAAGAGAATAGGAACAGAGGTGTGGGTAAAAGCTTTTAGTTTTAGTATTAGTTAATTGTTATAGGTATTTTATTAAGAATATTATCTATTAGAAATAGGTTTATAAGCATAGGAGCATCATGGTTATGGTCTATTGACAAGGGGGTTTATGAACTAATTATGACAAGGATAGGAAACAATACCCCTGCACGTTTTTGTTCTTTTCTTGGAAATTAAGACAATATTTATCTCACTCAGATGTAGATGTAACTATTTACTAAATGAAACCCAGACTGCGATTGGTTTAGAGGAATTTCATCGCCATTACTCTATATATATTGAAGTTGACTCATTTGACGTACCTACGAAATTCAAATTTAAGTTTGTTTAAGTTTAAAATCAAATTTTGTTGACCCAATAAGAAAGTGGATAAAATAAAGTGCAACAAAGGAAATAAAATAAAAAAGAAGGTAAAATAAAATTTTGCAAAATGTGTAGGTATTTATTTATATTAATACACATGCATTTTTTAAAATAAGGTGGTAGCCATATTCCTCCAAGAATACGACATCTCTTTAAGGATATTCTTATACTGGTTTTAAGAATTACTTTCAATCAGCAGAGGTATGCGACTATGTGGTGAAATTTTGTATGTAAACAAATTATTAGAAAATTAGGTTAAGTTTAAACTGACTTTCATTTTCATTTTTCATTTATTGAAGGATGTTATACACAAAAGATATTATATCTTATAATAAAGTGATAACTTAACGATTGTTAAAATTCAATATGGATGAAATAAAAACTAGGAATTATGTTGGCCAACAAACAATAAAACAAATAAAAATTTAATTATTATTTTTTTTCCTTGGTAAAAACTTTATTGCGATGATAAAAAGATTTTTTTTTTTTTTTTTTTTTTTTTTTTTTGAAAAGTTATTGAATTATCAAGATTTCTCAGATCTCTCGGTAGAGAGTTCCAGAGTCATAATGCGTTTATAAAGAATTGGCGCTCTGAAGTAAGGCAAGTATGTCGGGGATTGATAAGAGTACACAGTCTGACTGAGTTTGAAAATTGTAGACGGTAGAAAAGATATTGGGGTCGATGTGATTGTATGATATTGAAGAGGAAAAGAAGGGTTCGGTATTGTAGAAAATGTTTAAACTGCATATTGTATAAGCTGTGAACGAATTCGGAAACATGATCATGTATGTTTAGACCGTAAATATATCTAATCGCGTGGTTAAAAACCACATTTAATTTTCGCAAGCTTACTGCGTCGCACTTGCAATAAATTTCACAGCCGTAAGTAAATATGGGGATAATCAAGGTTTTAACCAACATTTTTCGAGTTTCCATTGGAGTTAAGCTTTGAGAATTTCGAAGTCATCTAAGGACTTCATAGACTTTACCTACAACGGAATTTTTGTGGTTATCCCATGATAATGTTCTGTTGAAAACCACTCCCAAGTTCTTAGCTATATCCACGAAGTCAATAGTAAAATCATTTAGAATTAGGCGAGGATAAAATGGGGTGTCCAAAGGTTTTGGAAGGGTTGAGAGATAGATCATTTCGCTGAGACCAAAGATGTATGTTTTGAAGGTCCTCGTTGATGTTAAGAACACAATTTTCAATGAGTCCAAGAGGGCAACTTAAATAGAGTTGCACGTCGTCCGCATACATTTGTACAAGGGAGAATTTCAAAAAAGATGGCAGTTCGTTTATGTAAAGCGTGAAAAGTATAGGGCCCAAAATCGAACCTTGTGGTACACCCCTGGAGACTGGCAGTAAAGGAGACATTATTGGAAATGGACACAGCCTGCGTTCTGTTAGAAAGGTAGGAAACCAATAGATTTGCTGAACGCAATGAAAAGTTATGTTGATTTATCAATTTTCGTTTGAGAAGAAAATGATTGATGGTGTCGAAAGCTTTCGAAAAATCCAATAGGACTAGGAAGCTCACTTTGTCCACGTCGAAAGCACGCCTCAGATCTTCCGTTACATTAATTAGTGCAGCCATGCAGCTGTGCTTTGGACGAAAGCCTGACTGATTTGAAGTGAGTAAGTTAGTTCTTCTTAAATAAGAGTTAATCTGTTTTTGCATTATACGTTCAAGAACCATCGAAAGTAATGGCAAAATGGCAATTGGTTGAAAGTCCTTACTGTTTTTTTTTTGGGAATTGCAACTATTTTGGCCTGCTTCCAAGCTTTAGGAAAGATACCTGTCATAAGAATTGTGTTGAACATGTCCGTTAGTTAAAGTTAAAGTAACTCAAGTGGAAGTAAGGCTCTAATAAATACAGAATGTACACCATCAAGTCCGACTGCATTCGATTTAATAAGAGTAAAACTTTCACCAACATCTGCACACTCAATTCTGGAAAAGTCAAACTCATCTATTGAGTCTGTATAACGAAATTCTTGAGAAGCATCGAAGATTTCTAGACAAGACGAGCAAGGGAGCTTTAAGATATTTTTGTTTAGCTCATTGCAGTCAATGCCATTAAAACTATAAGCCATTAAATTGAATAAAAGTATAATTTGTTTAAATTTCAATGAAGTAAGATTAAAATCTACGAAGGAATTATAATTATTGAACTGTTTACATAAGAGAGAGAACGGTTCATTATTTAAGTAGTTTAAAGTAGTTTCATGTGTTCGCAAAATTTTATAATTTCGACTTGGACGGAATGCCACATTTATTTTAATTAAGGGAAGCAAATAAGGAGAATTTATATCACCGTTTAAAATTTTAAATATGAATGCAGCATTGAGTGATGACCTCCTGTTCTCGAGCGTATTAAGACAAATTAGTAAAAGTCGCAAACGATATGGTGGAAGATGGTGATGATTATCCCAGTTAAGATGACAGAGAGCAAATAATAGAAACTGTTTTTGAATGGATTCAATGCGGGCAATGTGACAGGAGTAATATGGGCACCAAATCTGGCAACCACATTCCAAGATCGAACGAACCAGTCCAACAAACAGGCTCTTTGTCGTCAGGGTCGTTGAATTCTTTTGACCATCGTTTAATCATTCGTAGACGAACAGAAGCTTTTGCAGTTATAGAATCGATGTGCATTCTGAAGTCTAATTTTGAATCAAATATTACTCCCAAGTCTATAAAATAATTTACTGTTTCGAGTTTTGTATTATTTATAGAGTATTCATTAAAGAAAATATTTTTAACTCTAGCCAAGGTCATTACTTTGCATTTCTTAGAGTTCAGTGTGAGATCATTCTTATTACACCATTCCTGCAAATGATCAATATCAGATTGCAGTTGAAGGTAATCAGCATTATTTTTATATGAATTTGAAATTTTCGCATCGTCAGCATAGAGATGTGCATCACAGTATTTTATCACAGAAACTAAATCATTTATAAAAAATTACGAATAACGGTGGTCCCAGGTGGATTCCTTGAGGCACGCCAGACTTAACATCTATTGCGTTGGATAAATGAGACTTGAACTTAACATATTGAGTACGAGATGATAAATAACTTGTAATCCATTGCACAAGTTTTGGGAACCAGCCGAAAAGTGAAAGTTTTCTAACAACCAGCTGGTGATTAAGTTGATCAAAGGCTTTGGAGAAGTCAGTGTATACCACATCTGTTTGATGACCATTCATGAATCCTTTTGTTATGCATGATGTAATTTCCAACAGATTTGTAATGGTAAATTTGTCCTTGACGAATCCATGCTGTCTGTCCGATAGATGTGATTTTACACCATGTATCAACTCATGGACTATTATAGATTCCATCATCTTGGGAATAACGCTGAGTTTTGCTATACCTCGGTAGTCACGCATGTTGCATCGGCTTCCTGATTTAAAAAGTGGAATTATAAATGAAGAGTTCCAAGCTTGCGGGAAAACGGAAGACGACAAAGATAGGTTAAACAAATAACATAAAGCACTAGCAAAGGAATGACAGTAGTTTATCACATCGTTTTCTTGAATAAATGGCAATTCATTTGTAATGCTCATGTTAAAGGTAATTTGATGCAGCCCGGTTGACTGGGCTTATTACATTTGTAGATGCCTTTAAACATTTCTGCAAACATATCACAGATCGTTACCCCATCATTTGAAGATCTTTGATCCAAATTCATATAGGATGGGAATTCAGCTATTTTTCTCTTATTTTTAACTAATTTCCAAAAAGATGAAGAATTTCGTAATAGGTTAGCCTCATAGATATTACGTAGTTTTTATATGTAGCCCTTGATTTGACTTGGAATTCTCTTCTTATTCTGCTGAACTCTTGAGCAGGGGAAACTGTAAACTTGAATTTAAGGTTGTTGTGGAGTTTTTTTTTAAAGACTTTTAAGGAAAGGTGTGAGCCAAGGAACACAATTATCAACAATTTTGATGCGGCGAACAGGTATTGTTTTCAAAAAGCTTTTGTACAATATAACATAGAAAGTATCAATTGCTTAACTAGCATCCATATTAAAAAAGACACTATCCCAGTGAAATTGCGAAAGTTCCATATTGAAAATCAGTTTTCTTGAAGTCAAATTCATAGCCATGATCGTATTGACTAGCACAAACGGAGGTCGGCGTTTCCATTAAAACTTCAAAGCAAGGGTGAAATCTAGCATTATCCAATAAAGGGCATGATCTTTGCACCGTTAAGCCATTAACATCATCCGTAAACACGAGGTCGAGAAAATTACCTTTTTCATTTTTAAACGGTTTAACTTGATTTAAGGCTAAAGAGCACATTGAGTCCACAAAAGAAATAATCGTTTCTGAGATCAACGATGTAGGGGACAAAAATTTGTCATCTTCTTGAAGAACGTCCCATTCAATGTCTGGTAAATTAAGTTCACCAACAAGTTGTAACCGAAATATTTGGTACGAACTACATAGTATTTCATGGTCTAAAATAGACTTATCTAACCATGTTTCACTAAAAACTATTGCATTATAGTTAAACCCAAGGCTTGAAGCAAACATTGATTTTAGTTTTGTCTTCAATCCTCCAATATCTTGGTAGAACATTGAGAAATAACTCATTGAGTATTTCGTACATTTGACCTCTTTTTGGCTACAGTAGGTGGCTTCCGAAAAGGGTGAACTATTGAGTTTACCGGCCAGAATTTCTCATCATTTAATAATTTAAAAATATCATTATTACGCTTAACATCAATAATTAAGGAGGAGTAGTTCCGATCTGCATTCAGCTTCATTTTGCGAATGTTAAGACAAGATGAGTCTAAATTTGGTGATTTTTTTAGTAAATAAGACCATATCATTGACTCACTAGTTGTTTGTGGAAAATTTTAAATTAAAATTGGCAAAGGTCTTTCCATAGCAACGAGATCATTCTTATTCTATAATTTATGGCCGCTTTTAGCCACGTCAATGCGGTTCTTAAAGACCCTCGCTTTTTCAGATCTTATTTTACAAATAACCTTGTTTCGTAACATTCGAAAAATCCTGTGGAATTCCTCAAGCCTAAATCTTTTCCACCAAGAATAAGCCAGATTTCGCTGGAGCATAAGCGAGGATATTTCTTGAGTTAACCAAACTGGAGTTCTATTCGTAAGCTTTTTTCACGAACAGGGGCATGGCAATTAAAAAGAAATTCTATGTTAGATTGAAAGAAACTAACTTGGTCCTTTGGTGAAGACATAAAATAAATTCTATCCCATCGAAGGAAACGTTTTGTTCCAGATCCGTATAGTTAACAGATTTAAAGTCTTGATACCAAAAACTCACCGGGCGAATTATGGGATTGTATTTAAAGGTAAGAAATATCAGCTAATTTCTAAGCAGGAGCGGAAAGTTGATCGTAAAAGAGTATCTCATTAATATTCCAAAAAAGACATCAATCAAAGAACGTCTCCTTCTAGCAAAATGAGTTGGTATAGAAACGTTAACTGGTGCCAGATTAAATGAACACATACAGTCAATTTATATGGATTCATTTAAAAGATTGCTGTTTATGTCACCACATAAAATAATTTGAGGTGATATCAGTGAAATTGTTTCTAAAAGATGCATGAGCGGTGCAAAATCCACAAATCTGTTTGGTCTGTAGACTGTACCTACTAAAAGCCTATCTTCGCCACTAACAATGTCCAGAAATATATATTCGTTGTCACTCCCAGGACTCGAAATACAGTTAAACCTACACGATATACCATCTCTAACATAAACCGCAACACCACCACCTCTTTTTCCTCTATCAGCTCTAAAAAGCCTGTAACCGCTTAAATTAAACAGAGTACTCGGAAATTCTGTAGGAAACCAAGTTTCAGAAACGCAAATAGCATCGACTCCAGAACCTTCGAACACATATCTAAATTCATAAATTTTTTTACGCAGACTTTGAGCGTTGATGTGACAAACTTTAAAACCATCAGCACGTTGGTTGCTAAATACTCTTAACATTGACCCTAAGATCAAGCCATCATCACTTACTTAAGAATATTTTATTGACCAATTTGGAGTTATTAATTTGTGTTTGGAAAGGTTCTTTCCGTGGGCTTTTTGGTCCCTGTAGTTTTTTGCAATGAAAAAACTATGTTACAGTTGCTTTTCCCGACGTTTCGGCAGGGGTTGCTGCCTTCCTCAGGGGAACTTTATTTGAACAAAAATGCAATACATTAGTTATATGAAAATACTTACTTTTTTAAATAAAAAATAAAAAAAATTTAAACAAGAAAATGACCCTTCGAATGAAGTTTCGTCTGTGTATTTATAAAAGAAGAGAACAAAAGAATGAAAACTATGACGATAGAGGCATTAAAGAGCAATAAACGGAAGAAATGTTTTGTGTGTCTTGTTTTCTATTCATATTATTATTGTTATTTAGTATGTGTAATGTTTCTAAGGTATATCGTTTAGATATATGTTTCTCTGTTTGTAGGATTTTGACATCTTCGAAGTTTGGAGAATGACCACTCACAATGCTGTGACTTGCCAGGGCTGTTTTCCCAGAACTTTTGGATTTTATATCAGATTTGTGGTTTGAGATCCGCTGTCGAAGAAATTGTTTTGTAGTTCCTATATAGCATAGGTTGCAAGGTTCGTTCGGTTTGCCGTTGCAATTGATTTTGTAGATAACGTCCGTTTGTTTGTCTTTGTCTGGTTTTGTTTTTAGTTTGGTATATAGATGGTTCAGCATTTGTTTGATTTGAAACAAATAGATATAGATATCCATCGGGTATCAACTGAAAAAGCGGAAAACTTTTTTTGTCAACTGGTAATGCAAATTTTTTGCCCAGAGATAAAAGCCACTTGACTTCAAGTGGAAATTCAGTTGAAGTTTGATTCTCAAACTATTTTTCATGCATTTATATGTTAAATTCTTTCCAAAGTTAGGATTTGAGTCGGTCTATTTTGTCTGTATTTTGTTGTTCTTTTTTGTAGTATATGTCTTTAAAGACTTGTTTCTGTTTTGTTGTAAATTGTTTGTTCTCATTTCGACATAGATTTTCTTTGATGCGTTGGTCATAGAGACGAAGCGAATTGTTAGTGCGTTTTATTTTGTGGTGCATTTCTGATATTTCAATGTTTAGAACTTTTTGATGAAATATAAAATCGATTTTTTCATAGATGTGGATAGATTCTTTGTTTGAAATTAGTTGTTTTGTGTTGTTAGTGGAGTTTTTTAAATGGTTGGGAATGAGTCCCGACTGTCGACATCTTAGTAGAAATTTTAGACTATGTTTTTGTGAAGCTAAATTTCCTTGTGTAAGCCATATTTGTATTTGATGTGCTGGCTATCCTCCTGCCATAATTCGTGGTTTAATCTTCAAACACAAATATAAAACACAAGCTACAAGAACAGAGGATCCAAATAATGGTTTCTACAAAAGTATAGTGTACGTTCCAAAACTCACTGAAAACTTCAAACAAGTTATCAACAAAAGTGTAAAAGATGTTCGTTTAGCTTTCAAATCAAACAAAACGCTGAACCATCTATATACCAAAATAAAAACAAAACCAGACAAAGACAAACAAACGGACGTTATCTACAAGATCAATTGCAACGGCAAACCGAACGAACCTTGCAACCTATGCTATATAGGAACTACAAAACAATTTCTTCGACAGCGGATCTCAAACCACAAATCTGATATAAAATCCAAAAGTTCTGGGAAAACAGCCCTGGCAAATCACAGCATTGAGAGTGGTCATTCTCCAATCTTCGAAGATTCCAAAATCCAACAAACAGAGAAACATGTATCTAAACGATATACCTTAGAAACATTACACATACTAAATAACAATAATAATATGAATAGAAAACAAGACACACAAAACATGTCTTCCGTTTATTGCTCTTTAGTGCCTTCATCGTCATAGTTTTCATTCTTTTGTACTTTTCTTTTTTTAAATACACAGACGAAACGTCATTCGAAGTGGCATTTTCTTGTTTAATTTTTTTTTTTAATTTTTATTTAAAAAGTAAGTGTAATATTCTCACCGTCATAATTGTCACTTTATATTTTCATATAACTAATGTATTGGATTTTTGTTCAAATAAAGTTCCCCTGAGGAAGGCAGCAACCCCCGCCAAAACGTCGGGAAAAGCAAATGTAACATAGTTGTTTCATTGCAAAAACTACAGTGACAAAAAAGCCGACGGAAAGAACCGAAGAAATACAGATCCAGTTAAAGAACAAACAACAATATTTTATATTTAATTATAAGTTTGAATTTGTAATTAAAGATTTTTATAGAACATTCTAGAAAGAAAGTAATAAAAGGAATAAAAAGAAGAAAGAATAAGAATGCACACAAACGAAAGAGTAAGAAGATCGTACTCTCTGCCTGGTGCTGCCAAAATATATTTGATGTGTGACGTTTTAGCTATGTGCGCACTCAACAAGAACCTTTCCAAACACAAATTTACATCATCACTTACACCATAATAACTCATTTAGAATAAGGTACAAAAGGTAAACGTTGCAAAGGTTCTACCAAAAACAGAAGAGTAAAATAAGGTAAATAAATTATAATATAATATAAATAGCAAGAGAAAAAAAATTATTTATGAATGATAACGTAATTAACGTATACCAAACCTCTCCTCGTAAGCAGCGAAACAAATGTCTGTTGCTTTTTTAATCTTAAAACCGTTTGCAACAACAAATTGTTTATTTTTTCGTCAAGCACTTGCGAAGAAAGATTGGTGTGCCGGTTTTCGTCTCAAAGTTGACATCTCGCAAGCTAAGTGGTTTGTTATTATTTTGTTTTCGGTAAGCAGCAATAGATCGAAGAACGGTGTTTTTATCAAATGGCGAGAGAAATTTAATTATAATCGATGAATCGGGATTGTTTATAGACTTTGGTAGGATTCGAAAAATGTTAACCAGAGTTGGTGGTTTAACGCAAACAGAAAAACACAAGTGATTAAAGATTCCTTTTAGATTTTCGCCAGGTAGAAAAGGTATTCCATTAAGAACAGCGTCACATGAAACATTCGTTGTTTTTAATTGTGGAAGTGTATGAAGAAAACTCGGTTTTTACAACTGAGGGTGTTTTGTTGAGTTTGTTTATATCGTTTTTAAGCAACATGTTGTCATTATTTAGTTTTGATTGATTAGCCTCAATATCACATATATGAGTACCAAGCTGTGTAATTTTGTTCTTCATATCTTAAAGTTGTGCATTAATCAAGGCAGTTATTCGGTCTACAGTTTCCCCCAGTTATTTTGTGCAAAAGTCAACTTATGTCCTTGGTTTTGGAATCATTTTGAATCTTGAATTTTTACCCCATTTTTTCCATAAATCGCTGTCATCCTCAAAGCTTTTTTTCGGGTTTTTGAGAGCGGAATTATTTGGTAAATTTAATTTTCGGGCACTTACACCAGCAAAATTAGACATAGTGATTAAACAAAGGAAAAAATGTATGTTTTTATATATTTCTCTTTTTATCAAAAATTAATAAGTGCACTAATTTATGAGAAATTCTTATAACATAAATTACACCCAGTGTAGTTAAAGAATTTTTAAACAACAAAATTGAATCAAAAGGAAACTTATACTGTTAAAAAAACTTGAATAAGGGAGCCGAGGTAAAATGTGTCTAATCACTAGCTTTCATTTCTCACTCACTTGGGACCTGAAAATCTGCTATTTTTGTCATTGGATTCTTTGATTGATCCAAGTTGGTATAAAATCCCTTTTCACCTATTTGGAGTAGAAAGGAAGGAAACTTGATGAGAATAGAAAGAAGATTATTTTAAGGAGAAGAGAGTGATTTTTTTTCTGAGAAAAAAGGGAATAATTTTGTTTTAATAGTGAATAAAAGAAAAATATTTTTAATGAAAAAGAGACAAGAAAAAAGAGGAAACATTGAAGAAAGAAGAAAAGGAATAAAACAAAAGAAAATTTTATATTTTTTTATTGAATGAATTTTGTTGTTATTTTAGTCACTATTACTTTTAATTATTATTTTTTATGAATTTTGTAAATAGACTAAAAAAAGAAAGTGTTAAAGAAAAGAAATTAGATTTAAGTAAATAATAAAAAAAACATAAATTTCATCAGTGCTGCCAGCAGGAAGACGAGACGCGAAAGAAATCGTAAGTGGTTTTTTTTTGTGTGTCTAAATTAGAGTTAAAGAGGATATAAAGGGCCCTTATTTGTTTTAAACAATTTTTTTAAGACTGGTTTTTTGTTATTAATTTTTTTAGATTTTGTTTTATAGATATAATTTATTTTATTTTTATTTTTAATTGATTTTTTTATTAATTTTTATTTTTTTTAAATAATGTTAATAAATTTGTTTGTATAATGTGACGTGAAGTTGACAAAAAAGTTTTCCGCTTTTTATGTTGATACCCGATGGAGAAGAAGTAATTCGCAACGTGCAAGACGAAAGGGAACAAGAACAAATGAGAGCACAATATGGCAATATGTTCCACACATTCCAGCACCACCAACAAAATGATCGATTTGCCAAATATGTATTAAACGTAAACACCCAGACAATCAATTTCCTTAAACAGCACAAGAACATCGTCATAGTACCAGCTGACAATGGGAACGTCACAGTGGCGATGGAACGGGTAGAGTATGATGAAAAGATGAGTGAACTGTTGTCTGATAGAAATACATATCGGCGAGTGAGAAACAACCCAACAACAACACTACAACACTACAGACTCACAACAACAAACTAGTTAAGTGGCTGAGAAACAATAATTTTATTGATGATCGAGCAAAAGGGAGAATGAAAACATATACAGCACAGGTTCCGTCTATCTATAGCTTACCTAAAATCCATAAGCCAAACATACCCTTGCGATCCATTACGTCATCAATAAAGTTACCATGTTATGAGCTTGCAAAATTTGTCGGTGAGATTTTACAGTACGCGACGACAAAATCGACATACTCGATTAAAAATTCGTTGGAATTCATTGAGAAATCAAAAAATATTAAATTAACAGCCAACGGGTTTCTAGTATCTTATGATGTAGTGTCTCTTTTTACAAACATTCCCATATCACTAGCTGTCATCATAGTAAAAACGAAATGGAAATTGATAAGTTAGAATACCAACATCAATCAGAAATTTTTTTTTAGAAATAATAGATTTTTGTCTCAAGGAAATCATCTATCTACAATTCAAAGATGATATCTTCAAGCAGATTTTTGGAATGCCTATGGGCAACCCTCTGTCACCCACAATCGCTGACTTAGTACTAGATCACGTACTAGATGAATGTTTCGATGCCATGATAGAGAGACCTTCGTTCATCGCTAAAACTGTAGACGACATATTTGCTGTGATTGACAAACAGGAAGTTGACAAAGTGCTTCTTATCCTCACACGGTACCACCCAAAAATACAGTTCACTGTTGAAATGGAACACAATAATGCGATTTCATTTCTGGATGTTAAAGCCTACAGGGAAAGCGACAGCTTATTGTACAACTGGCATCAAAAACATACAGCGTCAAGCAGAATAATCAATTTTGTTCGAACCAAGCAAAAAATATCATCATGAACACTGCCTCCAACCTCGTAAGTAAGGTTTTCGCTCTCAGCAGCGAACAATTTCACCCCTCCAACGAAAAAAGAATAACTAAAATCCTCAAAGATAATGGCTATCCTCCTGCCATAATTCGTGGTTTAATCTTCGAACACAAATATAAAACACAAGCTACAAGAACAGAGGATCCAAACAATGGTTTCTACAAAAGTATAGTGTACGTTCCAAAACTCACTGAAAACTTCAAACAAGTTATCAACAAAAGTGTAAAAGATAATCGTTTAGCTTTCAAATCAAACAAAACGCTGAACCATCTATATACCAAACTAAAAACAAAACCAGACAAAGACAAACAAACGGACGTTATCTACAAAATCAATTGCAACGGCAAACCGAACAAACCTTGCAACCTATGCTATATAGGAACTACAAAACAATTTCTTCGACAGCGAATCTCAAACCACAAATCTGATATTAAATCATAAAGTTCTGGGAAAACAGCCCTGGCAAGTCACAGCATTGAGAGTGGTCATTCTCCAAACTTCGAAGATGTCAAAATCCTACAAACAGAGAAACATGTATCTAAACGATATGCCTTAGAAACATTACACATACTAAATAACAATAATAATATGAATAGAAAACAAGACACACAAAACATTTATTCCGTTTATTGCTCTTTAGTGTCTTCATCCTCATAGTTTTTATTCTTTTTATTTTTTTTTTAAATACACAGACGAAACTTCATTCGAAGTGGCATTTTCTTGTTTAAATTTTTAAAAAAATTTTTTTTTTTAAAATGTAAGTGTAATATTCTCTACGTCATAATTGTCACTTTATATTTTCATATTACTAATGTATTGGATTTTTGTTCAAATAAAGTTCCCCCAAGGAAGGCAGCAACCCCTGCCGAAACTACAGTGACCAAAAAGCCGACGGAAAGAACCTTTCCAAACACAAATTAACATCATCACTTACACCATTATAACTCATTTAGAATAAGGTACAAAAGGTAAACGTTGCAAAGGTTCTACCAAAAACAGAAGAGTAAAATAAGGTAAATAAATTAAAATATAATATAAATAGCAAGAGAAAAAAAAATTGAATCATAAATGATAACGTAATTAACGTATACCAAACCTCTCCTCGTAAACAGCGAAACAAATTTCTGTTGCTTTTTTAATCTTAAAACCGTTTGCAATGACAACTGAGGGTGTTTTGTTGAGTTTGTTTATATCGTTTTTAAGCAACATGTTGTCATTATTTATTTTTGATTGATTAGCCTCAATATCACATATATGAGTACCAAGCTGTGCAATTTTGTTCTTCATATCTTAAAGTTGTGCATTAATCAAGGCAGTTATTCGGTCTACAGTTTCCCCCAGTTTTTTGTGCAAAAGTCAACTTATGTCCTTGGTTTTGGAATCATTTTGAATCTTGAATTTTTCCTCCATTTTTTCCATAAATCGCTGTCATCCTCAAAGCTTTATTTCGGGCTTTTGAGAGCGGAATTATTTGGTAAATTTTATTTTGGGGCACTTACACCAGCACAATTAGACATAGTGATTAAACAAAGGAAAAAATGTATGTTTTTATATATTTCTCTTTTTATCAAAAATTAATAAGTGCACTAATTTATGAGAAATTCTTATGACATTATATACACCCAGTGTAGTTAAAGAATTTTTAAACAAAATAATTGAATCAAAAGGAAACTTATACTGTTAAAAAAACTTGAATAAGGGAGCCGAGGTAAAATGTGTCTAATCACTAGCTTTCATTTCTCACTCACTTGGGACCTGAAAATCTGCTATTTTTGTCATTGGATTCTTTGATTGATCCAAGTTGGTATGTTGATGTTAAAGCCTACAGGGAAAGCGACAGCTTATTGTACAACTGGTATCAAAAACATACAGCGTCAAGCAGAATAATCAATTTTGTTCGAACCAAGCAAAAAATATCATCATGAACACTGCCTCCAACCTCGTAAGTAAGGTTTTCGCTCTCAGCAGCGAACAATTTCACCCCTCCAACGAAAAAAGAATAACTAAAATCCTCAAAGATAATGGCTATCCTCCTGCCATAATTCGTGGTTTAATCTTCGACCACAAATATAAAACACAAGCTACAAGAACAGAGGATCCAAACAATGGTTTCTACAAAAGTATAGTGTACGTTCCAAAACTCACTGAAAACTTCAAACAAGTTATCAACAAAAGTGTAAAAGATGTTCGTTTAGCTTTCAAATCAAACAATACGCTGAACCATCTATATACCAAACTAAAAACAAAACCAGACAAAGACAAACAAACGGACGTTATCTACAAAATCAATTGCAACGGCAAACCGAACGAACCTTGCAACCTATGCTATATAGGAACTACAAAACAATTTCTTCGACAGCGGATCTCAAACCACAAATCTGATATAAAATCCAAAAGTTCTGGGAAAAAAGCCCTGGCAAGTCACAGCATTGAAAGTGGTCATTCTCCAAACTTCGAAGATGTCAAAATCCTACAAACAGAGAAACATGTATCTAAACGATATACCTTAGAAAAATTACACATACTAAATAACAATAATAATATGAATAGAAAACAAAACACACAAAACTTTTCTTCCGTTTATTGCTCTTTAGTGTTTTCATCCTCATAGTATTCATTCTTTTGTTCTTTTCTTTTTTTAAATACACAGACGAAACGTCATTAGAAGTGGCATTTTCTTGTTAATTTTTTTTTTAAATTTTTATTTAAAAAGTAGGTGTAATATTCTCACCGTCATAATTGTCACTTTATATATTCATATAACTAATGTATTGGATTTTTGTTTAAATAAAGTTCCCACAAGGAAGGCAGCAACCCCTGCCGAAACGTCGGGAAAAGCAAATGTAACATAGTTGTTTCATTGCAAAAACTACAGTGACTAAAAAGCCGACGGAAAGAACCTTTCCAAACACAAATTAACATCATCACTTACACCATTATAACTCATTTAGAATAAGGTACAAAAGGTAAACGTTGCAAAGGTTCTACCAAAAACAGAAAAGTAAAATAAGGTAAATAAATTATAATATAATATAAATAGCAAGAGAAAAAAAATTGAATCATAAATGTTAACGTAATTAACGTATACCAAACCTCTCCTCGTAAACAGCGAAACAAATTTCTGTTGCTTTTTTAATCTTAAAACCGTTTGCAAAAACAAATTGTTTGCTTTTTTCGTCAAGCACTTGCGAAGAAAGATTGGTGTGCCGGTTTTCGTCTCAAAGTTGACATCTCGCAAGCTAAGTGGTTTGTTATTATTTTGTTTTCGGTAAGCAGCAATAGATCGAAGAACGGTGTTTTTATCAAATGGCGAGAGAAATTTAATTATAATCGATGAATCGGGATTGTTTATAGACGTTGGTAGGATTCGAAAAATGTTAACCAGAGTTGGTGGTTTAACGCAAACAGAAAAACACAAGTGATTAAAGATTCCTTTTAGATTTTCGCCGGGTAGAAAAGGTATTCCATTTAGAACAGCGTCACATGAAACATTTCGGTTTTCTTGAATCTCCCGTGTTGTTATTTCAAGTTGCAGAAATTTCATCTTCGTTGTTTTTAATTGTGGAAGTGTATGAAGAAAACTCGGTTTTGACAACTGAGGGTGTTTTGTTGAGTTTGTTTATATCGTTTTTAAGCAACATGTTGTCATTATTTAGTTTTGATTGATTAGCCTCAATATCACATATATGATTACCAAGCTGTGTAATTTCGTTCATCATATCTTAAAGTTGGGCATTAATCAAGGCAGTTATTCGGTCTACAGTTTTCCCCAGTTTTTTGTGCAAAAGTACACTTATGTCCTTGGTTTTGGAATCATTTTGAATCTTGAATTTTTCCTCCATTTTTTTCCATAAATCGCCGTCATCCTCAAAGCTTTTTTCGGGTTTTTGCGAGCGGAATTATTTGGTGAATTTAATTTTCGGGCACTTACGCCAGCACAATTAGACAGTGATTAAACAAAGGAAAAAATGTATGTTTTTATATCTTTCTTTTGTATCAAAAATTAATAAGTGCACTAATTTATGAGAAATTCTTATAACATAAGTTACACCCAGTGTAGTTAAAGAATTTTTAAACAAAATAATTGAATCAAAAGGAAACTTATACTGTTAAAAAAACTTGAATAAGGGAGCCGAGGTAAAATGTGTCTAATCACTAGCTTTCATTTCTCACTCACTTGGGACTTGAAAGTCTGCTATTTTTGTCATTTGATTCTTTGGTTGATCCAAGTTGGTATAATATCCCCTTTCATCTATTTGGAGTAGAAAGGAAGGAAACTTGAGGAAAATAGAAAGAAGATTATTTTAAGGAGAAGAGAGTGAATGTTTTTTTTGAGAAAAAAGTGAATAATTTTGTTTTAATAGTGAATAAAAGAAAAATATTTAAAGAAAAAGAGACAAGAAAAAGACCTTAGAAAAATTACACATACTAAATAACAATAATAATATGAATAGAAAACAAAACACACAAAACATTTATTCCGTTTATTGCTCTTTAGTGTCTTCATCCTCATAGTTTTCATTCTTTTTATTTTTTTTTAAATACACAGACGAAACTTCATTCGAAGTGGCATTTTCTTGTTTAAATTATTTAAAAATTTTTTTTTTTTAAATGTAAGTGTAATATTCTCTACGTCATAATTGCCACTTTATATTTTCATATTACTAATGTATTGGATTTTTGTTCAAATAAAGTTCCCCCAAGGAAGGCAGCAACCCCTGCCGAAACTACAGTGACCAAAAAGCCGACGGAAAGAACCTTTCCAAACCAAAAATTAACATCATCACTTACACCATTATAACTCATTTAGAATAAGGTACAAAAGGTAAACGTTGCAAAGGTTCTACCAAAAACAGAAAAGTAAAATAAGGTAAATAAATTATAATATAATATAAATAGCAAGGGAAGAAAATATTGAATATTAATGATAAAGTAATTAACGTATACCAAACCTCTCCTCGTAAACAGCGAAACAAATATCTGTTGCCCGAACTCACTCAAAGACGAAATAATAACCACAATGTCCGATACTCCAATTTCCAGGAACAAGAATCGGGAAACGATGTTATTCGGGGGGAGACTTACGGCAACCCCTCCCGAATATTGACCAGCGCCAAGGTGCATCAGACCGAGCACTAAATTTGAAATTTTTTGTATCGTTTTGTCTTGAATTCAGTCAGCCAATAATACGCGTCAAATTTAGTCCTTCGGATAAAAAATACAACACTTTTTTGATTGATACGGGAGCCGATATAAGTCTATTAAAAAATACCCAACCAGGAAGTCTGGATAAAGGGGATGGTCCATACACCATAACTACCATAGCCGGGGACTCACTAAAAACCCTCGGTGTGGTATATGCACAAATAGAATTTATAACACCTGATCACGCTATGATTTTAAGACATCCTTTCCATTTACTTACCGATCAGATAGATCTCCTATATGACGGTATAGTAGGAAACGATTTTTTGGATAAGTTTAAATGCACAATGAATTACAAAGAAAAAACAATAGAAATTCCAATGTATATAAATGAAGCAGATATGGAACCATTGCCTAGAGAAAATAGGGATAAGCATAGAGAAGATACATGTAGTTCTAAAAACGGGGCGAAAAGCCTTAGCCGTGATGAATCGACATGCGAACTTCATTCGACTAGTGCATATCCTCCTTCTGATAATCTTGCTGTTCATTTAAATAAAAACACACATAAATTTCAGAAGAAAGACTTAGTAAACAGTAAACCCAAGCACAATAATAATTTTGAGAAAAACTTGGTAAAAAGTAAACCTAAGCATAACAATAATAAAAATAAAAACGAATTTAAGAAAAAAAAGTTTTGTGAGAACACAAACGAGGGAAATATTAAAGCAAACTGCAACGAAATAAAGGAACAGAACAGATTTACTCAACAAACTGATTCAATCATAAACATTTCTTCTATACCTTCTTTAAATATTTAATCTGGGGATATTATTCTTCCTAAGCCAGAACATATTATAATAGAACCGGTGAAGAAAACCACTATGGAGTCTAAACGAAGTATTGTTGAAATCCCTGCACGTAGTACTTTATTCGCTGAAGTTGCTTGCACATGTGCGAATGACGTTGTCATTCGGAAAAAACAGGTTTCTCCTGGGGTCTTTTTGGCCTCTTCCATAGCTCAGCCAAGCAATAATAATGCAAAAGTCTTGCTCCTCAACATTAAAGAAGACCCTGTACAGATTGATGTACAAAATATAAATTTTGAATGGGATAATTTAACCGAATTTGATTTTCTTTCTACTGATTCAGAAAACGATCCAGTTTACAAAAGGTTAGACAAATTGGAGCAACTTGTAGAAATGAAACATTGTTATGAAGAAGAGAGGTATACTATAATTCAGATATGTCGTGAATTTAATGATTTATTTTATTTACCTGGAGATAAGCTTACCTGCACTAATGCAGCCACGCATCGAATTATTACAGAAATAGGCAAACCTCCTATATATGTAAAACCGTATAGACTGCCAGAAACAAGTAGGATAGAAATTAATAAACATGTAAAAGAAATGCTGGATAACGACATTATCAGAAACAGCTACAGTCCATGGAATTCTCCTCTCTTACTTGTTCCGAAGAAGCCTGATGCCCAGGGTAATACAAAATGGCGAGTAGTTGTAGACTACCGGCGTCTGAACGATGCAACTGTTGGCGACGCATTCCCACTCCCAAACATAACAGACATCTTAGACCAATTGGGAAAATCCAAATATTTTAGTACTTTAGATCTAGCGAATGGTTTCCATCAAATTTTGGTTCATGAAGAAGACCGAGAAAAGACAGCATTTAGCACTCCCATGGGTCACTGGGAATACAACGGAATGCCGATGGGTATGAAGAACTCACCCGCTACTTTTCAACGAACCATGAATAATGTTCTGACGGGACTCATTGGTATAGAATGTTTTATATTTGTGGATGATATTGTCGTTTATGGACCTATTCTAGAAGAGCATAACAGGAAACTGCGTATTGTTCTCACCAGACAAAGGAATAATAAATTAAAACTTCAGCCAGACAAATGCCATTTTATTAAGCGCCAACTAATGTATTTAGGACACGTAATCAGCGATGAGGGAATCAAGCCAAACCCTGATAAAATAGAGGTAATAAAAACCTATCCAAGGCCGAAGAAAATTAAAGACATTAAAGCATTTTTAGGGTTTGTAGGGTATTATCGTCGATTTATTCCCCAGTTTGCTGTTTTAGCCAAACCTCTAAACAATTTATTAAAAAAAGAACGGAGATTTCAAGTGGGATGCCTTGTGCGAAGAAGCTTTCGTTTCACTTAAACAGAAACTAATTACTTCACCGATATTAATATATCCGAACTTCGAAGAGCAATTTCTAATAACCACTGATGCAAGCGATTTCGCAATAGTAGCCGTGTTGTCACGATAAGCCTATTTATTACGTTATTCGTACTTTGAATACAGCAGAGACTAGATACACCACAACGGAAAAGGAATTATTAGCAATAATATTCGCCGTTAAGCAATTTCGTCCTTATGTTTATGGTAGAAAATTCACTATTCTCACCGATCATAGGCCACTTCAATGGTTGTTGAATCTCAAAGATCCTACCTCTAGACTTGCGCGATGGCGTATTTCGTTAAAAAAATATGAATATGAAATCATATACAAGCCAGGCAAATTTAACGCCAATGCTGACGCACTCAGTCGAATCCCTGAAAGCATACAAGCTACAGGACATGAAAGTAAAGTATTAGTCACTACTAGAAGCAAAACAAAAAATCAAAACTTAGACGAGATATTAATACTGAAAGACGAAAACTTGAAACCCTCATCTTTTGATGATAATATCATTAATATTTGCAAACCTATTACTTTTGCTGACACATGTTCACCTATTCAGATTTTTATTTTACCTCACGAAGAGTGTCAAGAAGAGAAATTATTTAAAAACATTACAAATTATACTCGGCCATTTCACAGCGAATTAAAAATATACCCCAATGCAGCTAAATCTATTACATACATAATTACCACTTTACCTTTCCACATGGAGGACAAACCAGCCTTGGAAAAAATTCTAATTGAAATCCGTGACCACTGCATTAAACAGAAAGTGCAGCAGGTTGACGTCTCTATTCCCCCAAAAGAACCAACGTTTAGCAATCTCAAACTTACCATACAAAAAATATTTTCAGACACAAAAATCAGGATTTTTCTGTACTCCGACAGTCGAATCCATCTCGAAGATCCACAAGAGATTGATAAAATATTGCTTAACTACCATAATTCCCCTTTAGGAGGACACCAAGGTATCTCCCGTACTATAAAGCGTCTCAAAACTAGGTATTATTGGCCCACTCTAATTAATGATACAAAGGCGTTTATTCGAAAATGTGAATCTTGTCAAAGAAACAAACTAAGACAAAATCCACGAATTCCAATTAAAATCACTACAACAAGTACAAGTCCTTTTGAGCGAATAGCTTTGGATATTGTTGACCCACTTCCAACCAGTTATGAAGGAAATAAATATATTCTTACCTTCCAGGACGATTTAACTAAGTTCACGGAAGCTCTCCCTTTACCAACCGCAGAAGCCTCGACGGTAGCACGTAGTTTTACGGAGAAAATCATATGTCGTTTCGGATTTCCCGAATCCATACTTACTGATCAAGGTACCAATTTTTTGAGCAATCTTTTTAAAGAGATATGTAAGCTTTTAAAAATCAAAAAGATACAGACTACTCCGTATCACCCCCAAACCAACGGAGCTTTGGAACGTAGCCACAAGACACTTGCCGAGTATCTAAGGCGTTATGTGAACAATAACCAACTTTCATGGGACAACTGGTTACCATATTCAATGTTTGTCTACAACACTACACCTCATAGTAGTACTACCTATAGCCCATTTGAATTACTATATGGTTTTCCTCCACGGATACACAATTCCATTAGCAGAAGCCCTCAAACTTCATACAATTACGACAATTACGCCCATGAATTGAAAGCCCGTCTACAGCATGGTTAACAAGCTGCCAAGGATATATTGCAGGATAAGAAAGGAAAATCTAAAGCATACTACGATAAAGGTGCAATTAGTAAGACTTTTAATGTTGGTGACAAGGTATTGATAAAAAACCATACCCGAAAAAATAAACTGTCCTCGTTATGGGAAGGTCCACACGAGGTATCCAAAATAATTTCTGATGAAAATACCGAAATCAAAATAGGAAACAAACTAAAGATATTACACAACAATAACTTAAAATCATTTGAGGAATAAATATAAAAAAAAATAAAATCGGAAGAAAAAATGCCACTTTCCACAATAACCTCCCATGACGTCCATCACTATACTATAACTTACGCTATACTTCTTTTACTTCTTGCATTTTTCGTACGTCACATAATTAAACGCCTGAAAGGAAAGAATAATGTGCCTAAAAATATCGAAATTCCCAATTCAAAAGAAAATCCTGTAACCCAATCTGAAACTGAACAGCTTCCGTCTTTAGAACCGAAATTGGTCTTAACAACCGGTTTTTAACGAAAAAAAAAAAAAAAATCTCTTTAATCTTGGCGAGAGAATATCATGCGTTAGGGACATAAATAAAACAATAATGTTCATACATCCATCTTATATTGTATAATTTAATAAAAATGTAGATTTAAAAAAAAAAAAAAAAAAAAAAAAAAAAAAAAAAAAACATTTACTTTATCAACCGAAATTTATGAATTCCAAATTAAAAATTTAAATTAATTATAAAAGTACACTAGACATAAAAATTAATGTATATTTTGCAATACGTAGGTTAACTTAAATAAGATAAAAAAAACATTACCATTCCTTTATAAAATCTTAATATATTTGCCACACCTTAAAGAAGAAAAACACAAATAATTTTTTTTTATATATTTTTTCTTAATATATTTAAAGAAGAAAAACACAAATAATGAATATTTTTTAATATTTTTTGGACTATTATGAAGTAAATGCAATGTGAAAGTTTTAGTGACCTTAAGTCCGACACATATTTTAACTAGAATAAGATAAAAACCTATGTATAACTATTACAATTGTAAAACCTGACTCTTCAATCTTATTAATTGTTTACCAGAAAATTCCAACCTTGGAATTTCCTTTTTCTAAGAGGGGTGGGATGTAGTGATCGCACTACATGTTATCCTATATCTCTATTACGATACTCTTTCCCACGGCTAACGCCACTTCTTACCACTCACATCATCGTCTTATCATTTTCAAAGAGAAATCCTATGCACTCGTTTTGTATACAAAAATGTATACATTTCTCAAGCATATTACGTCCCCGCGTCTTCACTCTGTATGCAGTGGTAATATAAATATAAATTATGATTATGGTTCACTCATCGGCGTTGGATACACATAATTGAAATCCACTGTCAAGGGCAGGCACACAGAAATGAACATCAAAGATATGATTGCGTCAGTGCAAAGTACAATGTTCTGTTTCTAGAACACTTGACCAATATCATGATCGATGGAAGGCGACGACGGTGCGTTGCGCTATATTGAGGGCGATGCAAGAATGGCTATTTTACGAAGTGGTAAAATGATGATAAGAGTTTTAAGGGAATATTGTTGAACTGCACTATTCCCATAAGAAGTTGGATACGCGTGGTGGGGTTGAAGATTTTAATTGGACTTTAGGAATTATATAAAAGGCAGAACATGTATTGATAGAGTCAGAGTTAGTTTACCATCAACCATTGAAAGTCGTAGCCCTGCATAGCGACAACAAATAATAGTAATAAATATTGAATAAAACTTAATTTTATAAAAACTTTATAAAACTTTAATTATTTTAACTCTCCGGATATTCGCTCTTCGCTCGAACTGAGAAAGCACGGCGAATACTCAATATAACACACTAATTTATGAGAAATTCTAATAACATAAATTACACCCAGTGTAGTTAAAGAATTTTTAAATAACAAAATTGAATCAAAAGGAAACTTATACTGTTAAAAAAACTTGAATAAGGGAGCCGAGGTAAAATGTGTCTAATCACTAGCTTTCATTTCTCACTCACTTGGGACCTGAAAATGTGCTATTTTTCTTTTTTTTTATTCTTTGGTTGATCCAAGTTGGTATAAAATCCCTTTTCACCTATTTGGAGTAGAAAGGAAGGAAACTTGAGGAGAATAGAAAGAAGATTATTTTAAGGAGAAGAGAGTGAATTTTTTTTTTGAGAAAAAAAGTGAATAATTTTGTTTTAATAGTGAATAAAAGAAAAATATTTAAAGAAAAAGAGACAAGAAAAAAAAAAGAAATATTGAAGAAAGAAGAAAAGGAATAAAAGAAAAGAAAATTTTAATTTTTGTTTTATTGAATTAATTTTGTTGTAATTTAAGTCACTATTACTTTTAATTATCATTTTTTATGAATTTTGTAAACAGGCTAAAAAAGAAAGTGTTAAAGAAAAGAAATTTGATTTAAGTAGATAATAAAAACCATAAATTTCATCAGTGCTGCCAGCAGGACGACGAGACGCGAAAGAAATCGTAAGTGTTTTTTTTTGTGTGTCTAAATAAGAGTTGAAGAGGAAAGGTCCCTTATTTGTTTTAAACAATTTTTGTAACACTTGTTTTTTGTTATTAATTTTTTTTAATTTTGTTTTAAAGATATAATTATTTTTATTTTTATTTTTAATTGATTTTTTTATCAATTTGTATTCTTTTTAAATAATGTTAATAATTTTTTTTTGTATTATGTGACGTGAAATAATTTTTTTTAATGGATTACCAACTAGAAGCTGAAAGTGTTTAAAGGCCTTGACAAGGCCTTTCTAAAGTAATTTTTGGTAGGACAAATGAAGAAGAGACCAACGGTCATAAGGGTGTGACTGGTTGGTCATTGTAGGGGCTGTCTTTCGTAAAATCGGCCAAGAAGACAGCAGGTTAGTAGTCTCCTTCAGATACTTGGGTGGGCTGGCCAGACCTCGTCGACAACATCAGACGAGCGTTTGAGATTCAGCATGACGATGTCAATGGGAAGGGTTTTAGATTAAGTATCTTTTTTGGTTTTGGAAGTTTTGTTGGAATTGAAGTTTTTTGGAAGTATTTGCAAAGTCAAAAGTATATCAAGCTTCCACAAAATGATAAAAAACTTTTTGTATAGTCCTATTTCAACTTCTAATATCTTATAGGCCTACAAAATAAGAAAAACGCAATCAAAAAATTAGAAGAAATGACAAACATTCGAATACGAAGATGCGGTCTTTTTATTGATGATGAATTCCACTATCTGGGAGCAACACCTGATGGTCTGATAGGCGAAGATGGCACATGTGAAGTTAAATGCCCGTCATCGATAAAAAGTTTAAACATAAGCGGAGCAGTCGAAATGAAACAGTGGAAAAAGTTATAAAAACGCATGATTATTTTTATCAAGTGCAGAGCAACTACACATTACAAAATGATCTTGTTCGCTGTATGGACAACATGCGATTTTCCCTGTATAAACATAAATAAGGACGTAACTTTTTGGGAAACCAAGATGAAAGACAAATTGAATAATTTATATAATAATCATTTTCCTTAGAATTATGTGATCCACGCATTCCAAGAAATATGAGGGTATGGAATACGTAAGATAATAATTAACGACACAAATCCTTTTATTTGCTTAGGTACACATACATAGCTACATTACGTTAGCAACTTCTAATAAACTTTTTTAACATACTTTTATATATTCGTTCCATACCTTCATAATAACATATGTAATGAACCTATGCAATAATTTTTTTTAAATGTTAAATCGTAATTTCGTAAAACAAAATAAGTAATGTACTTCTTTATTTAGTTTATACCTATGTACCTATCTAAAAAAAATTAAATTTTGTATATATTTAGTTTTGCATTATTAAGAGTATTTTTATTTTATTTGTTGAAATTGTTTGTTTTTTGATTTTTTTTTAAACATATTTTAATAACATGTGTGATGTACCTATGAAATAATTTTTTTTTAAATGTTAAATCGTAATTTCGTAAAACAAAATAAGTAATGTACTTATTTATTTAGTTTTAAATTATCAGGAATATTTTAAATTATTACTTTAATAGTTTTGATATGTTACATAAAATAGATACCTATTTAGCGTCATTAAACCAGAAATCAGATGTAATGAAATCACATTTTGGTTCTATCCCCAACCGAAAACCTCCCCACCAACGGATAAGTGGCAAATAATTCAATTAATGTTTATTTGTATTCAGACTATACAATGATACCAAATATTTTCTTAATGAAATGACGTTACAATTTATGTTGCTTGCTCTTAGACTATTATCTTTTCAAATTGTTTCAAAGTGTTTTTTTATACACATTTTTTACCTTGTACTGCAACTACAAGATACACGACATGACGCCGACGACCGACGACGATCCGTAAAGTTGATTGTAACCACAAAAAAAAAACCAATTTCGCAAAAAAATATTCCTCGACACAGACATACTTTTTGGCTTCGATAAAAACGGATCAAGAACTGGTTAATTTTGATATTTTTTTCCTTCCTTGTCTGCATCATGTTTGTGTGCGTGTATCTTGCAAACACCATTCCATAGATAAAAAATATAGAAATTCCCAACACAAACAATTTCTATCGTTTGGCAAACTGCATAGGGGCGCCATCTCTTAGGAGTCAAATCGTGAGGCATACGCTGTTCCAAGTTGGAGTATGAAGTGCATATGCTTATGCTTATGGAGTATGAAGTGCATATGCTATGCTTATCGTTGAAAATAATGAAAGAATTCTTTGCAAACTACAAAAAAATTGCACTTTTCAGAAAACTACTTTTCACTTTTTAATTGCGATTATAATTAAAAGGTACCATCATTGAGTTTATGCAAATAGAGGAATGACGGAACGTTACTTTACAACGGCACTAGGTAGCACCAGGTATTACAAGTCGGATTTCCAATTTTTGTGGAATTCATTGACTTTAAAAAGATGCGGTTTGTAAAATCTGTTTTTTTTGTCTGTAGGTATTTGGTGCAAGGTCATGATTTGAATATGTGTAATCTTACAATAGTTGTTGCATAATAAATTTTTGCGTTTCTCTATCTCATTATGACATTGTATTAGAGTTTCCGGAACATCTCATTTAAAGAGAACATGTTCTCTTTTTCACTCTTTTCTTTCACTTCTTTTTACACTCTCTTTTTTTATACAATTCTTTTTTTATCTTCCTCTACAGAATTTGTAGAATCAAATAAAATTTTTTCCCTTCCTTACTTCAATTTCGAGATTTTAACATAAAAACCAACAATTTTTCAAATAAAAATACACAAGAGTGAAAAGTTCAGAATATGCAACACACGTTCCATTAAACGCTCAAAAGTGGCCGGAGCGTTACACAAGCCAAACGGCAGAACCATAAATAGCCAAATTGCATTTCCCGTTGTAAAAGCGTTCTTTTCTTTGTCTTCTGGATGAATCTGTACATGTCTGTAGAAGGGGTATCCCTTCAGGAGAGGTCCTAAATGGCTGCCCTTAGGAATGCCTGAATGATTAAGAATCACCTTTGATAACACTATTCCAATTTTTAAATTGTGCTTGCGATTAGTCAAGTAATTTTCGAAGGCTAGAGTGAAAACCTAAGCCTTTTAGTTTCATTAGCAGGATATCATGTTGAATTCTTTAGAGAAATCTGTATAAATAGCATCATCCTGGTTTCCACGTTCAATACCTTTAATGCAAAAATTCTCAAACAACACTAGATTTGTTACTGTTGATCTACCACTAACGAAACCATGTTGATCTACTGAGATACTCGAGCTTTCCTCGTCATAAATACATTTCTTCACAATCGCTTCAAAAACTTTCGGTATTAATTTCAGTTTTGAAATGGGTCAGTAATTAATAACCTCTTGTTTTGAGCCTGATTTATATATTGGACTTATCATCGACGTCGATGAGTTTCCACTCATTAGAAAAGTCACCGGTAGAAAACGATAAGTTGAAAAGTTTAGTTAGTGGACCTGCAAGACTTTGAGAACACATTTTCACAACAAAATTCATGTGGAGACGGAAAAGAATCAAGAACATAGTTAGATTGGAAATACGACGCAAACATATCGCATATAACGTCCTCATCATTTGATGATTGATTATGGTAATTCATACTAGTCGGGATACCATAAGATTTAAGTTTAGAATTGACGAATTTTCAAAATTCCCGAATGTCACTTTTAATTTTAGTATCAATAGAGTGCATATAGCTATAATTATAGACCGACTTTTTTACAGACTCATATTCATTTCTACATTGTATATAGCGAAGGCGTAAGCTAGGATCCTTTTTGTAATTTGTATGCACCTTAGAAAGTTTATTTTTAAGATTAAATAAACTATTATTAAATCAAACCGGCTTATTTCTATGCTTTTTCTCCTTAAATGGAACAAACAAATTATAAGCTTCCTCAATTTTATCAACAAAAGAATCGTAACATCCCAATTTTTTTTATATTCCCCAATCCAAAACTTGGCTTTTCATCATGATGAATATATATAACAAAATGGAACCCGAAACTCCTGACCGCGCATCCCGCAAGAACGACAAAACGAAATTGAACAAAACTTTTTTGTAATTAATAGGTAATTTACTCGAAAAACATAATAGGACACATTTTTTTAAATAAATTAACTAAAACTTTGCAAATTGGCCACACAAAAAATTTGCTACCACATCAGGCAAAATGAAAGGACGAATGTACGATGAACGTATGTTTTTTTTTTTTTACATTTATACCATAACACATACCAATTGTTCTGTTGCGTACATCTACTCTCCGCTAACACCAGGCCTCCATGAGCTGTATTTTATAGAGAAATATTATATAATATTGGGGTTTGAAAAACAGGATTATGAAGTACAGAATTTTGTACGTAAAGTATTTTCCAGAAAAAAAAACAGAATTCTGGTCATATAGAATTTTGACAGCCGGAATTATGACCCGCTCCCATCTATGTCACATCTTCCATCAAATCTAAACCAAGCGAGATGGATTTTTTTTCTTTTCCCAGTATGGATAAAACCAAGCGGGTAACAGTTTGCCGGCTTAACGTTGACTTACGGAACACCATGTATAATATAAAAATTGATGTATATATGTCCGGTATGGACTCCTTAACCGCCCAACGGATTATATGAAGTCCATCCTGTAAACGTTTGGCTGACGCACCTTGCCTTTCTCGTGTACAACATCCGTATGATCGATCCCGACAGTAGCGGAACTTATCGATTGCAACTGAAACTAACACCATGCATAAAAATGGATGATGTATGTATGTGTGTTTGTGTGTCCGGAATGGACTTCTTAACCGCCCGACGGATTTCTATGTAATGTTAAGGGTAAATATAGTTTTGTCCAGGGGTAGTTTGGTGCCGCTAGCATAAAGGTAAAATAAAGAAATTCAATTTCACATTTCACATTAAATACATGTTTTTGCTTGGGCGTACCGAAATATATTCGCAAGTAAAAATACAACAAATTCCTCAACACACTATTCTGGACATAAAAACATAAAATTCAAATCTTTGAATCCTTTCCTTCTCCTTTATCTGCTAGGTCCCTACTAAAGGCGCCAGTTATAGCGATCAGAAAAACGTATCAAGAAAAAAAATTAGATGGGTACGTTGTAATATGACTTGAAACACAATTACTAAAATAATCAAAGGAATATCATTCAAAGATTTGTTTCTGCTAAAAAAGTTTACAATTGAACGAACAATTTTTGTACACAATGGATTTATTTATTTTCCTGACGGAATTTCATTTGTCGTGCCAGCTAATTGCCATTTCAGTCAAATCGTTCTAATTATTTGCGTTCCAATTTTTCCTGTCCTGAGATTTCGGAGTGCTCAAGAAGTTGTCTCAGTCACTTCTGATGGAGCTAACAAATTTATATAAACATAATTTCTCAGCAAACCCCAAAAAAACTTTGTTTCTCTTTCCTTCTAACAGAATTCTCCTTGACAAACTAAAATTGAAGAATTATTATGAAAAATCGTGTTCACGTTTCTGAGTAAACGAAGATCACTGATGGCTTAAAACGGTGAACTGGCTAACTTTTTCAGCTGCAGTCTATTCTTATATATTGCTTTCAAAGTGTTTTCTGTCAGTCTACATTTGCTTCCACATAATTCATCCACATTCCACATGGAATCCAAATTTAGTCCGTGTTTAGGCAAAATTTTAGCACCACTTAATGACGTTGTAACTCACTATTTTGTTTTCGTCGCCATGGTTCCTCTAAGTATATAAACTCAATGTTACTACATAGAAGGCAAGTTATGCATTTGCAGAAAAAAAAGCTTAGTGTACACGATTGGTAGATCTTACAATATTGTTAGATCTGTCAGTGAAAATCATGCTTAAAATGTTTTACAACAGTTTAAACTTACATAAAATTGTCAGAATATTTGTCTTAAAATTAATATTGTAAGATCATCGTTTGATAATCAGTGTGATTTATGGGATTATTTTGGAATATCTCTTTCTAACATTGAAATTACTTAAGCTGTCAAGTAGAAAAAAGGTGAACATTTTGTGTTAGCTCTGTTCTGCACTGGAAATTAGGAAAGAGTTTGACGTGTCTTATTATAACAATTTGAGAAGAACAGTCGTAAGTTTTCGAATTTTTCATTCATGTAAACGACAAGCCCCTCAAAGGGAAGGTAATTTAAAAAGCAACATTTCCTCATCATTAACTCAAAAATTTCATTTTTTGACTTATCGCTCTTTTGCACTGAGGGTGCGATATGGCGTTAGTTCACATTTCAGTGATGGCCTTAGTTAATTTTTTTTTCAAATAAATTTCATATAAATTTCCTTGTTCAATGTTTTCCACCAAGTTTTGTTTCAAATTGCTCGGTTGAATCCTAGCCACACTCGTAAAACAAAATAAGTAATGTACTTCTTTATTTAGTTTATACCTATGTACCTATCTAAAAAAAATTAAATTTTGTATATATTTAGTTTTGCATTATTAAGAGTATTTTTATTTTATTTGTTGAAATTGTTTGTTTTTTGATTTTTTTTTAAACATATTTTAATAACATGTGTGATGTACCTATGAAATAATTTTTTTTTAAATGTTAAATCGTAATTTCGTAAAACAAAATAAGTAATGTACTTATTTATTTAGTTTTAAATTATCAGGAATATTTTAAATTATTACTTTAATAGTTTTGATATGTTACATAAAATAGATACCTATTTAGCGTCATTAAACCAGAAATCAGATGTAATGAAATCACATTTTGGTTCTATCCCCAACCGAAAACCTCCCCACCAACGGATAAGTGGCAAATAATTCAATTAATGTTTATTTGTATTCAGACTATACAATGATACCAAATATTTTCTTAATGAAATGACGTTACAATTTATGTTGCTTGCTCTTAGACTATTATCTTTTCAAATTGTTTCAAAGTGTTTTTTTATACACATTTTTTACCTTGTACTGCAACTACAAGATACACGACATGACGCCGACGACCGACGACGATCCGTAAAGTTGATTGTAACCACAAAAAAAAAACCAATTTCGCAAAAAAATATTCCTCGACACAGACATACTTTTTGGCTTCAATAAAAACGGATCAAGAACTGGTTAATTTTGATATTTTTTTCCTTCCTTGTCTGCATCATGTTTGTGTGCGTGTATCTTGCAAACACCATTCCATAGATAAAAAATATAGAAATTCCCAACACAAACAATTTCTATCGTTTGGCAAACTGCATAGGGGCGCCATCTCTTAGGAGTCAAATCGTGAGGCATACGCTGTTCCAAGTTGGAGTATGAAGTGCACCATCTATGCTTATCGTTGAAAATAATGAAGGAATTCTTTGCAAACTACAAAAAAATTGCACTTTTCAGAAAACTACTTTTCACTTTTTAATTGCGATTATAATTAAAAGGTACCATCATTGAGTTTATGCAAATAGAGGAATGACGGAACGTTACTTTACAACGGCACTAGGTAGCACCAGGTATTACAAGTCGGATTTCCAATTTTTGTGGAATTCATTGACTTTAAAAAGATGCGGTTTGTAAAATCTGTTTTTTTTGTCTGTAGGTATTTGGTGCAAGGTCATGATTTGAATATGTGTAATCTTACAATAGTTGTTGCATAATAAATTTTTGCGTTTCTCTATCTCATTATGACATTGTATTAGAGTTTCCGGAACATCTCATTTAAAGAGAACATGTTCTCTTTTTCAATTCAGATCCATTTTACACTCTCTTTTTTTATACAATTCTTTTTCTATCTTCCTCTACAGAATTTGTAGAATCAAATAAAATTTTTTCCCTTCCTTACTTCAATTTCGAGATTTTAACATAAAAACCAACAATTTTTCAAATAAAAATACACAAGAGTGAAAAGTTCAGAATATGCAACACACGTTCCATTAAACGCTCAAAAGTGGCCGGAGCGTTACACAAGCCAAACGGCAGAACCGTAAATAGCCAAATTGCATTTCCCGTTGTAAAAGCGTTCTTTTCTTTGTCTTCTGGATGAATCTGTACATGTCTGTAGAAGGGGTATCCCTTCAGGAGAGGTCCTAAATGGCTGCCCTTAGGAATGCCTGAATGATTAAGAATCACCTTTGATAACACTGTTCCAATTTTTAAATTGTGCTTGCGATTAGTCAAGTAATTTTCGAAGGCTAGAGTGAAAACCTAAGCCTTTTAGTTTCATTAGCAGGATATCATGTTGAATTCTTTAGAGAAATCTGTATAAATAGCATCATCCTGGTTTCCACGTTCAATACCTTTAATGCAAAAATTCTCAAACAACACTAGATTTGTTACTGTTGATCTACCACTAACGAAACCATGTTGATCTACTGAGATACTCGAGCTTTCCTCGTCATAAATACATTTCTTCACAATCGCTTCAAAAACTTTCGGTATTAATTTCAGTTTTGAAATGGGTCAGTAATTAATAACCTCTTGTTTTGAGCCTGATTTATATATTGGACTTATCATCGACGTCGATGAGTTTCCACTCATTAGAAAAGTCACCGGAAGAAAACGATAAGTTGAAAAGTTTAGTTAGTGGACCTGCAAGACTTTGAGAACACATTTTCACAACAAAATTCATGTGGAGACGGAAAAGAATCAAGAACATAGTTAGATTGGAAATACGACGCAAACATATCGCATATAACGTCCTCATCATTTGATGATTGATTATGGTAATTCATAATCTAGTCGGGATACCATAAGATTTAAGTTTAGAATTGACGAATTTTCAAAATTCCCGAATGTCACTTTTAATTTTAGTATCAATAGAGCTATAGCTATAATTATAGACCGACTTTTTTACAGACTCATATTCATTTCTACATTGTATATAGCGAAGGCGTAAGCTAGGATCCTTTTTGTAATTTGTATGCACCTTAGAAAGTTTATTTTTAAGATTAAATAAACTATTATTAAATCAAACCGGCTTATTTCTATGCTTTTTCTCCTTAAATGGAACAAACAAATTATAAGCTTCCTCAATTTTATCAACAAAAGAATCGTAACATCCCAATTTTTTTTATATTCCCCAATCCAAAACTTGGCTTTTCATCATGATGAATATATATAACAAAATGGAACCCGAAACTCCTGACCGCGCATCCCGCAAGAACGACAAAACGAAATTGAACAAAACTTTTTTGTAATTAATAGGTAATTTACTCGAAAAACATAATAGGACACATTTTTTTAAATAAATTAACTAAAACTTTGCAAATTGGCCACACAAAAAATTTGCTACCACATCAGGCAAAATGAAAGGACGAATGTACGATGAACGTATGTTTTTTTTTTTTACATTTATACCATAACACATACCAATTGTTCTGTTGCGTACATCTACTCTCCGCTAACACCAGGCCTCCATGAGCTGTATTTTATAGAGAAATATTATATAATATTGGGGTTTGAAAAACAGGATTATGAAGTACAGAATTTTGTACGTAAAGTATTTTCCAGAAAAAAAAACAGAATTCTGGTCATATAGAATTTTGACAGCCGGAATTATGACCCGCTCCCATCTATGTCACATCTTCCATCAAATCTAAACCAAGCGAGATGGATTTTTTTTCTTTTCCCAGTATGGATAAAACCAAGCGGGTAACAGTTTGCCGGCTTAACGTTGACTTACGGAACACCATGTATAATATAAAAATTGATGTATATATGTCCGGTATGGACTCCTTAACCGCCCAACGGATTATATGAAGTCCATCCTGTAAACGTTTGGCTGACGCACCTTGCCTTTCTCGTGTACAACATCCGTATGATCGATCCCGACAGTAGCGGAACTATTGCAACTGAAACTAACACCATGCATAAAAATGGATGATGTATGTATGTGTGTTTGTGTGTCCGGAATGGACTTCTTAACCGCCCGACGGATTTCTATGTAATGTTAAGGGTAAATATAGTTTTGTCCAGGGGTAGTTTGGTGCCGCTAGCATAAAGGTAAAATAAAGAAATTCAATTTCACATTTCACATTAAATACATGTTTTTGCTTGGGCGTACCGAAATATATTCGCAAGTAAAAATACAACAAATTCCTCAACACACTATTCTGGACATAAAAACATAAAATTCAAATCTTTGAATCCTTTCCTTCTCCTTTATCTGCTAGGTCCCTACTAAAGGCGCCAGTTATAGCGATCAGAAAAACGTATCAAGAAAAAAAATTAGATGGGTACGTTGTAATATGACTTGAAACACAATTACTAAAATAATCAAAGGAATATCATTCAAAGATTTGTTTCTGCTAAAAAAGTTTACAACTGAACGAACAATTTTTGTACAAAATGGATTTATTTATTTTCCTGACGGAATTTCATTTGTCGTGCCAGCTAATTGCCATTTCAGTCAAATCGTTCTAATTATTTGCGTTCCAATTTTTCCTGTCCTGAGATTTCGGAGTGCTCAAGAAGTTGTCTCAGTCACTTCTGATGGAGCTAACAAATTTATATAAACATAATTTCTCAGCAAACCCCAAAAAAACTTTGTTTCTCTTTCCTTCTAACAGAATTCTCCTTGACAAACTAAAATTGAAGAATTATTATGAAAAATCGTGTTCACGTTTCTGAGTAAACGAAGATCACTGATGGCTTAAAACGGTGAACTGGCTAACTTTTTCAGCTGCAGTCTATTCTTATATATTGCTTTCAAAGTGTTTTCTGTCAGTCTACATTTGCTTCCACATAATTCATCCACATTCCACATGGAATCCAAATTTAGTCCGTGTTTAGGCAAAATTTTAGCACCACTTAATGACGTTGTAACTCACTATTTTGTTTTCGTCGCCATGGTTCCTCTAAGTATATAAACTCAATGTTACTACATAGAAGGCAAGTTATGCATTTGCAGAAAAAAAAGCTTAGTGTACACGATTGGTAGATCTTACAATATTGTTAGATCTGTCAGTGAAAATCATGCTTAAAATGTTTTACAACAGTTTAAACTTACATAAAATTGTCAGAATATTTGTCTTAAAATTAATATTGTAAGATCATCGTTTGATAATCAGTGTGATTTATGGGATTATTTTGGAATATCTCTTTCTAACATTGAAATTACTTAAGCTGTCAAGTAGAAAAAAGGTGAACATTTTGTGTTAGCTCTGTGCTGCACTGGAAATTAGGAAAGAGTTTGACGTGTCTTATTATAACAATTTGAGAAGAACAGTCGTAAGTTTTCGAATTTTTCATTCATGTAAACGACAAGCCCCTCAAAGGGAAGGTAATTTAAAAAGCAACATTTCCTCATCATTAACTCAAAAATTTCATTTTTTGACTTATCGCTCTTTTGCACTGAGGGTGCGATATGGCGTTAGTTCACATTTCAGTGATGGCCTTAGTTAATTTTTTTTTCAAATAAATTTCATATAAATTTCCTTGTTCAATGTTTTCCACCAAGTTTTGTTTCAAATTGCTCGGTTGAATCCTAGCCACTGGTCAAATAAAAGCAAAATTTGTCGGGCACCTAATAGGTGAGTATGTATGTAGGCAACCTACGTATTTTAAAGCATTTCATGATGATAACAGCACACTAGGGTGTCCATAATGTATCTAGAAAAGAAGAGAACATTTTCAAAATTCAAATAATGCTACTCCCCTCTCCCCCACGCTTCCACCGGAACAAAAACTATATAACTTTTATACAAAGTGGTTTTTTAGATACAAAGGACTTTTTAAACACAACAAATTCAACGGAATGACCAATTTTGTCTCACAAATTTCATTGCATTTAATGTTTAATAAAAATAATTTATGCCATATGGCCTCCGCGACCTTATGAACGCCATTCTGTGAGTCCAATTCTGCACCACTTTTTTGAGCATACCCGGTCTTATTTCGTAAGTAGTGCGTCGAATTTTGTCTTCCCAATGGTCAGTCGTTGCTGGTTTATCAGCATATACCGGAGATTTTAGGTACACCAACAAAAATTTGTCCAAAAGTGTCAAATTACACGTCCTTCTCTTGAGATGATTCGGTAACCAAACGTTTGGCTCAACAAAGTGATGGTTGCATGCGTGTATGACATGTTGCTCCGTCTTGTTGGTACTATTTTTCCTCCAAATGATTTCCAATGACATGAGGAATAGACAAATCACGAATCATTTGCCTGTAGCGTTCGCCATTTACGGTAATGTTTGCACTGGTTTCGAATTAAAAAACAAATGCGCCCTGATAATGCCTTCGGCATATAAACCACACCAAACAGTGATTTTGTTTGGGGATGTAATGACAATTCTGCTTGTTTATATATCCGCTAAGCCAAAAATGAGCCTCGTCTTGATTTTCTGATTAAAACCTTTTTGCACTTCTAGTCGATTCTCAGCCCGTTCACCGAAACTCTTTTTAACCGTGTTAATGTAGTTTTATATGAAAAATAATTGGTTTTTATGTTTAAATTTTAAAATTGAAATAAGGAAGGGAAAGCATTTTAATAGATTCTAAAAAATCTGTAGAGGAAGATAGAAAAAGAGACTTACTGTTTTTTTATTCCTCATTATGATAATACAAATCTCTTTCAAAGCGGTTATACCTCCTAAAAATATTCAATATGCGCTTGAAAAGAGAAATATTAAAAAGATATTTTTTTCGAAATAAATTGTTTGTTTTAAAATCGGAGAAAACTCCGTTTCGAGCGGTTACCATGATAGGCTTATATAGGTACATAATGTCCTAAATAAATTCCATGTATACCTACCCACACCATACGTTTATCGATCCATCAAACATAATCCATCTATTTTAATTCATTTAATTCCAAAGAGTAAATTATCGTTTAATGAACCTATAACACCTAGCCTTGTTTCCGTACTGCACTGTTTATCTGTATAGCACATATAGGAAACCTAGAATATAAATCAATGTGTAATGTATTCTATCGTATTCTCTTAATATTATATATTTATGTGATTGTCTCTTTGTCGTGACGGATTTTCGTTTCATCGAACTTCAAAACATAACGATTATAAAAAAGTTGCACTTCCAATAAACATTAAAATTAAATATTTTTCTAAAAGACGCCTGCACTCAAAAAGGATTAGCAATAGGAGCAAGTATGTGCGACTCAGTCGTGTCTTTTATTTTGTTTTTGGTGAAAAAAATTTGCAAAAATGTTACATAATCGTTGCATAAATTTAATTATTTTATGTTAAACTTGCATTAATGATAATTCAAAATGAATTATATATTTGAAGAGGTTTTCTTAATAATGAAAAAAAAAACAAACATTTTCTAAAGAATTGAAAACGTAATGACTTAACTAACTTATACCTATAAATTTTCTTGTCCTTAAATTATCATTCGCCATTTTTATTTAAAAAACTTGCCATATTCTGCTGACCGTGTTAGCATTTAAAGCTTTGAAATTAAATGAATTCTTCAATATTAAAATATAATAAAGTTGCGTTTTTTATTTTACATTTATTAATTTGAAATTAAAAATCATTAATTTCACGTTGAACAATGGTGACCCCAACGTGATATCGTCAAGATACACGTGTCAAATTCTTTAAAAAATTTCTTTTTTTTTTTAAAAACCTAATTGAAACCACATGGGCCAACGACAGCGATGACGATGTGCATAAGATCCCAACGAGCGACAAAAGACAAAAACTAGTTGAAATGCTGCGAACACGTCGATCTGTTTTCATGGACCAAATAAAGCGTTGCAGTGATTTCAATCTTTAAGAGTGAGAAGAATCCTAACCTAACCTCAGTTCCTGAAATCAAACTGTGACACGAAGCATTCATGGATTAATTCACGATTTTTCGAAGGGTTCAATTAAAAATTGAAGAAGCGGACCCCACGAAAATTATAACATCAACTCGGTCGGTTAGTGAGAAATCCTTCTACTCTGCGCCGTCATCGCTTCAGGTCTTGTTAAATAAATTGGGAAACCTTTCACTGGACACATCATCAATTAATAGTAAACAAAAGAGGTTTGATCTAGTTAAAATACCAACAATTGAATTACCTATTTTTACTGGAGATATATTCACGTGGATGTCATGGTTCTTACTGTCAACAACAACTTCTGGACGTCAAAGTGAATGTACTAGATTAAGCAATTCTGCGCCACCAGGGGTGTCACCTAAACCAAATGGTAGTACTCTAGTACGAAACTGAGATACAGAAGCCGTCAGCACAAATAGTTTTAGTTCTAAGATATTATCGTATAACATATCAGGTCTCAATAACAAAATACTTTTTCCTGATTTCTTTAATTATATCAAAACATTTGATGTATTTTTCCTATTCGAAACACATATTATTTCTGAAAATTCTTCTAAATTTAAAAGCCTCTTTAACGGATTCAAACTTTTCTGGAACGCAGCAATTAAGACATCAACTAGAGGACGTGCAAGTGGAGGAAGCATTTTTGGAATCAAGACGGCACTACTTAATATTTATGATTTTGTAGAACTAGAAGGCACTACCATAGTAAAACTCTTACAAAGAAATAATATGTTTATTGTTCCGGTCTACATCAATTGCAACAAGTGGAAAGAAGATTTTGAAAAATTAAACAACATTATGAATCACATGGCCAGTAAAAGTGTTATTTTAATTGGGGATTTCAATGCCAGAATAAGTAGTATGCAAATACACACCGCACAACCTGCAAACAATATTCTTATCTCAACAACCACTCGTCGGTCTAAAGATGATATCTACAATCAAAATGGTCTAGATCTTTTAGAAATGCTGCAGATGTATGAAAGTATCGTTTTAAATGGTTGCGCTTTTGGAGATACGGATGGACACTTCACTTTTGTTGGAGGACAAGGGAAATCTGTTATCGATTATTGCACAGCGAATAATGATTGGATTAACTTGGTTTCAAAATTAGTAGTTGAGTATAAAACCTATTCTGACCACATGCCCCTCGTATTTGAATGGAAGAGTGAAAATACATTTCAACATCAAAACCTAAAGCTACTACCAAGACTTAAATGGAAAATTGAAAACCTGTATACCTACCAAAATAATCTGGATTTACATATCTCTGAGACTTTTTCAGTTGATGAATCTGTCGAGTTGTTTTCAGAGAAAATAATATTGCTTATAAGAAAATCTTCACCAGCCCAACCTTCTGGATATATTACAAAATTCAAAAAAAAGTGGTTCGATAAAGAATGTATGAATGCCCGAAGAAAATCATTTGCTCTTTTAAAAGCACTACGGAACTATTATACTGAGGAACTTAGAAAATGGTACGTTGACTCAAACTCCAAGTACAAGCATTTATGTCGCAAAAAAAAAGCTGAATTTGAAAATATTCAAGCAAAATCTCTAAGTCTGGCCAGTAATTCAAAAGACTTTTGGAACCTAGCTAAAGAAATAAATGGATCCAACTTTGTAATTGGTACAAATATATCCGCAGAACATATTTCATACCACTTCAAAAACCTGCTCTCCAATAAGTCTGATTTGTCCTTTTCTTATGCAGAACCACTGGTTATAGAGGAAACTTTGGACTCTGAAATAGACGAAAATGAAATAAAAATGGTACTTCAAAAAGCGAAAGATGGAAAAGCACCAGGCGAAGACGGAGTTCCATATGAATACTTCAAAAATGCAACACCAGCTTTCATTAACAAGCTAAAGCAGCTTTTCAACAACATTTTTTCAACCGGTTTCATTCCCTCTTCGTTCAAAAAATCTGTTATTTTCCCTATTCATAAGAAAGGTGATATAAACAACGTCGAGAATTATAGGGGAATATCATTTATGAACGTTATGGCCAAAATATTTTGCGGTGTTCTCGTGAACAGAATAGAAATGTGGGCTGATAACAACAGCATTTTAACAGACTTGCAAGCGGGTTTCAGGAAAAACTATTGTACTGTTGATCAAATATTCGTATTAACGTCAATTGTTAAAGCATTCCAAGCCAGAAATAAGAAGATTTACGCTTTCTTTGTTGATTTTAAGGCAGCTTTTGACCTTGTGAATAGAAATGCACTCATGTATAAACTCTCTCAACTCGGAATCTCTACAAAGCTCTTAAATGTATTAAAGAACATGTATACTGGTACAGAAGCATCGGTATGGGATGGATCTACGTTCTCACAATATTTTGATACTAACGCTGGTGTCAAACAAGGATGCCCTCTGAGTGCTTTGTTGTTTGCGTTGTATATTAACGATATTGGCAAATATCTTCCTGGTGGGATTCGGATAGCTGACACTACAATCAATGTTCTTCTGTATGCAGACGATCTAGTGATTCTTTCAGAGTCACCAGAAAATTTGCAGCTTATGATAAATCGGTTGGCAACATACTGTATCACATGGGGACTTACAATAAATACTGAAAAATCTAAAATCATGGTATTCTCAAGATCTTCTCACAGTTTGGTTAGAGAAAGTTGGTTCTTCAATGATCATCGGCTTGAAATCACTAAGGATTACAACTATTTAGGCGTCAAGTTGAACAAAATGATGGATTTCAAAAATCATCTAACTGAAAAAGCGAAGTCCTCCCAAAGTTTGATAAATATGACTTGGAGGAATATTTTCTCAAACCAAAATGTATTGTTGTCAGCTAAATGGAAAATTTTTGAATGTGTTGTAAAAACATCTCTTTGCTATGCGGCACAAGTTTGGGGAACGGATGAATTTGATGTTGTAGAAAAGCTCCAAAGAAATTTCATAAAAAAACTTTTTAATTTGCCAAATGGAACACCTAACTACGCAGTTTACTTGGAAACGGGAATTGCGAAACTGTTTACCAACACCCTTAAGCTGCAGGCAGACTACATCCATAAAGTTGCTTCACATTCAGATGCTCGTTTGACCAAGAAAATGCTCCTTTATGAAATGCGGAATAAGGACTGGTGGATCGCAAAGTGGCAAAATATTGGTGATAGCTGTGGGGAAGGTATCCAATTTGATTTGAATAACTTAGTTCAACTAAAGGAGCAGCTTTACAACGTAATTCAAAAACACGAAGACTATGTTCGAGAAAAATTAGTAGGAGAAGCTGAGCAGTCTGAGAGCAGAATAATTTACTCACAACTCAACCATAACCTGTTGGACAATAATTACTTTCAAGACACATTCAGCTATAAAGAAATATCACTAATTTTCAAATCCAGATGTGAGCTTTTAACCTTAAATGGCAGTCCATACAACGGAAATTTCCAGCAATTCTGTACCCTCTGCAATATTAAAGCAAAAGAAGACTGCTTCCATTTTATAAGCATTTGTCCAGTATTCAAACCTCAAAGACTAAATTTTTTTAAGAAAAACAGCTTTACAATGCAAGAAACAATAGAATTATTAAATGGTGTAAATTGGAAATTATTGTATTGTTTTTTAAACTCAATTTATATGTATCGAAATCTATTAATGTCTGAATTCATTTAAATCAATTCATTTAAATTTTATTTATAAATTAAAAAATTGTTTTATATACTTTGCCAACTGAGCTGACGGCTATGTCAAAGCTTTAAAATTCATTATGTCTACTGAAACTGTATAAAAACATCGATAAATAAATGAATTACTTACTTACTTACTTACTCATGGTTCTTATGGGATCATGGGATCCTTAAAAAAGGAGACCCTCTGAGCTGCACCAACTATAGGGGTATCAGTCTCCTCAACATCGCCTACAAGATCTTTTCTGCTGTATTGTGTGAACGCCTAAAGCCATTCGTCAACAACCTGATAGGTTCATATCAGAGCGGTCTTAGGCCATGAAAGTCCACTATCGATCAAATATTCACATAACGACAGATCTAGGAAAAAACTCAAGAACTTCAAATCGATACCCACCACCTTTTCATCGATTTCAAAGCCGCGTATGACAGCATTTTTAGGGACGAGTTATATAGAGCAATGTGCAGTTTTAACATCCCTGCCAAACTCGTCCACCTGTGTAAAATGACGATGGAAAACGCACGCTGTTCCGTCCAGGTGGGTAAAGACCTCACCGACACCTTTGAAGTCAAAAAAGGATTTAGACAAGGCGATGCGTTGTCATGCGACTTTTTCAACATCATACTTGAAAGAATAGTGCAGAACTCTCACACCAACACCAGAGGCACGATCTTTCAAAAGTCCGTCCAATTACATAATCGGAAGAACGCAGTGTGATGTCAGTAGCGCTTTTGTGCGTATTGAGACGGAAGCGGCAAAGATGGGTTTAGCAGTCAATAAGGGCAAAACCAAGTATATGATGTCATCAAGAAGAGATACCCAACATCGACGTCTTGGACAAAACATCACCATAGACAGCTATAACTTGGAGGTAGTTAGGGACTTTGTCTACCTGGGCTCCGCTATTAACTTAGACAACAACACCAGCGCTGAAATCAAACGAAGAATAACTCTTGCCAATCGCTGCTTCTTCGGGCTATGAAGGCAATTGAATAGCAAAGCCCTCTCTCGGGCAACTAAACTGTCCCTTTATAAGACCCTCATCATCCCAGTCCTGCTCTATGGTGCAGACTCATGGACGCTGTCAAAAGCGGATGAGGACACTTTAGGTTTTTTTCGAGAGAAAGATTCGCCGGGTGATTTTTGGTCCCATATGCATAAATGGAGAGTGGACAAGGAGATACAATGAAAAACTTTACCGTCTGTACAGCGACACAGATCTAGCCAAAAGAGTAAAAATTCAACGTCTCAGATGGCTGGGTCATATAGAGCGGATGGACATCAATGCTCCGGCCCGGAAAATCTTCGAATCCACGCCAGAGGGACGGCGAAGTAGAGGAAGACCGAGACTCAGGTGGCGCACACAAGTGGAAAAGGACCTCAACCGGACACACGTGCGAAACTGGAGACAGCTAGCTAGGGACCGGGCTGGCTGGAGAAGCTTGTTGGTTGAGGCCCAGGTCCATCCCGGACTGTAGCGCCACCTAAGAAGAAGAAGAAGAAGAAGAAGGATGTCATGGTTCTAGATCTTGAATTCTCTCGTCCACAACAACCCGCATCTCAACAACCTTTCCAAATTTAGATAATAAGTTAAAAGAAACGACGGACTTAAAATTGTGGAAAAAACTATGAAAAAGCTGTACAGAAGCATAAGGAGCTTAAAAAATAAACGCAATAATATCTGCATCATATATTTAATCTGAATTTGAAACCATAAGCTGAAGAGCTTCAAAACTTAATAGATACAAAAAATAACCATCTAAGCTGTCTTAGGAATTTAAAGCGCCCCGCTCATCTATAGGATGATCTTATTGCGTATTTATTGACATCAACATTGGATACATTTACTGCGAATTAATGGAATGAAGAGTCACCTGTGAATCGTTTACCTCCCCTGGTCAAGTCTAACGCTTTCATAAAAAAGGTGCCAAGTCATAGAAAGTAACATCTTGCATCATTCATTAACTAAAACAAGTTCATTTAAAAATACTACTAAAATTAAGAGTTGTCAAAACAATCGTCGTTTTATTCAAAAATCTTTAATTACTACTACTGACTCAAAAATTATATGCTCATTCTATCTCAAATCTGGTCATTTCATATATAAGTGCTTGAAATTTTTAAATTTAACTATTTCTGAGAGTCATCAGCAAATGAGGGAACTCAAATTGTGTGATAATTGTATTAAAACAGACCAGCATGCTTCATCCAATTGTTATGCTGGTGGCAGTCACATATGTGGCCAGAAACATCGCAGTTTACTGCACTATGATAATACTCTATCATCGCACCCAGTTATCATCAAACGGATGACTTACAAACGCTTACTACTAACATTCCTTAACAAAATATCGATATTTCTAACTGGAACATATAAAAAACTATCACCTTATCTGGCCCTTTATTCATATTTCATGAAAAATGTACTTGGTATAAGGCGCTGAGCTCTCCAGAAAAAACTACAGTAGGATAGAAAGTTTCAGGACCATATCAACATTATCAAGGAAAAATGCTAGGTAGGCAGGTTAACTATTTTTCAAACAAAAAAAACCCAAGGAGACACATTTTTATATGATGAAGTTAAAAAATCTGGGAAATTGAGAATGGAAGTGATATGATGGAAACGGAATGAAAATTGAAAGCGTCAGAGATATAGTGTGAGAATCATTTGAAAAAAGATATCTATAGATTAGATGATGGTAGATACCAGGTTAGATTAACTTTTAATCAAGTTTATTGAAGTTGGGCGAATCCTTCTCACAAGCTCTGAACCAGTTTAAATATTTGGACGGTTTCGCAAACTTTTGTACTTCGGCGAGATTAAACTGCTGTTATTAATGAATTTCTACTTTTGAACAATATGGAAAATGCGCCAAAATTTTATTTCTCTAAAGCTCACTTTTTTCTTCCTCATCATTGTGTGATAAAACCATCTAGCTCAAGCACAAAAACGAGAGTTGTATTTGATGGTTCAGCAGAAACTACAACGGGACTATCACTGAATGATACTCTCCTCACTAGTCCCGTTATCTACAAAAATTTGTTTTGCATTGCAATCAGATTTCGATATTTTGCTTTCATCTTTACTGGGACCATATCAAAGATAAACCGTTAGATTGCATTACATGAAATGAATGAAATAAATGAATGTCATAAGATAAAAAAATTTCAACTTAAAACGGTACCTTTTGGAACTGCCCCTGCCTCCTACTTATCCACAAAAGCATTGCAATTGTCCTTAGATGAAGGTCATAATTTTCTTAAGGCTGCTAATTTAATCAAAACGGATTTGTATGTGTACGATTCATTAACTGGTGCAGCAACGTTTAAGTTTTACTTTAAGGTTAAAATGAGAGTTGATAGAATTACTTGCTAGAGGCAGATTAACCTTGCGGAAATGGTGCGCTAGTGACAACAAGGTATAAATGGAGTCGTTTTTTATAATTCCTTATTCCAATACAATAAAAACTTTAGAAACATTTTGAATCCTTAGAACAAAAACAAATCAATTACCAAAAGAACAGTGCTCTCTGAAATTGCGAAACTTTTTGATCCGTTGGAATTAATAAATCTTATTATAATCTTAGCAAAAGTTTTCATGCAACAGCTCTGGAGACATGTTCTTGATTGGGATGAAAGTTTGCCCATGGAGTATCACAGTTGGTGGTTACGCTTTAGAGAAGAATTAGAACATGTTATGAAGTTTCAATTCGATCGCAGTGAAAACATTCAACTTCATGTGTTCGCTGACAGCTTCGAGTATGCTTACTCTACATGTTTTTATGTCCGTTCTATTAAGGAAAATGGCGAGATTTCGGTTAACCTCCTGTGTTCAAAATCTAGGGTCGCACCCGTAAAGAACGTCTCAATACCACGTTTGGAATTATGTGCAGCTGCATAAATGTTTCGTCTTGTAGACAAGATAAGAAAATGTTTAAAATTATATAAAAACAAAAAAATATTTATCGCGTAAAATAATCATCAGTGCCAGTGCAAGTGTTTTTGTGCCAAAAAAAAAAGCCCAACAAAAAAAAAAAAAAAAATCAATTACTCATCAATTTAAAGCCAGCACACCGAGCGGTAAATTCCTTTTTTCTCCCATCCTAATCATCTCACACAGTTGATCTGCTTAAACACTGCATGTATTAGCAGAACTTGTTTTTTTTTCATTTTATGCAGTGTTTAAGTTAGATAATATCACATGTATAATTCTCTATTGTTCTAATCTTCCAGGGGCGGATCAATACACATTCCATTAAGGCCTAGTCACTGATGGAAATGTGTTGTTGAAAAGCTCATAAGGGGTTTATTTTCAATATTGAATTTAGAATATTCGTATGATTTGGTATTCATTTATGTTTGTTTTTCTCAATGGTGGGTAATTTTTGCTTCGATTACAGCAACATCCGAGGGCCTAAAAATAATTTCTATGCAGCATACGTCCACACTGCGAAATACAGGTCAGCTGTTTTGGCACTGAGTGAAACCCAAATAGAAGAAAATTCTGAACCTTTGGAATTCATCCTACAGTTTGGTGCCATTATTCTTTCCCTACTACGATTTAGCCGTATACGCCAGGAATGATATTGCTTACTAGCTACTTCCACAACATGGTCAATGGGTAAACATAGACTTTAATTTCATGTGGTTTAAATTCAACCTCCACAAGAACATCATTCATACATGTTTTATATATAGAAGTCCGAATCTGGACAGTATTTCGACCTCTGACGAGCTCGATGCGCTGTCTGGAACCATCCAAAGAATTGTTTCTAAATACCCTCACACTGAAATCGTTATCACGGGTGATTTCAATGTTTATAATTTTACGTGGCTTCGCTATTCTGGTCAGACCACACCTGAAGGAAGGTTTACCGAGATCTTCGCAGAGCTGAACGACTTGACGCAGCTTGTTGACGAGCCAACAGGAATACCTGTAATTGCAGGTCAGTCCGCATACACCTTGGACTTGTTTCTTACATCTCATTCTGATAAGTAAACCATCAATGTACTATCGCCTCTAGGAACGTCAGACCGCTGTTTCATATCGGCAAATTACTCGTGCTCCATCTTAAAGGTTAAGGAAAACATCCCAAAAAGAACCGTATGGCGTTTTGAGAAAGCCAACTGGGAAGGCTTAAACAATTTCTTTAATAACTTTAATTGGTCACTATGCTTCTTCGGTAGTGACGTAGATTGTAGTGCCGATATGATTACAAATATTATTCTACTTGGTATGAGAAAATTTACTCCAAATAGGCTAAAAACTATCAAACCAAAAGTAAATTTTTGGTTTGACTCAAACTGTACAGAGGCTATCAGGATGAAAGAAGTAAGTTTCCGATATTTTAAAGCCAACCCTTCTGAGGAAAATCGGAAGAAGTTTAAACAAGCCAGAAAGACCTGCAATGCTCTTATTCAAAGAACAAAATTCTTATACGAACAAAATTTAAGGCAAAAAATATTAACATGTCCTAAAGGAAGTACAAATGTTTGGTTCTTCGTAAGAAACATACACAACTCCATTCCGTATTCGGTTCCGACGCTTGTCCATAATGAAAATTCTGTGGTCAACTCCCAAGCGAAAGCTGATTTATTTGCAACATTGTTTTGCAGCTAAATCAACGTTGCCTCAGTGTGATATGGCTCCTCCTGTACTTGATAACGTAAATGGTTTTATGGAAAAAATCTTTTTTCGCGCTCGTTCAGTTGTAAGAGTTCTTAAAGATCTCGATATTCACAAATCCGCTGGCCTGGATATTATTTCCCCTATTGTTCAGAAGAGGTGTGCTTCCAGGCTGGCAAAACCAGTGTGTGAGCTTTTCCATCTGTCGTATTCAACAGGCTCTATCAAGAAGATGGAAAACTGCATTTGTCCAGCCCATACCTAAAAAAGGCGTATCTACATCTTCCTCAAACGACCGACCAATTGCACTTACATTCCTTCTTTCTAAGGTCATGGAAACGCTGATAAACTATCAGATTAAGAAATATCTTGAGACACGGAAACTTCTAAACGAACGGCAATATGGTTTTCGTAGCAATAGGTCCATGGTGATATGATGGTATATCTCACCGAACAGTGGAATCAATCTTTACACCGTTTTGGAGAAAAATAAGATTATTGCAATTGATATTTCAAAAGCATTTGATAGAGTTTGGTATCAAGCTCTTTTATCGAAAATGCGTGCATTTGGAATTGGTGAACCTGTTATTCGATGGATTAGAAATTACCTTTCGGAACGTTCAATTCGCGTTGTTTTGGATGGCTTCTTGTCTGAAAGTCACAAAATAAATGCTGATGTGCCCCAAGCCTCCGTTCTGTCTCCGACACTCTTCCTTATTTTTATCTATGATCTCTTGTCTAAGACTTCTAATCCATTAAATAGTTTTGCTGATGACAGTACCCTCAGCTTCTCATACTCGCTTCCACATTCACTTCCCTGGTTTTCGGATGTGGAACTGCAACGGCAACGTATGATTAGTTCATTAAATTCTGATCTGGCCAGCATTGTTTAATGGGAAAATATTAATCGTGTGGAATTTAATGCTTCAAAAACTCAATTCTGCCCTGTGTCGTTAAGGCATAACCTACCCCCCATGCCACTATCCAAGAGTGGTACTTGCATTGGAAAAACTGAACAGCTTTGCGTTCTAGGTATGTGTATCACAAACCACCTTCTGTGAATGAACACACAAATGATATCGCCAAAAATGCTGCGAAATGTTTAGGTTTTCTTAGAGGATGCAAGAAATACTTCTCACCGTTAGATCTGGCTACTGTTTAATGATAGGGAATAAGGATATATCAGAAACATTTGAGTCACTAGAACATCGTCTCAATGTTTTCTGTCTCTCCTTATTCTATCGCTTCTTCCAGCGAAATAGCCAGTTGCATTCCTCCCCTTAAAAGTTTTCCCTTTAATACTCGTACCGCTAGCAATGCTCATAAATTTACCCTTGAGCCTAATTTCGGACGCACTGTTAAGTAAAGAGACTCATTCTTTAGCCACACTACCTGAATGTGGAATGCTTTACCCGGCTCGATTTTTCCCTTCCATTACGATTTACAAACGTTCAAAACCAATGTGCATCGGCACGTCCTTTCATCTTCTATCCAATTTTTCTAAACGCTTGCACTGTGATAAGGGTAGTAACAACCCCTATAAAAAAAAAAGATTCTACACATCTTTGAAGGAAAGTGCTCCAAAGTTTATTTCTGGACCAATTATTCTCTATTGTTAAGTTGGATCTCAGAAGAATCTTCAAATTTAGAAACATTTTTTGCCAATCGAGTATGAGATATTACACCAAAGGGACTGCATAAATAATTGAACTATATAATTCGAATAAATCAACAAGAACGATTCTCATCAAAACTGGATTTTATCCGTAACAAAAAACCTATTCCTGAAAGATCACACATAGTTTCTCTTCGTCCATTCATTGATGGTGATAACCTTTTACGCGTAGGTGGAAGAATAAGCAATTTTGCTCTGGACTATGACGCAAGGTTTCCTTTATTAAAACCCAAGTATCATACATTTACTGAGTCCATGGTGCGTTACTATCATGAAAAATACTGGAGGGCATGTTGGCCTTCAAACTCTTCTCAGCATAATCTGCCAAAAATTCTATTCGACCCACGAGAAAATCATTTGTACAAAGTTGTGTCATCGTTGCAAGCGATGTTTTCGTGCTCAATCTGTTTGCGGAAATCATATTATGGGAGACTTACCTAACTTAGAGTCCAGTAATGTGTTTCTTTCTTAGATGTTGGAGTTGATGTGTTCTGTGTTTGTTCTACGTCGCGGTTACCCTTCCACAATATGTAGTGACAATGCCACCAACTTTCCAATTTTATTGGAGCTCGTAATGAACTTTCGTCTGTTTATAAAATGCTCCAAGCTCCCGAAACTCAAAATGAAATAAGTCGAGTTTATGCCGCAGATAATATAACTTGGAAAACAATTCCTCCGAGATCCCCATATTTTGGAGGTTTGTGGGAAGCTGCTTGTTAATCAGAAAAAATTCATATAAAGCGTTTATTACAAGAAGCTTCTCTTACGTTTCAAGAGTTAAATACAATCATAATTCAAATCGAATCCGTTTTAAATTCGTGAACTTTAACTCTGTTGTCTGATAACCCTTCACATTTACATGCACTAACACAATGTCATTTTATTATAGGTTGTTCATTTACTTGCCTGTTGGAGCTAGACATCACTGATGTCAGATCTATAAATTCGTTGAGTCGTTATCAGTTGCTTCCATGGTATTTTCAAATGCTTTTGAAACGTTGTTCCACAGAATATCTTCAAGGCTTGCAACAGAGAACGAAATGGAAAATATCAAAAATCAACCTTAAAACTGGTGACCTCCTGCTCATAGTTGACAAAAATTCTACACCCCTTAAATGGAAGATTGAAATAATCGTAGATTCGCACTCAGGAAAGGATGACATCGTTCGCGCAGCAACCACAAAGACCTAAGCTAAGAAGACTACCTATTAAAGATTTTGAGGAATCTACATTTCCTCAAGGCGGGGTGAATGTTAAATAAACTTTGTATACATTTAATTATTTAATGGTGAACTTGCATTCCTTAAAATTAATTATATATATTCGAACAGACTTTCTTAATAATGAAAACAAACATAACTTTTCTAAACAATTATAAGCTTAATGAACCACCTACGCTATAAACTTAACTGATTCAAAACTATAAATTTCATTGTCCTTGAATTATCATTTGCCATTTTTATTTAAAAACTTGCCATATTCTGCTGACCGTGTTAAAATACAAAGCTTTGAAATAAAATGAATTCTTTAAAATTAAAAACCTTAATATAATTGCGTTTTTTATTTTACATTTATTAATTCGAAATTAATATTCATTAATTTCACGTTGAACAGAAGTCCTTTTTTCCTTTTTAATAAAATAATTTTCTCTTGGCGTTTGGTGAAATGAAATTTGTAAAGTTAAAGTGAAATGTAGCAAAGTACAAAGTGAAAAGCGTTTAGTCAATTAACTTCTGTTCAAAATCCAGTCTTTGTGTTTCAAGGGCCCCACGCACTGCGGATTCAAATAATACTTTTAAATCTGTAAGTAATTAAAACTTTTCTTATAGTGATCGATGTTGTCAGAATTTTCATTCATTAATCAAAAAGAAAAATACAATAAATAAAGGAATAATAAATGATAGTTGCAAACATTATAAATGAAAGAATAACAAAGGACACTTGCAAACTTCCCAAAAATGTAAAGAGTACACAAAATTCTTACATATCTATTCACAAATCTTTTAATGGGTGTAAGAACGATGACTGTTGAATACAGTTGATTAGTTGATTTTCAGTTGGTAATTTTATCGAATAATAATGTGATATTTTACTTATTAAAACTCAATCACAATTCCAAAATATTACAACAAATCTCTTTATTTTATTAAACACAACGAGCAATTTAACTTGTTCCACATATTCACAATCCAAAGTATTTGTTTCTACTTCAACACTTTTTATTTAATATCAATTCAATCAATTCTTACTATCGCTTCCGGTTGTTAACAATTCAACTTTTGAAAATTAACTAACTCTTAATGTCATCTACTCGTGTATTTTTACAAATTAACAAACTTCCATCTGGCAAACTCTCACCGGTAATTTTCCATTTCTAGCACAATTTAAGCGTTCGGTTGTTTGTGCTACTTAGTAGTAGCACACTTTTCTCCTCCGAATATCTTAACATTTTGTTGCAACATCACATTGTCCCCAATTAGTTATTTTCCTCCCGAATAAGCACATTTCATTTCATTTCATTATATTTATTCAATTTCCTTACACTTTAAGACAAATTAATTATCTTATAAAATAGCGCAGTATAACAAATGGATAATCCCCATTAAACTTATGGTTTATAGAAAAAGTTAAATAAAGTTAAATAAATATATAAATTATAACCATTATAAAGAGAAAATTCATACAAAAAATTATTTAAAAATAAAAATCATAATTGGGGAAAAAAAAGTAAAGTAAGAGAGAGAAAAAAAGAATATTATACTGATAAAAGGGTTTGTTTAGTTATGATCATTGGCCAAATGTATTAATAGATTATTTTTAAAGTTTAAATATTTTGCGTTTCCACACCTTCTCAACTCATTTGGTAGGGAGTTCCATAAGCGTGAGGATTGGACGAAAAATTGACGTTCGGAAGTCAAGCAGGAATATATTGGTTGTATAAGCACACAACACCTTTGATCATCATTTTTTCCATGGTAACGATGCAGGCCTTGTTGGATTCGAAAAACAACATCATTAATGCGCGTAACTACTTGGTAGGAACCTTCCCAGTTTCGCTAAAACTTGGGGATTTTCCATTTCTGCGATGTGCGTTGTTAAGCCATACGAGAACTTATAATATATCAGCAAACTCACTTATGCGATTTTTGGCTATGGTTTTCTGCTCCTGATTTAGCTCACACATTTCGAGGATAGCATTACATTACGTATCTTTAGAAATTTCTCCCGCATAATTTTGTTACTTCTTCTTTTGCTGTCTTCAGGGTGTAGCAGCTGGTGTTATGAAGCCAGGACGCCTGAACAAGGTTTCTTCTAATTATGGAGGTTGTGGCACCCGTGTTGATAGTAGCCTTAAATTTTGTGATTGCGATGACTGTATCCACTGTAAAGCTCTTGTTACAGCGTTTAGTTTGTCAAACTGGGGGCGTCGATTTAATCAACTGAACTTCAGACCCGTGAAGTTGGTTCTTAGGCCTTTATCGCCTTGTCTAGCAGTGTGAGTTATATCCTTGACCTCGAGCATTGTTCATGTTTTGTCTTTCGATGCTGTAGCGTTAACATGAGCACTCTAGCGTAGAGCAATTGACTTGTCTTCGTTTTCAAAGTTGTTTGTCGTTGCGGCAGCTTCAAACTGCCTCTTATGAATTGGAATTGATGTTTGACTGTCAAAGACAGGGGCTGCATTTTTTTCACCGTAGGACGTCAATCGAATATTCCCGAACCTTCTGCTTCTTTAAAGAATCAAACTCCTTAGCCAGATGTTCGTAATGTTGCTCCACACTTTCTACTTGTTTTCCGAACTTTTCTTCTAAGTTTTCTATTTTCTGGTCTAAAATTTTAAGTCTTTTGTCGAGCTTACATCGAGCTTCATTTCGAGAGCATCCCTTTGTTCGCTTAGTTGATTCTGACGAATCTAACGAATTCTTCTTCTCATTCTTTTGTTCATCAAATTTATTTTCTAGAACACTCTTTTGTTCTTCTTGAACGTTCTTTTGTTCGCTTAGCAGCTTCTGCAGCATTTCTTGTTCTTCGAGAAATTTTTTTTGTTCGCAGTATTTTTTTGCGAATTCTTTTGTTCTTCGCGAAAGTTCTTTTGTTCTTTGGACGAACTTCCCAAAGCATCGAATTTGCAACTTTATAAAAGCTGGAATTTCATCGGCTTACTTATGTGCTTTCTCTCCCCTGTTCTTCACTTACTCCCGAAGTATTAAGATTTCTTTTTTCTAATTCTTCTTTCAACTCAGCTGTTTTAAATTGCTTTATTTACCGACCCATTTTCGCAACACAGTCAGTTTTTTTTAATATCTTTTCTACAAAAATCTTTTTCAAAAACTATGTTCAACAAAAATATTCACCACTCACAATTTTATAGTACAATAGCTCCTGGAAGTTTTCACTTTAAAAATATTGTTTGAAACTCAAAACACTCTTTAAGAAAAAGACCCTATGGAATTTTCTAGCACTATACTGAGTTTTATCCCCAATTTCTAACACCAATGTGGTATTATGGCCTGGGTTTCGACTAATTAAACTCAATCACACTGCTCACTATTTACAATCTAAATTATTTGTTTATACTTTAACACATTATTTAATCTCAATTCAATCACTTTATACTACATTACATTACATATTGATCTGGTCCATAGATAAATCTACGAAGCAGAGACACTTATGAGCACTGGCTGCTGAGGCTCAGACAATTAAGTCTTCGGGGTTTCTTACAAAACTAAACATGCAAACTAACTTAAAAGCTGTTCTACCCATATCCATATTTGATAACGTTCGTGCTAGCAGCTTGTGCAAAATATTATATATTCATGATCCTACTTTTGTCATCGGCAGATGACAACAACTGTGGGAACTATTTCAATTATAGAAGTAGTTGTGTCAGCATATTAGGTGTTGTTGATGACCAACGATGGCAAATGGCTAAACGGACGGTGTTTACTGTTTACTTCCGTTGGTAGAATCAGTTTTAAAAGATTGTTGACCTGACGTGGCAAGTGGGTCAATGGATGGTGTTTACTTACATATATACTATACTTTATTTTATTTTATAGTTTAACTTTTACTAATATTTTCTAATTTAACATTTTTTTCTTTTGTTTTGTTTTAAATTATTAAGCTTATCACTAGCTCATAAGATATTGTATCTTAAAGTGTAAGCATTAAAAATAACAAATAATAAATAATAACATATGCGCAGTTTCTTTAAATCGATAAGAGTATTTATAAACTAAAGAAACCTTGCATATACATATATGTATACCCAATTTCTCACCTACTTTGAATCCAATAATGACTTCCAGCAGGGGGTTGCAGGCTTTGAATAAGAAGTACAGAAAGACGTGTTGTGTATATATACAGTGTACGTGAGTGAAGCTAATCAGTTATACATGTAGTAGTAAATTCTAGCTCTTCCTGTCATTTTCGCAAGGCGGTAAATAAAAAAAAAAGCCATTCGAATTTTGGTAATTGTTAACCCAAAGATATTAAGCTTTATAAGTTTTATTAAACAAGTGATTTAGTGAGAAAATTGTATAATTTAAAAAAGAAAAACAAGAATCAGGATGAGCTGCATTTTTAAAACTTGTAAAACCAGCGTTTTAAAGAGGAATGAACACATTTCTTTTCACAAGTAAGTATTGTTTTATTTAGAAAGTAAAGCGGTGTGGAGTGGTGTTTGGAATATATTTTAAATATTGTAGAACAATTTAGAACAGTTTTTTTGTGGTACTAAACAATGAAAATAATAAATTAATTGAAAATAAAAATGTACATCTTCAATGGATAAAATTCACTTTCTATCTGTCAAATGAGAGAGTTGAAGTCAGGGACGCATTCGTTTTCATTGTTTTTTGGTAAGGCGCTTCAATACGTTGAGTGCATGTAAAATGAATTTATGTTTGAAAAAAATTTACATTTGTGAATCGTGAATATTTTTTGATATAAATGTTTTTTTTAAGGTATTTAACACAGCTAAAAATACAGTCAAAACTAATTGACGGAAAAGAGACAATGTTAAAAAGAATCATTAATGACTGTATAATTATAAATACGCAAATAGAATTGATAGATAACACTATTTTTGAAGGACAATCAAAAACTCTGGTCATTTTAGCATTGTCTCCAAAATGATTATAGAAATTTTCTTAAAAACAAGATCCGTTATATAGCGTAAAAAATAACATTATCAATAAGAACAAAACTTAAAAAATCAATACATTTAAGTGGAATATAGCTAACAATATACTGTGACTGTAATACAAAGAATTGTTATTAAAAACCGAACTTAACAAACAATACATTTCAGGGGAAAGTTGCTAATTAAATTGACAAAATTAGTAGAATTTAAGATAAGAAAAAAAAATAATTTTCAAATAATACATTTCAGGGGAATGCTGCTAATAAAATTGATAAAAACTGTGATAAATTATTTAAATAAAACATACCTAACTTTAAAATTAAAAAAAAGAGGTGTCGCTGTTTCACTTGTTTGTATTTTTCAGATTTTTGAAACAGGTAAATTTTATTTATAAAACAAATCCATATCTATTTTACAGTAACTATTTATTTCCATTACACGCTTTATAACATTATAGTTGGCGCCCCACGATGGTTTTTAATCTTCTGCACTACGCCCTAGTGTTAAGGCTGTGTGTACCTCAGACCAGAACTCAAAACTCAAGTAAACGTACTTGCATGTATTGGTGCACAAATAAATTTCTCTCTTTTCCATGCTCTGAGCTCAAAGGTTCATTCAGAGGAGCATGGACGTTTTAAAACGTAAATATTCCTTCTCTTCGTATCGCACAGAATATGAATGTGCACTTTTTTCGTTGCGTTTATTTGTTTTCGATCCTCAGGAACGATGACGACGTGACGACCACGAAGAAAGGATATGCATGGGCATGGGCACTAACAACAAACCTACCTGCCTCTGGCCTGGCTCTCGAAATAATTAGAAATGAAATGACCTTTTTTTTGTTTTTTGTGATGTTCGTCCTTTCTGTGGCTCTCCTAGTCCATAATGGTGTGCCTAGGAATTTTTTGTATTTTTTATTTTCAATTAGCTACATAAAAAAACTGGACTTGGAGAGCAAAATTAGTTCAAGTTGATATGATAATTGCATCGTTGGCCGGCCTATATTTTTTTTATTTTGTCTGTCTATAAGCCCGGCCTAGATCAATTTTAACGTTTGCCAAAGTGTTTTTGACGTTGAACGAAAATCTTTTGTAAATTTTCATAAAAGATCTAGATAATTTTTTTTAAATTTATTTGGGGCCAAATTGTATGATGGAAATGAATCCATACATGTTCTTAGACTTACAAAAAATCACCCAGAAACAATGTGAAAATGGAAATATAACCCTAAACTAAATTGCTGAATAAGACACTATCAATGCAAAAAAAATGGGCACGACTGGGTCGCACGTACTTGCTCCTATGTGCTTAATCATATTAGAAGGCATACGTATATGTTGTATACTACTTGTATCTGTCAAAGATCTTGGATCTAGTATACATATACAATACATATGAAAATCTATACCTACATATGTATATCGCTCATACTAAACACCAGAAAAAAATATTTTATTTCATAACTCCAAACCAAAATAATTTTAATGCATAAAAAACGAAATGAATCTAAAACACTTCACAAAAGAAAAAATTCAATTTGCATCATACCTTAGTTTTTTTTCCACCTTTCCTTTTTTGCGAAAAAAAATACAACTCATCGCAGGAGTGTGGCACCAAACGCCTTCCTTTTCTGCAAAATGGTCCATAAACCAAAAAAAAAACTGTCACACCAAAAAAACAGACCCACAAAAAATACTTCCCACCGCAATCACCTTACCAATAATATGTATCCCTTCACCCATCCCATCCATCAGTCTCAGTAGAATTGGAAATGACAAATGAGGCAACTAAAATCAGAGACTGAAACACAAAAAAAATATCAGAACCAGCCAGGGTAGAAACTAAAGAGTAGAAAGCAGAACACATGTAATAACAACAACAACAACAAATAGAAGAGAAAAAAGTAAAAGAGCAGAACAGCACCGAATTCTGCTGCGGAGATCGTTCGAACTACAAATTTATTTGTGTGCATTAGCAATGAAATTTCTATGGAAAAAACGCAAATTAGACCATTTTTTAAAAATTAATATAAAAAAAACTATTATCGTTACATACATTTTCTAAGTTGATGTAAAAAGATATAATGTTGAAAAAAAAAAAAAAAAATAAAACCAAAATTATTAGAACGTTACTTTTTTATAAAGTCAAACGATATTTTAGCTTTTTTAAACAGCGATTAGTGTTAAAAAACAATATTTAAAAAAAAAAACTATAGTTTTACTCCCGAGCTTGAAAACTCAGCTTTTAAATAAAATTAATAACAAAATTAAAATTTGAAAATCAAAGAAAACATTCACACAGATTTAAAAAATAACAACAAAAATCAATTTTTTAAGTTTTTTTTTGTTTAAAACCGAGAAAATTAAAAATATTTTTTTGTATAATATTTTTTATTGTAAATATTTTAGTTGGTCTTATTATTTCTTTTCATTTTAATGAATTATATTGAAAATTGAAGAAGTGACACCTGTTCAAACACGGTAAAATCGACAAAAATGCGTCTGATTCGATGAATTTTTTTTCATAAAAAAATAAGTTTAATTTAAAAAAAATAGTTTTACTCCCGGTATTGAGTTAATTTAATTCTAAAACAAAAATAAAAAAAATAAAAAAAAATTATATTACTAAGAAAAAAACCCCAAGATTTAAGATTAAAAAAGAGCTATAAATTTATACCTTTTTATGATCTCTAACTTACAATTAAATTAAAAAATGAGAAATTATTATAATGAAAATTTTAAGTCTTGTATGTTAGCTAAATATTAAAATTTATTTGGTTAAAATATCTTTTAAAATACAAAAGTTATCCGAAAATTTGTTAACAAACATCCATTTTTTTCGAGGTACACCCAGCCTTAATACTTGTGTGTATGTGATAACTCACACTATTAAGAAAGAGGCTTCAATTATTTCTACAACTAGTTTAATTAAGACTTCATTTCGCCATCAAATTTTTGTTGAATGAAGAAAAACTACCTTAATGATTGCATTTTAAATTTACAAATAAAATCTATTATACTCTGTTCAATTTATATTTTCATTACAGGGAAGATGGGATATTTGCCTTTCACTCTTACTTTTATGGATTTCAATAAGCTATCTCCATTTTATAGCTCTCAAATGGTTGCCATACTGGGTATTATAAATTGGTATAATTCTCCCACAAATGTAGGGATTAAAGGTACCATAATACAAATAATGCATTCGTGCAAAGCAAAAATTTTGAGATAACAATCAAACATGACATTACGATGATAGAGAAATATATTTGAGTTACTGGCAAAATTCTGTCCGTCTGTCTGTCTGTCTGTCTGTCTGTCTGTCTGTCTGTCTGTCTGTCTGTACGGATGTATTTTGGACTGAAGCCAAACCGGTTAGGCCAATCGTCTTCAAATTTTGAACTTAAGGTTCTTTTGACATTCTATGCAGAAAACTTTTTCAATTTTTTTTAGCTCAAAAATTAACGGTACCTGTCATATAACCGTTATGTAAAAGCTTATTTTTCTCGAAAACGGCTTCAAGAATTTTTATAAAAAAAAAATCAGTGTACAGGTATGCATTATATTATGGTGAAAAAAAAATTTTAATATGGTGGGCTAAAAACGGTACTTCCCATAAGACCGGTTTTTTTTCTACGACTTTTTCGAAAACTGGGGATCCGATTACAATCAAAATTGATATTCAAGAAGATGTAGGCAGCCTGAGCAATTCTGCATACATTTTTTTTCGAAAACTTTTTTTTTGTATTTTTATAATTTTTTTGAATTTTTTTTTTTGAAAAATCAATATTTTGAAAACGGGTAAGTGAATTTTATTATAAATTTTGTTTTTAAATGTACGTTATTTTCGTGCTTAAGTTTGTATTTTTGGATTATTTTTTTCAATTTTTAAAAAAAAAAGTTGTTAAAAAAACCGTTTTATTTAAAAATGGCTCTAACGATTTAAAAAAAAAATCACGCTTTTCACATTTTTTAAAGAAATAAAATGGCGTTTAAAGTACGTGCGTGTAAAGTAAGTAGAGCAAGTACGTGCGATCCAGTCGTGCAATTTATTTTTAATACAAATTCTTGGAGCCGTTTTCGAGAAAAATAAGGTTTAACTTAACGGTTATATGACAGGTACCGTTAATATTTGGGATAAAAAAAATTAAAATAAGGCCTCTGTAGAATATCAAAATAATCTTATGTTATGAGTTTGAAGACGATCGACTGTAGGCTGTATTCCAAAATACATAAGTACAGACAATCGACAAATCGTAATGTCATGTTTGATTATTATCTCAGTTTAATTTTGTGTAATAATGCATAACTTGCATTAAAGTACCAGAGTAAAAAAAAAAATGCTAACAAATTTTGCATTTATTTAACCGTAAGCAAAAAAAAAACAGCGACAACACCTTCTTCTTTAAACTTAAAATATGCTCTCGTTCGCTTTAAGAAAGCTTCAATTCTGGAACTTTCATAACAAAAACCAAAGAAAAAGGTATTATAATTTCCATTAACAGCGAATGGTTACTCTGCAGTAGTGCTTTTTTTAAAAATTAACCCAATAAGCGAGAGGCTAATTGATAATCAGTCTCCTCGCAGCCGGGGAGCAGACAGGTCTTGGTGTAATGTACGTGGGTTAAATGAAATATTACAACAACAATTTCAATGTATTTCAGGGTTCTCTTTTATATTTAAGTGAAAATTTCTTAAGTTGAGTGCGATGCAAACACTTGCAGGTACCAGTGTATTTGAAAGCTCTCTTCCATAAGGTCTGTAGGTACTGAAAATATAAATTGAACAGAGTATAATTTAACAAAAGGCAAGGCGTCCGTTCAGGACGTTATTTTGTTATTTCTATAAACACTTGTATTCATACCTTCCATTCCCAGACACTAACATAGAGTTCAAAAATCGATCTTCTCCTGCCTTAAAGGAAGCGGCACAATCACCTGTTTGAAGATTCATAAGGTTAACATACATCCGGTTTCGTGACAGGCATACCAGATGATCGTTATCGTGCAAACCAAAATAGGGCATTTTTTGATTCATTATTCCTTTCATTGTAGCCTAAAATGAATAATTGTTTCAATTTGAAACAAATATTTTTACAAAATTAAACCTTGTTTTGACCTTCTCTAAGGTCAATAATTTTTATTTCTCTGTTACATAGTACTGCCACTTCGAAATTTTGTATCGAGCATAATAGTCTAGGTTGTGGAACAGATTTAATAACTCGAATTTTATTACAATTGTGCACATCCCAAACACTGATTTCATTACTGTCTGTACTTATTGCTGCAACAAAGTGTCCAGGCTCTTTAAGAAGTACAATTTCATTATAGGTCGTAATTCCACCAGAATTATTTTCTTGACTGTTCTTAGTTAGGCATTCAAAGTGTCTTATTTTAAGTTGATTTATTAAGGCTGTCCAATTTTTAACACAATTATTGGAAAAGAAAGTATCTCTCTCTTCTATTAAGTTTTCCAAAAAGCCTTTGAAAAGAGTGTAAAACTGACTACCATCATAGTTTAGCTGTATCATATGCTCCGTTAAGAACTGCTTCAAAAGTTTAATATGCGGAAACATTGTCGAGGTCTGGTATGTATTTTCTGCTTTTAGTATATCGTATAAAAATTGAAAACACCCCGACGATGTTATTTTATTCGATATCCATGTTAAATCCTTGAAATAATGCATTGAAAAGTATTGATCCAAAACATTTGTATCACATCCTGATAATACTGCAAGTTCAAACTGTGGCAGTTTTAAATATTTTTCTGCGTTAAAACTGAAAGCAAAAAATTATTTTTATGAATAATTATTATTATTCATTAAAGAAATATAAACAAGTGTAAATATATCAATTCAGAAAAATAATACAGTTATTTTTAACTGCTGACAATATTCATAGAGTATAGACCATAGTTTTTTGTATAATATCAAAAGTACAATGTGAATGTGTTACAAAAATTGTCAAAATATTGGAAGAATCTATATTTTTTTAGGTTACAGCATAATATTCAATTATATTTTGAAATTTTTGAACTAAAGAGACCCAAAACACACATCACCAAGTAATTAATCGCTATAAGCCTTAAGAACGCGGAATAACTTTGGAAAGATATATTTGCCACCACTTGCAAAAATAACAGCAACTTCAGATCGTGTTAACCTAATTCAACTAATTATGTTTTAATTTATGGGCACGACTGGGTCGCACGTACTTGCTCCTATGTGCCTAATTACATTGGAAAGCAAGATCGTTGACAGAAACAAGTAACATTTACGTTGAAAATAACACAGTTTGAACCTATAAAAATTATTAAAAACCACAATACTTAACGGTTTTTAGTATAAATGAATTACGCCATCGTAAGTCTTAAATAACAAAGAATTTATGAAAAATATATTTCGAAAATTGTATGACCGGTTTTGATAAACTCCTGTTTTTTATTTTAAGTTTTTTGAAAAAATTAATTTGAAATCAATTTGGCTACTTAGATATTCTCAAATATAAAATTTGACAGAAAACAAAGAACCGTTACCCAGAAAGCGAAAAATTAAAAAAACCGTTATATGAAAGGTACCGTTAATAGACTTTTCCAGTGAATTTGGTTGTTATCAAATGATTGCCAATACCAACAAAAAAAATTTCAAAATTGTTCATCAAAACCTTTGGAGCCGTTTTCGAGAAAAATAAGTTTTTCCTAAACGGTCATATGCAGGTACCGTTATTTTCAGGCCTTAAAGTAAAATTTCAATTTCCCTCTGGGGAATGCCAAAAGAATCATACACACACAGTTTAGGCTGCAGCTCGTTATACATACTGGCAGACAGACAGACAGACATACATTTTTTGTCGATCACTTTTTTAGACTTCTCATTGATCGTAATGTCATGTTTGATTGTTATCTTGATTTTTTTATTTTCAAGAATCCAAAACTTGCCTTATAGTCCCGCAAGAAAAAATACACATAACCGACAAGTAAATTATGTACGTATACATATATCAATTATTAAATCGCATCATTGTTTTTTCCCATCGCGTGTGTGGTGCACGCATTGATAAGAAAAAGCATATCCGAAAAGATATACGCCCATCAAATAAATGTGTTACATTCAACCATCGCATAAGATAAACTAAAATCATTCGCGACGCACATCTCTCCATTACCCATTTCCACCTACACTTAGTGCTAAACTGTTCCTTGCTATGTATTACATCATCGTTTGTTAATATGATGCAGTGCTTAGATAGGGTGCTTTTTTACTTGCGATTATAGGGACTATAAGGCAAATTTAGGATTCGTGAATAAAAAAAAATTGAGATAACAATGATACATGACATTACGATCATAGGGAATTTTAAAAAAGTGGTCGACAAAAAATTTCTGTCTGTCTGTCTGTTTGTCTGTCTGTCTGTCTGTCTGTCTGTCTGTCTGTCTATCTGTCTGTCTGTCTGTCTGTCTGCCTGCCAGTATATGTATAACGAGCTGCAGCCTAAACGGCTTAAGCGGATATCTTCAAACTTGGTGTGTGTGATTTTTTTGGCACTCCCCAGGGGAGATATTGTAATTTTATTTTAGGCCTAAAAATAACGGTACCTGCCAAATGACCGTTTAGGAAAAGCTTATTTTTCTCTACTACGGCTAAAACGATTTTGATGAAATTTTTTTGTTAGTATTGGCTATCATTTGATCAGAACCAAATTTACGGGAAAAGTCTATTAACGATACCTTTCATATAACGGTTTTTTTTAATATTGGGCTTTCTCGGTAACGGCTGTTTGGATTTCTGTCCAATTTTATATTTGAGAAGGTAGCCAAATTCATTCTGCGTATCAAATTTATATTAATATTCATTAATAACTTTTTTTTTCTAATAAAAATTTAATTTTGATTTTTTTTTTTAAATCAATATATTCAAAACTAATCAAACAAAATTATTTTAAATTTTATAATCGCATGTATATTAATAAACTTTTAAAAACTACATACAAAAATTTCAAAAAAATTTTTTTTTTCAAAAAACTAAAAATGAAAAACAGGATTTTATCAAAATCAGTCCTACAATTTTCGAAATACATTTTTCATAAATTCTTTGTTATTTAAGACGTGTTATGGCATACTTCTTTCTTACTACAAACCGTAAAGTATTGTGGTTTTGATACTTTTTACAAGTTCAAACTATGTTATTTTCCAGTAAAATGTTTCTTGTTTCTGTCAAAGATCTTGCTTTCCAATGTAATTAGGCTCATAAGAGCAAGTACGTGCAACCCAGTCGTGCCCATTTTTTCATGTTTTAGTGTTTGTTTGAATATTTTTTGTTTCTATATAAGCTGTTTTATGGGCATAACACATAGGACAGTTTGATTTATACAAGAGTTAATTTTTGCTTCCACTTCACAATTTGACTTAGCCAAAAGTGTGTTTTGAGTGTTGTCTTTTTTTAATCGTTAGTCATTTCCTTGTTCTATAATGTATATTCAATGCTCGTGGCCTAAGGAATAATTTTTTCATGTTTATGTCCAGACTGTGCAGTGTGCGTTACAGGCCAGCTGCATCTGACGGACTTTAACTTCTTTTGGCTCAAATTAACTATCCGCAAACATATCATTCATTATTGTTTTTTTTTTTACAGAAGTCCAAACCTTGACAGTCGAATTGTAACGAGTGTGATGCACTGGCTTCCATCTTGAAAATCGTTTAACTTTGTCCTCGCACTGAAATCGTTATTGTAGGAATTTCGGCATACACAATTCCAATTGGCTCCGCTTTTCTGATAAAACAACACCCGAAGGAAGGTATGTCGAGATCTTTGCTGGGTTACATCACCGGATTGGGTTCGATATCCCACTTTTTATAATCCCGTTTCTTAAAATCCCGCTTTTAAAATCCCGCTTTTTATAATCCCGCTTTTTTTAAAATCCCGCATTTTAAAATCCCGTTTTTTATAATCCCGTTTCTTATTATCTCGATTTTGCAATCAAAACTAGTTCTATTTTAAAAAATCGCGCGATTTGTTTAAATAAAACAACTAGTTTTGATTGCAAAAGCGGCATTATAAGAAAATTTAAATAAATTAAGCAATGAGTGATTTTTTAACTGCATTTTATTATAACATCTACATGAGAAGTGTCGAAATAAGTACTAAACAATATCAAAATAAAGTTAAATAATAATTATAACAAGATTCAACAAATTCCAAAAAAAGTGTAAAGTAAATACGACGGGATGAAATAAGGTCAATGGACATTATGTCTATTTCGTTCATGGACCTTATGACTATACTATATAAATTGGACATAATGTCCATGGACATTGTACCTATTTTCCTTATGTTATCCCGAGAGTAAATACAATATTGTAGGTTATGTTAGCAAAACAAATGTGTGTGCACAGTAAAGATTAAAATCATTCCGACGAATTTTCTTTTTAGTGGAGTATTTTTAACATTTTTAAATTTATAAAACAGTAAAAAGTTTAATAAGAATGTTTTGTAATAAGCGGGATTGTCGGGACTTGTCGGAATTTTCAAAAGTGAGATTATAATAGATCGGGATTTTCAACAAGCGGGATTTTAGAAGGCGGGTATTTAAAAAAACAGTATTTTAGCAGACGGGATTTAAAAACTTTTTTTCGGGATTTTTGAAAAGCGGGATTCCGATACGCTCCCTACATCACCTTAACAGATCGATTCCCCAACGCAAATACCAGATGTTGCTGGGAAGCCGACAGCAACTCGCACCCTGATAAGCATACCATTAGAGTAACTTCTCCATTTGGCACCGGACCATTGTGTCATTTCAGCAAATTTCTCGTCCTCCACTCATCCAGCTAAAAAAAAACTTCCCACCAGAACCGTTTGACAATACTAGAAAGCCAACTGGAACGGCCTAAATATTTTCTTCCGTAACTTTAATTGGTCACTATGCTTCCTCGATAGTGCCATTGATATCAGAGTTGAAATGATCGCAAATTGGATTTTTCTACGAATGCGTGCTTTTTTTTTTGTGGTTTTGTCATATATATATTTTTATTCATCGATCAAATGTTCACTCTACGGCAGATCCTGGAAACCACCCAAGAATTCCAAATCGATACCCACCACCTCTTTATCGATTTTAAGGCCGCGTACGATAGCATTTATAGAGACGAGCTATACAGAGCCATGTCAGGTTTTGGCATTCCCACAAAACTCGTCCGACTGTGCAGGATGACGATGGAGAACTCTCGCTGCTCCGTCAAGGTTGGTTCTGACCTCACAGAAGCTTTTGACGTCAAAAAAGGATTCCGACAAGGTGATGCGCTATCGTGCGATTTCTTCAACTTAATACTTGAAACAATTATAAGAAACTCGCAAGTCAATTGTAGTGGGACAATTTTTTTCAAGTCTGTGCAATTGCTAGCATACGCTGACGACATAGACATTATTGGCAGAACTCGGCGAGCGCTCAGTGGAACGTTTGCTAGCATTGAAGCTGAAGCGGCTAAGATGGGACTAGCAGTCAATGAGGCCAAAACGAAGTGGGGTGACATCAGTGATTGTAATTATATACAGATGAAAAGTTTGTTTCAAGAAATACGAATAGTAAAAAAGTCATATTTACATTAGCATTGAATTTTTATAAAGCAATACAGGGAAAAAGGTAAAAAAGCAAGATATGAAGAGATAAAGACAAAGAATTTCAATGAAAAGTATAAATAAAAATAAATAAAAAGCACTAAGTATTCCTATTATGACGCCTTTTATATTTGATTTCTGAATGTTGGTTCAATATTTGTGTGATCATAAGAAAATAGCCAATCTTTAATTTGTTTAATGAAGATGTTATTGTTTTGTATTAAACGGGTAGAATATGGATGTTTTTTTAAGTAAGTTGGGGCAGTAAATGTGTAAAAGTGAGAAAAATGATTTGTACGAGCTACTGGAGTGTTAACATAAGCCATATTGTTTACTCTTAGATTATAAGTTAAATTATTTCGACTAGGACCGGTACCACTTTGTTTGAAGAATTTTCTTTAAACTTTGAATATATATAAGTGCCTTAATGGTAATATTTTGAGATTTTAAAATAAGGGCCAACTATGGGTGCGACGATTACAATGAGATATAAAATGGACCAGATGTTTCTGCGTAATAAAAATAGGATCAAGTGTGTTTGGATAACTACCACCCCAACAGGTTATTCCATATTGTAACTTACAATGGCATATGAGCAAGCTCATAGTATATTTTACGTAATACATTCTTAGAGCAATATGGTTTAATAAGGTACATTTTACGAGCAACTAATATAATTGAATATGATCTTTCCAATTCAGTTTATAGTCAATTACGACCCCTAAATATTTAAAGTCTTAAATGATTCAATTTTGAAGCAACTGTCGGAGCATGCGTTTTTGCTATGGTAGTTCGGTAAACTACAATGGTGTAGTGGTGTGCTGTATATATGACAATCATAAGCATGAAAATAAAGGTTTTAGTCCGTGAAAGTATTTTCGGTTAATTTAAACGTTAATAATTTAGTTTTTTCGCTGACGATTAATTTGTGAGCAGTGAACCACATTCTTAATTTTTCTAGGTCTTCTCCTATTTTAATAATACTTTCAAAGTGTTTCGATACATATTAGTAAAAGTTATGTCATCATATCAGCAAAAGCTTAAAAATTTTTGCTTATAAATCGAGTTAGTGTAGATCAAAAATAAGATTGGGCCAAGTACGGAACCTTGGGAAACACCGTTTTTCAAAACACTTACAGTACTGAAAATACCATTTCTTTTACCTTTTGTGTTGTTGCGGTAAATTTTAACTACCCTTCAGTCGTTCTTTTCCCTTTGGTTTTTTCGTTGTGGCTGCAAAATATTGGCGAAGTTGAGGGCAAGCGTGGTCTAATCAACCACTGGTGTACCTAGCCATTATTTTGCAAAAGCAGCAAACGCAGGTGTTCGAGTTCCAGCACGAGGTTTTGAAACGGGAATAGAGCTGGCGGATGAATCTCAAAAGTAAAGAGTCAGGTGGACTCCAACCCGCATCAAATCATTTTCCAATTTCCAATATAATTTAACGTAACGTAATTTTAATTTTTTTTTAAAATGACGTAAATTAATTAATGTACAAAATGCGTTTTTAACGTGTGTAATGTTAGGTTTAATAAAAGTTGAAAATGATTTAAAAGTAGCGCTCCTCTTTGTATCTCCTAAAATAGTTTTGGTAAATTAATTCACGTTTAGAATCCCGCGTGTTAATAGTAGAGTAATAGGAAAAAGCCTAATCCCCCTCGATTTTATATCTTTTTTAATTTTTCTCGAAAATAGATAGTTGGGAAGGGTTCTGAACTCGTCCATTATGTTTCGGCAAGTTTTGGAAACACATCCAATAACTTGTGGAAACCGTGTTTGAGAGTAAAGTTTCGTTAGATCTCACAACGGTAGCTCTCTTGGTTAGCGTCAAGCTTCCAAGAAGCCAGAATGCCGTGCTGAGGATATCGAAAACGAATTTGTGTTGTATGTATGAGTGAATGACTGGAATGGAGGAAGGAGGAAGGGAGTAGTTAAAAATGAGCTTGGAGGACACTCTTGCGAGAGCCTTAAAAGCGACAGTAAAGAAAGAAAGCAAAATCCAGAAATTTTGAGAAGAAACAAAAATCGAGGAGTCAATCAATAAAAATCAATCTAGTTTATCAGTAGAACGCCCCAAAATTCTTCCACTGAACCCATCCCAGCGGAGCAGCCGTGGTCACAGCTATTCTAATCAAGCTGTTGTAACACTTTTTTTGCATTCTTTTTGTTCGTGGTCGTGCTAATAAAAAGTAATATTGTAGTTGCGCGCGTCATCGTCGTCGTCGTCGTCGTCGTCGTTGTTGTTATCAGTGCGCGTACGCGTTTACTAAAATTTAAATTTTGGTCGGGTTATTAAATTGTTCGCGGCAAAAAGTGTAACAAATTGGCGCCCAACGTGGGGCCCAAAGTGAAAGGATTTTATTTTTATTGTGTGGTGTTTTTTTTACATATCTTATCAATCTTTGGTTTGGACCGATAATTGATTTTTTTTATATTATTGGTGTGGCTTTCTCGTTTAAAAAAAATTCATTTGGTGGATCAGGCGGAGCAGCAAAAGGGGATCCAGCAAAGAGGCAGAGAGTACAACAAGGAGTTTTTGGTGATATTTTTTTTTGTTATTGTTGTAAACTTATTTTCAATTTCGTTGCGTCCATTGTTTTATATATATTTTTTTATTAAGTTTTTTTTCATTTTGGTTTTGAAGATGGAGTTGTTTTCGGTGATATTTTAAAAAAGTGTTGTTTTTCATTTCTCTCGTAAATTTTTTTTTGGTCTGTTGTGGGTTTAAGTTTTTTTTGGTTGATTGAGCTTATTTTTACTTTGAGTGATTAAGTGCGAGGGTCTAAGGGTCCTGTATAGCTTTCAAAAAAAAAATATTTTTTTTATCACATATATAAAAAATAAAGTATTTTTTAAAAATTTTTTTGCGTTGTTTTTTTTTGTTGGATTGGTTTTCAGATATCTCTCGTATAGGGTTGCCACACTTTTATTTTGTTTTTTTTTTCTGATTTATTTATCTTCGTTGTTTATTTTCTTTATATATATTTTTTTCTTCGTTTCAATTTAATTATTTTTTCTTAAATATGAATATAGGAAGATTAGCGCAGGGTGAACTGGCTTAGGAGATGAGGGTCAAGGGGCTGAAACCAGATACGGTAGAGCCAATGCGGAAAGCATTGAGATCTGCAATGACGTTGAAAACGCGGGTTTTTTTTCAATACTTTTTCAACGTATCCATTTACTTTTGCTGAGGATCGTGATGCAGTTAAGATAAAGATTGACGAGATTAGGGCGCTGCTTAGGAACCCTTCGATTCCAAATTCATCGGATTTGTTAAAATTATTACGAAGATACAATGGAGTTTAGGTCGGTTAGGTAGATCAGTGTGTGAGGAAGAAAACGAAAGGGAAGATAAAAGTCTTTTGAAGAATGAACTTCTAATTTTATTAAGCACTTTGACAGGAGACGACGAGGGAAGCGAATTTGAAGAAGAACAACAACAAAAAAGGAAACCAACAAGCGGAATTAATCTTTCGGTTCCTGGTAGCCGATCCACCAACACCAGTCCATCGACATCGTTGTCTTCAGCAATCGGAGGGACCTCTAGGAATACGGGCGAAGTGAATATTCAGTTGTGTAGGGAAGATAATTTGGTTAGGAGACCGGATGTGGAAAATAGATTTGTGAATGTGGATAGGAATGTTGGAGTGAATGTAAATGAGAGGTGTGTTGAGCGTGTAGGGAAGTGGGGAGTTAAATTTACTGGGGAGTCGGATGGGTCATCATTTAATTCCTTTTTAGAGTGGGTGGAAGAACTTCAATTGGCTAACGAAGTTCCAGAAACCCACCTTTTTTGATCTGCTTCGGAGCTCTTATCTGCTAGGGGCTAATGTGGTTTAGGACGGTTCGAGATGATATTCTTAATTGGCAAGAACTCGTGCAGGAATTCATGGCCGAGTTCCTACCTGCAAATTACGAAGATCTTTTATTAGAGGAGATTAATCGTCGTTCGCAGTGGAAGGAAGAAGGGCTTATTTAGCTACTATGAGGACATTGTTCCGACGATGGTCAGAACCTTTGTCAGAGAGAAGGATGCTTTAAATTTTGAGGAAAAATGTTGACTCCTTCTTTCATTTTCAATTGCGAGTGCCAAACCAAAAACGGTGAAAGAACTTGCTTTGTTAGGTAGGGAACTAAATACCTTGAAGGTGAACGTGGACACTTTTACTCCTCCTAGTAAGGGTCGCAATTTATTGGAACCCGAATGTGGGTACCGACCGAGTACATCAGGGCAAAATCGTGTGGCAGTTGTCGAGTCAGTTCCGGTTAATCCATTCCGTCAGCAAGTTAGGTGTTTCAACTGTAACAGGGAAGGTCTTTTCGCTCATTCTTGTTCTGTTGCAAGACGTTGTTTTGGTTGTGGTGCTTTAGGGATGTTTCGAAGGGATTGTAAGCTGTGTTCGGAAAATGGAGAACGGGCTCTTGTGTCAGCAGGACGAGAGACCCGTCGGCGTTAAATAGGTCGTCTGCTGGCGACCAGTTGGATGATCGAGTTCAACTTGATTTCATCTTGGCGGCAAATGGTAGACCATATTTAGGAGTAAAAAATTATGGAATCAAGTTTTTAGGATTGCTTGATTCGGGAGATTCACGCACCATTGTAGGAGGAGATGGGTGGAAAATTTTAAATGAGTTAGGACTTGAATTAGAAAAGAGAAGTGTTGGGTCAGTAGCGTTAGCAGATGAGCCATGTGTAGGAGCAGCTGGGTCTATTTCTCTACCAGTGGAGGTTGAGGATAGATCGATTTTAATACAATGTCTACTAATACCGAATCTTCCACACCAATTGATCTTGGGTGCCGATTTTTGGGCACTATCGGGTATAGCCCCGGTTTTGAGATCTGGTGTGGGGAAGTTTTCAAGCCAAGAAATCGTAGCTTCGGTAACAGACACGGTAGCGATTAGAGAAAAATCGGATTTGGAAACACTTTTTAAATCAATGACCGAGGAATTAGGGGGAACCAACATAGTTGAGCACAAGATAAAAACGTCCGCAAAACCAATAAACATCGATATTACCCTGTTTCGCCCACGATTCAGAAACATATCGATGAAGAACTCCAAGAGATCTTGGAAGCTGGAGTGATTGAGAAGTCGAAGAGTCCTTGGGCATCGCCAATTCTTCTCGTTAAGAAGAAACACGACAGTTATCGGTTCTGCGTTGACTATAGGAAATTAAATGAAGTTACTGATAGGGATGCTTATCCACTACCGTTTAATTTAACGATTTTAGACAAGCTTCGAAACGCGAAGTTACTGTCCTCATTAGATATTAAATCTGCTTATTGGCAGATTCCAATGGAGGAGAATCGCGTAAGTACGCAGCCTTTACCATGCCAGGCCGGGGTCTCTTTCAATTTCGTAGGATGCCATTCGGCTTACACAACTCCCCGGCAGCTTGGCAAAGGTTTATTGACGACGTTCTAGGTCCCGACTTAGAACCGTTCGTCTTTGTGTACTTGGGTGACATTGTCATTGTCACCGATTCCTTTGAGAAACACCTAGAAATTCTCAAAGAAGTTTTTAGAATGTTAGGAGAGACGGGTTTAAAGGTAGGCAGGGAAAAGTGTAACTTTTGTAGGCCTTCTTTGAAATTTCTAGGTTATGTAGTTGATAGAAACGGGCTCTACGTAGACCCGGAAAAAGTGGAAAGCATTCTCCACCGAAAAACGTGAAGGAAATTAGTAGTTTTGTAGAAACTATTTCTTGGTTTAGTTAGGCCTCTTACCGAAAAAAGGTAAGAAATTTGAGAGGACCCAAGAATGTGACGAAACTTTTAGGAATGCCAAAGATTGTTTGGTTACGGCACTGATTCTGACATGTCCAGATTTTTCTCGGCCGTTTGTTGTCCAAACAGACGCGTCAGATTTTGGTGTCGGGGCGATACTTTCGCAGGAGTTGGAAGATTGTGAAAAAGCCATATGTTATTTGAGTCGGTCATTGAATAGGAATGAAAGGAACTACTCTACGACCGAAAAGGAATGCTTGGCCGTACTATTGGCGATTGAAATTTGCGACCCTATGTCGAAGGCGTTCGATTTACTGTCGTGACGGATCATCACTCTTTGGTATGGTTAAGTAACCTTAAGGATCCGCAGGGTAGATTAGCTCGTTAGGATTCGGACCCATTAGAATACCCATCCTGGAGAGTAGAGCACGCGTGGCTCTATAAACATGTTAGGGTGAACCATGTCGTGGTTCATGAAAAGAGTGAGGGATGGAAGTTAGTGATAGAGTGAGATAGAGTGAGAGTTTTTAGCGAGTGCCATGATGCTTCATTAGCAGGACACATTGGAGTTAAAAACCGTTCGATAGGGTAGCAGAAAAATATTACTGGCCCAAAATGAGAAGGGATATTACAAAATACGTTAAGAATTGTAAGATTTGCCAACAAGTGAAAGCGGTTAACGAGAAACCAGCTGGTCTTATGACCGAGAGGGTAGGAAATTCCAAACCGTGGGAAATGATTTGTGTGGACCTGGTAGGTCCACTACCGAAGTCGTCGCGAGGCTTTATCTATATTTTAAGGGTGGTTGGGTGCTGCATGAATAAGGTAGGCACTGAACGGCATCAAACGGGTGATGCACAATTGATGCAACTATCTCGTACACATCAATTGTGCTTATTTTACCTCCCCGCGGTAACCACCGGGTACTGGTCTGTCCATCCGGACATTCCTGCTAATCTTGTAAGCGCGAGTGTTGAACATAGAAAAAATAGCAACACTATAATGCTCTCCTTTAATGACTGTTCTGATTGATTTGCAGAAGTCTTGCACGAGCCCCTCAGAAAGAGGACGTACGGCGGATGAGCCCAACCAACTGGACCAACGGTGGCGTCAACAGACAACAAAGCAGACGCCCTAATGAGCTACTTCGAAGTATTTGGAGATAAGGTCATTGGGACAATTCAATGCAATTCAGGGCATTGAAATGGAGATGGTGGCGGATGAACCCTTAATGGGCCAACGGCAGCGCTCATATCCCCGAAGTGGGTTACTGACTCCGGATTCTCCGGTTCCTTTTGTCCAAGGAACCCAACAAAGGACCTGGCCCATCAGGTTGGGGGATGTGCGTGGGGTTAACAACCCTGCCACGGAAAAAAGAAAAAGTTGCGAAGCCACCAATAGCCTCGGAAAAGGACGGATTTAGTGTTAACGACACGGAAAAACGAATTAAGGACAACGACCTTCGGATGTGGAATGTTAGAACTCTAAACAGATCACATGCAGCCAAACAAATAGCGGAGGCCCTAGAATGCTACAGAGCAGAAATTACTGTCATCCAGGAAGTGCGATGGGATGGGCCGGGCAAAAGGAGGATGAAAAACTGTGACGTGTACTACGGTGATTGTGAAAGAAGACCACAGCGTTTATTTGGGTGCGGATTCGTCATAAGCGGTAGACTTAGGCAAGAAGTCTTGGGCTTTCGACACCTAAGTGAGCGCTCAAGTCCCCACAGAGGAAAAAAATGACGCCACCAAGGATGACTTCTACGAGTTCTTTGACAAAACCTATGAGCAATGCCCTAAATACGACGTTAAGATCGTACTAGGTGATTTTAACGCCAAAATAGGTAAAGAGGAAACCTTTGGTAGGACTGTCGGAAAACATAGCCTACACGACACAACGTCTGAAAACGGACTTAGGCTAAATGACTTGGCAGCGGCACATAACGTCACCATTGCAAGCACACGGTTTCCTCATCTCGATATACACAAAGGGATTTGGCGACACCCTGATCAAATAACCTTCAATCAGATTGATCACGTTGCGATCAATGCAAGACACGCCTCCAGGTTCATGGATGTTCGCACCTTCCGAGCTAAAATCGACTCGAATCACTACCTTGTTGCAGCAAAGGTAAGAATGCGGATAACCCGAACACCACAACAAAGGAGTACTACTGTGAGGAAGTATGACGTCGGAAAGCTGCAATCGCAAGAAACCGCCAGAACCTATGCCGATCGAATATCCCGTAACCTCTCAAGAAATCCAGTACCGCCTGCATCAAGTGCCGAAGACCAGTGACAACACTGCCAAGAAGCCATCAGAGATGCCGCAAACGATGTGCTAGGTTTCACCAGACCACCACCACGAAACCTGTGGTTCGATGACGAATGCAGGCAGGCCCATGCAGCCAAACAAGAGGCATATAAAGCGGCGCTGCAAAGAAGGACGAGAGCTGCTTGCGAGCTCTATGAGCAGAAAAGATGGGAAGAACACCGGCTTCTCCAAATGAAAAAGAGAGAGCATAAGAAGTGCGCGATCGAAGAAATTGAGAGATGCTACTCCAGGAACAACGTGCGGAAGTTCTACCAACAGGTAAGAAGAACTTGCCAAGTAAAAAAAACCCGCACAGATGCCTGTAGAGATAGGAATGGAAACCTCGTAATAGAGTCACAGTCGGTGCTGAGTAAATGGAAGGACCATTTCTGCAGACTGTTAAACGGCGACGAAGACCAAAATCCCGCTGTCAGGCAGAATGAACCATTCATCATGGACGATGACAGACAAAACTTCCGTCCACCTGACCAAAATGAAGTAAGGATAGCAATATCTAACTAAAAAACAACAAAGCTTCTGGACCCGATGGACTACCCGCCGAACTTTTTAAAGCGGCCGGAGATGACCTGGTGGAGTGCATACACCAACTAATCTCTAAAGTTTGGTCAGAAGAAAGTATGCCTGATGAATGGAACCTCAGCATCGTTTGTCCGATCCACAAGAAAGGAGACCCTCTAAACTGCGCCAACTATAGAGGAATAAGTCTCCTGAATATCGCCTACAAGATCCTCTCTGCCGTACTATGTGAACGCCTGAAACCTTTCGTCAGTAACCTGATTGGCCCCTATCAGTGTGGTTTCAGACCAGGAAAGTCCACAATCGATCAAATGTTCACGCTACGGCAGATCCTGGAGGAAGCTTGCCAAAGACCGAGCTGGCTGGACAGACATGTTGGTTGAGGCCCAGTTTCGTCCCGAACTGTAGCGCCCCCTTAGTAAGTAAGTAAGATTATTTCACTAAATTTCCTCTATTGTTCGCGTTACGGCCCGCCACGGCGAAAGCGGTCGGGAATTGGAAGAAAACGGTTTTCTTCTCTTCGGTGTTCCAAAGTGGATCGTCGGTGACAACGGTCTCCAGTTCCGTAGCAAAGAAGTGAAGACGCTTAGTGAAGCGTAGGGGGAACAACTTAGGTATACGGTGCATTACCACCTGCAAGCGAATCCTGTGGAGCGCATTAATCAAAAAATTAAGACTACGCTCCGAGCGTACGTCTCCGAAAACCAGCGGAGTTGGGATTCTGCAAAAGTGGCCTGTGCGATCTGAACTACGCAACATGAGGTGCTACGTGCACCAAATTTCACAGGACCACCTAAGATACACAAACGCGAAACCCCAATCCGCCCATTAATCAACTTTACTACAGCACCATGCTACAAAACTGCAAAAAAATTACAAAGCATCGTTATTAATAACATAACAAATAACAATAGTATTAAAAACTACACAGAAATTATAGAGAGAACTAAAAACCTCAACATATTATCTCAGTACAAATTAATTTCACTGGGCGTCACCAACATGTACACCATCATTCCAATAGATGGAGCAATAAAAAAATAATTAAAGAAAACCTCACCAATATAGCAACCACCAATCAACAACAAATAAAAGAAATTATGATATAATTAAAAATGCTCTTAAACAAAATTATTTTACATTTAACAACAAATATTACATTCAAGGTGGTTGGGTGCTGTATGAATAGGGTAGGCACTGAAAGGCATCAAACTGGTGATGCACAGTCGCTGCAACTATATCGTACACATCAATTGTGCTTATTTTACCTCCCCGCGGTAACCACCAGGTACTGGTCTGTCCATCCGGACATTCCTGCTAAACTTATAAGCGCGAGTGTTGAACACAGAAAAAATAGCAACACTATAATGCTCTGCTTTAATGACTGTTCTGATCGATTCGCAGAAGTCTTGCACGAGCCCCTCAGAAAGAGGACGTACGGCGGATGAGCCCAACCAATTGGACCAACGGTGGCGTCAACAGTCAACGAAGCAAACGCCCTAATGAGCTACTTCGACGTATTTGGAGAAAAGGTCATTAGGACAATTCAATGCAAGTCAGGGCATTGAAATAGAGATGGTGGCGGATGAACCCTTAATGGGCCAAAGGTAGCGCTCATATCCCCGAAGTGGGTTACTGACTCCGGATTCTCCGGTTCCTTTTGTCCAAGGAATCCAACAAAGGACCTGGCCCTCCAGGTTGGGGGTTGTGCGTGGGGTTAACAACCCTGCCACGGAAAAAAGAAAAAGTTGCGAAGCGACCAATAGCCTCGGAAAAGGACGGATTTACTGTTGACGACCCGGGAAAACGAATCAAGGACAACGACCTTCGGATCTGCACGTGGAATGTTAGAACTCTTAACAGACCACGTGCATCCAAACAACTAGCGGAGGCCCTAGACTGCTACAGAGCAGGAATTACTGCCATCCAGGAAGTACGATGGAATGGGCCGGGCAAAAGGAGGATGAAAAACTGTGACGTGTACTACGGTGATTGCGCAAGAAGACCACAGCGTTTATTTGGGTGCGGATTCGTCATAAGCGGTAGACCTAGGCAAGAAGTCTTGGGCTTTCGACACGTAAGTGAGCGACTTGTGACAATCCGTATCAAGGCTAAATTCGCCAACATTAGCCTAATATGCGCTCATGCCCCCACAGAGGACAAAGATGACGCCACCAAGGATGACTTCTATGAGCTCCTCGACAAAACCTATGAGCAATGCCCTAAATACGACGTTAAGATCGTACTAGGCGATTTTAATGCCAAAATAGGTAAAGAGGAAATCTTTGGTAGGACTGTCGGAAAACATAGCCTACACGACACAACGTCTGAAAACGGACTTAGGCTAATTGACTTCGCAGCGGCACATAACGTCACCATTGCAAGCACACGGTTTCCTCATCTCGATATACACAAAGGGACTTGGCGACACCCAGATCAAAGAACCGTCAATCAGATTGATCACGTTGCGATCGATGCAAGACACGCCTCCAGTATCTTGGATGTTCGCACCTTCCGAGCAGCTTACATTGACTCGGATCACTACCTTGTTGCAGCAAAGGTAAGAATGCGAATAACCCGAACTCCACAACAACGGAGTAATACTGTGAGGAAGTATGACGTCGGAAAGCTGCAATCGCAAGAAACCGCCAGAACCTATGCCGATCGAATATCCCGTAACCTCTCAAGAAATCCAGTACCGCCAGCATCAAGTGCCGAAGATCAGTGACAACACTGCCAACAAGCCATCAGAGATGCCGCAACTGATGTGCTAGGTTTCACCAGACCACCACCACGAAACCTCTGGTTTGACGACGAATGCAGGCAGGCCCATGCAGCCAAACAAGAGGCATATAAAGCGACGCTGCAAAGAAAGACGAGAGCTGCTCGCGAGCTTTACGAGCAGAAAAGACGGGAAGAACACCGGCTTCTCCAAAAGAAAAAGAGAGAGCATGAGAAGCGCGCGATCGAAGATATTGAGAGATGCTACTCCAGGAACAACGTGCGGAAGTTTTACCAACAGGTAAAAAGAACATGCCAAGGAAAAAAATCCCGCACAGAAGCCTGTAGAGATAGGAATGGAAACCTCGTAGTAGAGTCACAGTCGATGCTGAGTACATGGAAGGACCATTTCTGCAGACTGTTAAACGGCGATGAAGGCCAAAATCCCGCTGTCAGGCAGAATGAACCATTCAACATGGATGATGACAGACAAAACTTCCGTCCACCTGACCAAAATGAAGTAAGGATAGCAATATCTAAACTCAAAAACAACAAAGCTGCTGGACCCGACGGATTACCCGCCGAACTTTTTAAAGCGGCCGGAGATGACCTGGTGGAGTGCATACACCAACTCATCTCTAAAGTTTGGTCAGAAGAAAGTATGCCTGATGAATGGAACCTCAGCATCGTTTGCCCGATTCACAAGAAAGGAGACCCTCTAAACTGCGCCAACTATAGAGGAATAAGTCTCCTGAATATCGCCTACAATATCCTCTCTGCCGTACTATGTGAACGCCTGAAACCTTTCGTCAGCAACCTGATTGGCCCCTATCAGTGTGGTTTCAGACCAGGAAAGTCCACAATCGATCAAATGTTCACGCTACGGCAGATCCTGGAAACCACCCAAGAATTCCAAATCGATACCCACCACCTCTTTATCGATTTTAAGGCCGCGTACGATAGCATTTATAGAGACGAGCTATACAGAGCCATGTCAGGTTTTGGCATTCCCACAAAACTCGTCCGACTGTGCAGGATGACGATGGAGAACTCTCGCTGCTCCGTCAAGGTTGGTTCTGACCTCACAGAAGCTTTTGACGTCAAAAAAGGATTCCGACAAGGTGATGCGCTATCGTGCAATTTCTTCAACTTAATACTTGAAAAAATTATAAGAAACTCGCATATCAATTGTAGTGGGACAATTTTTTTCAAGTCTGTGCAATTGCTAGCATACGCTGACGACATAGACATCATTGGCAGAACTCGGCGAGCTGTCACTGGAACGTTTGCTAGCATTGAAGCTGAAGCGGCTAAGATGGGACTAGCAGTCAATGAGGCCAAAACGAAGTACCTGCTGTCCACAAAAAGGGACACACAACACCGGCGGATTGGACAAAACATCACAATAGACGGGTACAACTTTGAGGTAGTTAGGGACTTTGTGTACCTCGGATCCGCTTTAACATCTGACAACAACATCTCGTCAGAAATAAAGCGAAGAATTACTCTTGCCAATCGCTGTTTCTATAGGCTAGGAAGGCAATTGTAGACGCAGTCAAGGAAGACCTCGCCTTAGGTGGCGCGCTCAAGTGGAGGACGACCTCAACCAACTTGGAGTGCAAAACTGGAGGCAGCTAGCCAAAGACCGAGTTGGCTGGAGAGGCATGTTGGTTGAGGCCCAGGTTCGTCCCGAACTGTAGCGCCACCTAAGTAAGTAAGTAAGTATTACATTCAAGATTAAAGTTAAGCCATGGGATCCCAATTGAGTGGACTAATAGCAGATATATATTTAAATTACTACGAAAATAAATATATTTTATTTACACACAATAAATTACGCAACAACAAAATATTTTACATGAGCTATGTTGACGACACATTTATCATATTCAACGGAACAAACAGACAAATTGACATTTAAAAAAAGTATATTAACAATCAAAATAAAATTTACAACAGAAATCGAAAATACCAAACCAATAAATTTCCTAGACCTAACTATAAGTAAAAATAATAATCAAGAATTATTATATAAAATCTACAGAAAACCCACAACAACAGATATCGTGATATATAAAGATTCACACTATCTTCACTACTTTCATCAACATATTAATAAACGTACCCATGGATGAAGAAGCCTACAAAAACGAAATTGACATAATAAATCAAAAAGCTCATGCAAACGGTTAAAATACAGAAATAATAGACACATAAATATACAGAAAAAAAAAAAAAAAAACATTCAAACAATGATAACAATATTAAGAGAAATACAAATGCCGACGGCAAATACATTTCAATAGAATACACAAACATGCCACAAACGATGAAATATGAATTTTAAAAACCAAACATTAACATATCATTTAAAAAAAAAAAATATTATCCAACAAGAACAAAATAAAAACATAGAATCATGCTGAAGAATTTACAAAATATTATGTAACGATTGCAACAAATACTATATTGGAAAAACAGGTAGAACCTTTTACGAAAGGTTCAAAGAACACAGACCACAAACAAACACAA